>JAODKF010000049.1:9029884-9047368 GCA_026779585.1 Mormyrus proboscirostris | reverse complement strand
AGAGAGCCAAACAGCATCTCATTTACATATTAAGGGGGCGGGGCATGGTGGGGTGGGGGAGGGCGGGGCGGGACTGTCTGTACCTTTGGCTGAGAGCTGGGGGGAGGTGTGTGACAGCAGAGCATGGAGACCCCCCCCATGTGGCCCTCTCCTGCTGCCACTCACGTTGACGCTCACAGTCTGCTCCCCTGTGTGCATGTGTAGCCACACCTCCTCCCAGTCTGGCCCCGCCCCCGGCACGCCTCCCCTCATCAAGCCCCGCCCTGCGGAGTCGGGCCCTGCCCGGCAGTTCAGCTCCAGGCCGTATGTGGCCTCACCCGCCATCACAGTCAGCCGACCTGGAACAAACACACAGTAGGCAGCGCCTGAGACCTTCCTGCCGCCTGGCTGCTGTGGCAGTTTTCTGAGAACCTTTAAGAAGCTGGAACAGTAGGTGGAACACATGACTAATGTTATAGGCCCACATCCCAATCATAGCTCATGCGCTCCACTGGCCAGAAGGCAAAACAGATACAGTGGAATTAGCATTTGCTTGCGTCAATTTGCAGTGCAGATCCATTCCGTTTTGCTGTTCTGTAGTTCTGTTTTTTAAGTAGGAGATTGGAAATTTTCAAGTTCGAGTTATTGGGAATGCATCAATACATTGCGATGTGCCATACTACTAAAAATTAATAATATATAGAATATACCCTTTTTTCCTTCATGTAATCCATTGGCAGAACACTGATATTGGTGCATTTTGACCAATCAGATGGTGGTGATGCAACCAGTTGGGTTTGGTCACGCTTTCAGCCCTGCTAGTACGCAGGGCCATGCAGGTGCGGTTACAGATGGGGTACGGCTCGGGTATAGCTTGATTCTTGGTTGCAGTGGATAAATGTAACACAAGTACAACACGCAGGAAAGATAGCGAAGTACTGGCTGAAGTGTGACCTGAAGATCACCCGATTAATGTACTCGGCTGTTTATACTGCCGTCCAGAGGAAGAACGCCGTAACCCGCCGTTTACTGACCTACAGGTGGACAATCAAAAAACATGCTGAAGCCCTTCTAAATTTGGCTTGTTCTATGTTTTGCCTTTGTAGGGCAGCAAATCCATTAAAATTAAAGTCACTTTTACTAAAATAAATAACAAACAAACAACAACAACAAACAACTAATAAACAACACAAATAACAATGATGATGAGGAGGAAGCAGCCAGGTACCTTCAGTGAGCTGCTCCGTCTGCCTTAGGGTGCCCTCCACGCCCAGCGTCTGGGGGATCGCCACCAGGCTGGTCAGGGAGTGCTGCAGACCCCCGCTAACGGAGATCCCGAACCCGGCTCCATGCGCCATAGCCCCACTGAGCTGGGCCTGCAGAGCTCCGCCTCCTTGCACTGCTGTGCATTCCGCTGACAGCCTACACAGGGGGTTGTTCCACAAAGCAGGATTTCTGATTTAGTTGGGTTAACGTAAGCTTGAGGTCATGTTCGTCCAATAAGAGTTTAGGTAAGGAGCATTCCTATTGACAATCATGATATCTAGCATAAGATAACCTAGCTAACTAAGAAATCCTGTTTGGTGTAACACCCCTAGGCCAGGATGTGGCCAACTGGAGCAAAGCAACAGAGAAATAAACCAATGAACTATGAACAGCATTAGACTGAGTTCCCACCCTGGGTGCTCCCCAGGACAGATGAAGTCACTGACCTGTCCTCAGAGACATTGGCTGACAGCTGCAGCTGGAGGTCCTGAAGGATGGGCAGCAGCTTCTGGTGCAGGATCGCCCGACCTCCCAGGAGCCGGGTGTCTCCTTCCAGGGTGTGGAGCAGGTCGGCTTCCAGCTTGACTCTCTCCTCCTCATCTGTCTTCATGGACACGAAGCTGGCCATGTGACCGTCTGCTGACAGCTCCGCCCTGGCGTGGGCCTGGGTGCAGATCGATGATGGAGTCAACGAGGTGTGAAGAAGGTCCTTCTCCACAGCTCAGGTGAGCAAGCATTAGTGAGGCGCCCTCTGCTCAGAACACTGTTAATAAGATCAGCTAATGATTGTATCAACAGGACACTGTGGAAGAGAACAAGGCATTAACCTGAACTTTCCTGGGAATTCTGGATGGATATGGGAGACTGAGTGATGAATACAGTCCTAATTCACTGGATGATCCATTCAGCTGCACAGAAAGCTGTAGAGTAATAACACACTGCTATTAAAATCTTGTTTTCCCCACCCCATGGGCTGTGAATGACTTAAACTTTCAGTGATGCACTAACCAGTGCCTGACTTACAGTACCTGGCATTCTTCAAGGGGGCTGATTATGGTCTTTCCTGTTGCCAGGTAATCAAACGTGTCATCATCGGCAGGCTTCCAGTACAGACCTCCCTCCAGACTAATAGATGGAGGGATCCGTAGCTAAAACAGACAAACAGCATCCATTACAGGAGCGCTTCGCTTATCATTTGTGCCTTTTTAAGTGACAGCTTCCATTAGCATAATGTGAATGAGTTTGGTCGTACCTGGAACGCGTGAGTGAAGTTGACCTGAAGGCCATAGCCTTGCTGCAGTGAGTCTGACACGTTCCAGATGCGTCCTAGAACAAGCAGCCGCTCCTTCTTATTAACCCGCATGGTTCCATGCACATCCTGCTGTGTCTGTAACGAGAATGGACTGTTTTGACATGACATTGAATAACGGTGCACTATGTGGTGCCATGCCTGTGATCTGAAACATATGCCATTCTAGACCCTAATTATGGGGGATGGGGAGGTGGGGGCTCAGCCACCTTATTTATTTTCTCAGCCCCCCTGGAAAATTATTATTCTAAATCCATTTAGCGATTTTGTGTCACATTTTTTGGAAGCTAAATCTCCATAACAGTAAAATCCTAACATCAACCCTGATCAAAAGGTCACCAACTCAAATTGAATGATGTCACCACTGGGCCCCTGAGCAAGGCTCTTAGCTATTAGTTGCTTCAGCAACAATTTGACCCTTTTCTCTTAAATGTACATCGTTTTGGGTAAAAGCATCTGTTAAGTAACTAAAACTGCAATCAACATCCCTGTAAGAAGTAAACAGATCATAGCAAAGGTCAGAGTTGTATTTCGATGAAGGTGATCCTGGGATGTGTATCTGTATAATCATGAGCTCTCTGAACACATAACATCAAAGCATCATCAACACAGACTTTCTCAACGACTTAATGACAGTCATGGGCAAATGAAGCTTCATGAACCATTTGCTGTATTTTGTGACCCCACTAGATGGTGCTCTTGGGTTAGAGCAAATGGTTCCTAAGTGTCATTTGGCCATCACTACTTAATGATGCAAAGAATTATCACACAGCGTTTTATGGGGTCCAGATATGTGGCACATTTCCTGACCAAACAAACGTGTGCGTCAGAGGCAGGCTGAGGTTCGACTCTCACCTCATTGCTGTGCAGAGTCACACACAGCTCGGAGTCGTGGGGGATGACCTCAGAGCTGAAGGGGTGAGTGAGAGCGGAGCACACCTGGACCAGACACATGCACCCAGACACACATGCACACACGCTCAGTTAGTACCTGTAACAGATCACCTGTCCACGTCCAGTTCTAAACTCCCCTGTTGTCACTTTGAGAGTAAGGATGCTTGGACGTCTCGCTGTGACTGAATGAAAGCGTCGTCACATAACAACACTTCCAATGGACGCTTAGTTTTAGATTCCCTCAGTATCACGCCTTGCCATCGCAGATGGGCTGCGAAGCCCCGTGTAGCTGTAACCTGCCCCCGGCGCGTGACTCACAAAGGGCCTGGGAGCCTGGTAGCCCAGGGTGAGGACGTGGATGCACTCCTTACTCCGGCCGAGTTTGGCTCGGGACTCCAGGACGTAACGGGCCCGTTGTAAGTCCACGGTGAAGACCTCCTGCAGGAGCAGACTCTGCGGAAGGTGCAGGAAAGGCTGCCTGAGTGGGGGGGAGAGGAGGTGTCAGGAATAGGGGTGAAGCCTGTTGCTCAGGTGATGGTGTCTCTGGTGCTTCTGACGATGCCGACGTCACCTGACGCATAATTAACGTTAAAATGCCAGCTGGAATAAACATGCGCATGCCCAGTGACTGAAAGAGAGTGGGGTTTCCAACTCAGCAGAGATCACATAAGGCTGCTCCATAAATATACAACTTTTATTGAACTGAGCAGTAAACAAGCTATTGCACAGCGACAAACTCACATTGCTGAATTGCCCCCCCCCCAACCTGCTGATGGGCCCAGTATCAGTGCAGATTTATATTGATATGCTATTCAGAAAATCCCATCCTTTTTTGCTGCAGTAATAGTAAAGACTTTATACCATGCCATATATAGCATTGCATAGATGTGCATTTTTCGTACTATTTATCACACATGTACATACTGTACAGCTGTCTCAGTACGTTAATGGCAATAAAGCTAAATCTAATCTAATCTAATCTAAACATCTGGGTTTTCGGTGGGGGGGAGGGGGGGGTGATGAAGCTTAACTAGACCTGAGTCGCAGAGTTCCTTGTTTCTGATACAGCTCCCTGCTCCGCTTCAGTTCCTCCACACCCCCCTCCAGCTCAAACTCCACTGGTGCACCCTGGGGCTCAATCAGAACCATCTTTATTGCCACCAGCCTCTTCCTCAGCCTCTGCAGCAGGGACAGAAGAAGATAAACCCATTTTGTAGCTCATCTGTTTTGTGTGTTACTGTTTATGTTAGTGCTGCCACAGCAGAAAATTCCCATAAACATCCACTTGGGGTTACTCCTAGTTATGTTTCTTCCTTGGGTAAATATTCATGATTATAAGATAACGTTAACCTAAGAGAACTGGGTGTACGAATCCACAACTAAGAATGTCCCAAGGCAAAGCAATAGTTCCAGCATTCTGAGCTGCGCTTACCTTATCCAGGGTGTTAAGGCTGGCGGAGAAGCTGACATTGTGTCTGCCGTAGCTGGAGGCTAGCTGGAGGGCCTTTCTCTGCTTAGTACCGTCTAGAGAGAGATCCCCCCTCAGCACTGGGGTCCAAGCTGAGCTCAGGGTGCCAGAAGCCTTCAGGCCCTGCTTTCCCAAGAGGCCCCAACCGCTTGCCTGAAACCCACCAGCAAAGGGAAGCCATGCTGAAGGCTAAGTCGCCATCCTGCACCCCGATCAACAGCCCTGGTGCCTCGGTGACTGATCCTTGACTCTGCTCACTTTGGCGCTGAGCATTTGCTTGGGACGCACCTTGAGGTAGGTGTCCGTGGGGGTGTGGAGATGCAGCCGGCCCTCCCGCTCCCGGCCTTTCTCCCGGTAGAAGCCCTCCAGCACCAGGCTCCGTAGCGTCATCCACTTGCGGGCGGTGACTTCGGTGCTGAACTGCAGAGTGCGGCGCTGAGGCTGGCTCAGCTTGTGTGCCAAGTAGACGTACAGCCAGGGCGTGTCCATGGTGAAAGTGCCTGTTGATCAAATAAACATCTCATGACCTCATCAGGGGCAGCAAAGACTATTATACACTCTGTCCAGAGATTTTAAAGAATAGTCTGATCCATCTCTGAGCGATGCCATATCCTGTCAGGAGTTTCAAAATGGCAGGAGGCAAAATTTAATTTGTCTAGGTTGTATTGCAGTTTGTGAGGTTCCCTAGGAGCTCATAATGCAACATTATATGTATTTCAAAACATTGGACCACTGAGAAGTATTTGAGGGTTCATCTCATTACCTTCCCATTTCCACAAACGGTTCCTGGAGTAGTCCCGCCAATGGAGGCCGGCCACCAGGGGGAGCTGGTCGTTGTAGTTGACCTTTAGGTGGGTACTGCTCTCTACTCCGTTCTGCCGTTGGTGTGAATGCAACAGCTGTGTCCTGTACTGTATGTGCTTCTCCAGAACCTGCAGGCTGAACTGAAAGTCGTGGGGGGGGGGGGGAGAGACTCACTGAATCATCTCCATAGTCGGATCTAGTCAACTGCAAAAGCCCAGCTAGTTGGGCTGAATCTTAACTAAATGGGCAGGCATGGAAGCTCTTGTTTACAAGAGATTTGAACCCCTTCTTACAAAATTATGCAGAATTTAAAATAAGTGGCTAGAACAGGGGTGGGCAATCTTATCCGCAAAGGGCCGGTGTGTAAAGTCGCTCTGGCTAAGGGCGTCTGCCAAATGCTGTAAATGTAAATGTAAAGCATGTTTTTGGTATAACCTGTAGGTCACCTGTTCAAACCCAGGTGTGAGGACTCTTCAGCCAATCAGTCCTCTAATTTGCAATCTAAGTTGCAGCGAAAATCTGCATACACATCGGCCCTTTGGGCATAAGATTGCCCACCCCTCGGCTAGAACCATTTGTGTGTGTACAAAACACCATAATTGTGCATTCACATTACTATCAACAGACAACGAACCTGAGTTTAAACCTTGATCAGGCCAACATACTTGCTAACAATTTTTTTACCTTTTCTAGGAACATTTACCAAATGTTATGATTAAGGTACGGAAATGTTAAAGTATCTAGTTCGTTGATGTTCCCAGAACATTACTACTACAAGTACGACTCATAATACAAACACAAATAACCTGGCTGATAGAACAGCGACTAATCACTTTACACCTCAAAGGTCACAGGGCTCAAGGCTGGACTGCACATTGGCGGTATACACATATAGCACTTTTATACAATATTTTTCACCATTAGTTGCATTAAAAGGATGTCCGGGTAATAATCGTACCATGCTGACACTGACAGAATCTTTGTCAAAATATAAAATATGGAAATAACGTTCCATCAATGTTACATTAAGGACGTTCTCTACTGACTTCAAGCAGATCTTCACATAACATTGGCTAAAGTTCCGGGAATGTTCCCAGTCGTGCCACCAGTGTGGATTCTGGGAAAGGCTGTACCTCCAGTAGGTAACTGATGAGTGTGTGCCTGGACTCGTTCTTAAAGGACTGGCTGAGTAGGACACGCCGTTTGTTGTTGATCTCATCCCAGTGCTTGCCGTAGCTAAGGTCCAGTGATGACTGGATCTGACCAGAGGCCTCCTCATGCTTCAGCAGGACCTGTGGGAGAGCAGCAGAAGGGCAGGAGAATCCATCACGGGGCTGCCCAAGGCGTTTCTGAGTTTCTGCGTTCTCACATTTATCAGGTTCATTGCACTCCACAATCTGATGAGGCCGACCGTGAAATCCTTAAGCTACCTGGGCGGAATCTTAATTAAACCAGTAGTACTGGAGAGAAATTATTCCACTGAGACTTCAATCCACTGTTAGGTAAAGTTGGTAGAACCATTTCAGTGTGTACAACATATCACAGTTGTGCATGCGCATTACTACCTACAGGATAACTTGCAGATGCGGTTATGTAGACGGACAGTAAGACTGACGCTGCCAGGAAAACAATGCTAATTTTCAGAGTGGGTCCATTCTCTTTCTAAGGTATACCCTAAGAATCAGCTGCTTTAAATATGTATTTCTACCAAAAACAAACCCACGCAAAGGGGAGTTACGGGTGGAAAAGCAACAAAACGGAAGTTATCCGGAGCGTTCGTGACAAAACCTGAATGCCTCTGGGAAAGGAGCCGGCATGTGAATGTTATGAAACCGGAGCCGTTCAGAAGCTGTCACCTTGTGGTTGAAAAATGTAGAGTGAGAGCAGTGAAACTCATGCTCTGCCATTAGATGGTAGGCCTGGTTCACCTCCCCCTTCTTCCTCACGGTCTGGGCCATGTGACACTCTTTTTGTAGGCTTCGTGCATCTCCTGCTGAAGGGTTTGGACACCATTGCATTGGCTTCCATTGCATCTCATTATAAATCTTACAGTCATGTGACCCATCGGCAAACACAACAAGCTGTTGTATAAGCAATTGGACACAGTTTCAATATGGAGCTCTGCCCAAGAGTTTATATAACTGCCATTCATTCACCCATTCTTACCTCTAAGACCGTATCTGAGCTTCAAAGCAGAGCTCCATAGTGAGGCGCTGTTTTGTATCAGCCCAAATATTTGGGTCCCCACCAAGCCAGGCAGGAAGAGTTCTGCCTCCACAGAGTACTGCTTCTGCCCCTGGTCCATCCTCCACTCTACTAGCGCTGTCAAAAAAACAGATTACATGGTACCAACACCAACATGTCACAGGGATGCATTGCTAAGGGAAACTTTCTCAACTTGGGCCCGTTTGATACCAGAGAGCGAAGCCGTTTCCCGAAACACATTCTTCAGCATGGCCGCAAGGCTTATCTTCCTGCCCAGCCCACGGGTGAGGTTAGCAGAGAGGATGATGGGATGCCCGTCGGCCGTCACTTTGGCCTCCAGGTGGGACAGCAGTCTCAGCTCTGTGGGTACCGTCTGTACTTCCGTCAGCCCCTGCAACAACAAGAGCTAGAAATTTTAACAAAGACCTACAGAAGTGACGTTACGGCATTTTTATTCTAGCATCCATAAATCCTTCTTTTCCTTCATTGCATTTTCCGCATTATAGATGCACAGTGCTTCTCACCCGTGTTTACCTTGATATAGTAATGGTGAACATTGTCGACCAAAAGTTCCAGTTTCACAACACGCATGCTTTTCACTCGATCAATTTTCCCTGCAAAAACATTGCAAGGGACAGGTGTTGATGCGCAATCTGTCAATCAAAAAGAACATGAGGAAGGGGCTGTCGGTGTGGTGACCTTGAATGTGGATGGTCTTGAGGGGGTGGCTGAGTTTCAGGGCCAGCTGCTGGTCAATGGAGCTGAAGGTGAGGTCCAGGGACAGGTCTCTTGTGACAGTAGACTGTGGAGTCCCCAAGAAAACATGCAGAGAGGCTTCCTTGGGAAACCAGGCGCCCCTCTATAAGAAAACACAGGTTGTTTGACCATTATACTTCTATGGAGTACTCTTCCTTTGGACTTTTGGGTGAGGTTGGGCTTGAACTGGTAATTTTTTTTGATCCCAGGCACAGAGACTTAGCCGACTGAGCAAGCCCCCCCCCCCAAAATACCACATAATGATATTAATCATGTCACTGTTATACCAGATCATTCCATACTTTCCCATGTTTTAATTACATAGAGAATAGAGACTGTCCGAAGCACCTGCTGCAGCAGAGAGTAAGCAGCCTCCAACAGGTACTGGTGCAGACCTTTGTCTCGCTTCACAAGCCTGAGGGACAGCTGGACCGGACCAGCAGGGGGCAGCACCAGCCCACTTGGTGATGAAGGGTAGGAGACCTGGGAGCAAAGCTGCCATCCCAGTAGCTTCCACCCTGGCAGGAGAAACCAGTCAAATTAACAAAAAATCAAAAACTATTAAACTATTAAAATAACCCCCTTTTTTTAAACTAACCAAAATTTAGAATATTCAGAATTTCCCACACTAGATCTATTTATGGGTCATGGGGAATCTGGAGCCTATCCCGGAATCTACGGATGCAAGCTAGGAATCAACCCAGGATGGGACACCAACCCATCACAGGGCACACACACACACCAGTCACTCGCACACCAGTCACTCATACACCAATCACTCGCATACCAGTCACTCGCACACCAGTCTACAGTCTGGTACATTCACACCTATGGGCAATTTGGTAAGTCCAATTAGCCTCAGTATGTTTTTCATATGGGTTCTCTTATCACTGCTATGCAGATGACACTCAACTTATCCTTTCATTTCCTCCCTCAGACACTCAAGTCTCCACTCGGATCTCTGCATGTCTGGCAGTTCATGATCATGCATGACAGCTCATCAGCTGAAACTCAGTCCTAGCAAAACTGAACTGCTATTCATCCCAGCTGATCCATCCCCATGCCAGGATTCTGTGATCTCCCTGGAAAACTCTGATCTGTCCTTCAGGCACCACTCGTGACCTTGGGGTAACCATAGACAATCACCTGTCTGTTTGTCCGTTTCCTCTCACATTGCTAATCTTTCCTACTCCTGTCGATTTCTCCTCTTCAACATCAGAAAGGTTTGTCCATTTTTTTCCATATAGGCCACTCAGGTCCTTGTTCAATTTCATATCATCTCGAGACTAGACTACTGTACCTCGATCCTAGCAGGTCTGCCTCTGAGTGCCATTCTGCAATCCAGAATGCAGCTGCCCGACTCATTTTCAACCGTCCCAAGTTCTCCCACATCACACCATTGTCACGCTCCCTCCACTGGCTTCCTGTAGCTGCCCATATCAGATTCAAAACACTGATGCTCGTCTACAAAGCCAAAAATGGACCAGCACCCTCCTATCTATAAGAACTTATCTCACTGCACACTCCAGCACGCTCTCTCCGATCTTCCAGTACCGCATGACTGGTCCCACCATCTCGCAAGGCACAAGGATGACACGCACCTAGACTCTTCTCTGTTGTGGCACCTATGTAGTGGAACTTCCCCAGATGCCTTCAAATGACAGCTAAAAACCTACCTCTTTCTGTAGTACCTGGCACTTCCATGATTACACTCATTATTTAAAAAAAAAAAATGTACTACTTGCCAACAGAGTTTTTTCAAGTGATAGTATTCTTAACCTACTGAACCAGAATCAGATTGTATTCACTGATGAGACTTCAAAGCACTTATGTAAGTTGCTGTGGTTAGGGGCGTCTACAAAATACTGTATATATAAATGTAAATGTAAATGTTTTTGGAGTGTGGGGAGAAACCAGCAGTACTCAGAGGAAACCCCACGGCCCTGCATAGGACAAGCGGGTACAAAAAATGGATAGATGGATCTATTTATGTATCTATCCATTATACTAACATATTTAATAGCACATTTGTAGAAGATTGTGCATGATCTTGTGAAATTAAGAAGTAGGGTAATTAACAGGACCCACGCTTCTACATGTGTACTCACAGTCTTGTGGGGTGCAGGTACTCTTCTCTGCGTGGTCACGGGACCCTTTGACCTCCTCCCTGCTCTCACCACTTATACTGTACGTCCTGGAGCTGTGTAAAGAGCCAAACACGTCTTATATTAGTCAGAGTGAAAACAGACATCAAAAGGCCTTTCATACGTTAAATAAGGGATGGTTGTATAGAGAAGTGTTTCCCAGTCCGGTCCTACGGGAGCCACAGACAGTCCATGTTTTTGCTCCCTCCCAGGAGTTGGGAGGCAGAAAAAATGTGGACTGTTTGTCAGGGATCTGGGAGGGAGCAAAAACATGGACCAACTGTGGGTCCCTGAGGCACTTATTTGGAATCTCTGGTGTAGAGACATGTAGATAATGGGATTGCTTATGAATACTGGGCAGCTTGTGAATATTAGGTTTTATATAGTTGCCACTTATAAATACAGCTCCACTCACCTGAAGTGGATGATGTCCATCACCTCTTCAGGCGTGTTAAGTGACACCTTTAGGTCTTGGCCTCTCTGGAGCTGAACACCACCATCCAAGCTGGTGGAGGTCCGGAGGCCCATGGACCATTCCACCCCTGCCCGGCCACAAACACCCTCCAGTCCCATCCGGGCTGAAATCCCTACATAGGCACTGAGAGAAATGGGGAGAGATGAGTCATGCTCAGACCCTTAGAGCAGATCGAAAGCACTTGGTGATAACCATGTAGGACACACCTTGGCTTGATGTAGCCAGCGATGGAGAAGTGGGACCAGCTTTTAAGGCTGGCGCTCCCCTTGAGCCGCAGGCTAAGTGATGCGGACATGTTGAGTGCCACCTTGATGGGCCACCCGGAGAGTGAGGGTAAAACCAGCTCCGCTGTGGCCAAAACAACCCTGCGGTGAAACTGCAGCTCCTGACCCTACATGGAGTATCAGCGAGAGAGGTGCACCATATTTTATAAATTCTTATGTAGAGAGAAGGAATGGAGTGGTATAGTTTTGAATTTATGCAATTACATACAGTAATATTACTCAAGAAATTCATTCAGATGCTTTGCTCAAGGACAACAATAGTCAAGGAAGTAGGAAGGACAACTACATATTGAAGCCAGAGAGCTGGTTCAGCTGAAGAGTACAGTATGGCTCCAACCCACTGCGCATAGACCATTCAGACCTATGAACGATTCGGTACCTCCAACCTTAGCATATTTTTCAAGGTACTTAAGTGTGTAATTCTCAAGGTACTTAAGTGTGTAATCTCTGTTTATATTTTTCTATATTTTATATTCTACGCACCATGCGGATGGCTAGGTGAAACGGCATTTCGATGAACGATATACCATGTATATTGCTGTATTGACGATAAATCCCTCTTGAATCTTGAATATTTTTGGACTGTGTGGAGGGAGAACTGGAGCACCCAGTGAAAACCCCACAATAGCACCATGAGAACATGCAAACCGCACACACGTGGCGCCAGGATGGTGTGAGGCAACAGTGCTAAATAACTCAACACTAGAGTACTGAAACACACGCCAGTGTCTTATAGCTTTTACTATTATTAATTGTGCATATCAACCTACAGGTTCCAGCTCAGTGACGCCGATGAGTCTCCTACCTTCATCAGCCTGACGGCCACTTCTGCGAGGTTGAGGGACATTTGCTTCACCTGAGCGTGGACGTCGTCACAGGTGACGAAAGCCAGCTCATTTCCGAACACCTTGGCACTCAACCCGCAGCGAAGCTCACTCTCGCTCGACTGACGTCCTGTGAACTAAAACATGCCAGGGACTTATAGATCCTCCTATTATTAACTCTGCACATCATACATTGTACACTACAGTTCCACTGCTGTAACAAAATACATTAACATGCAGTTTTTACTATTGATAACTTGTACATCAATAAATACCAACCATACATTTATCATCATCATTAAAATGTCATATACTTTAGTGCAGTATTTCTTACCCCAGTCCTCAGGAACCTGCAGACAGTCCACATTTTTGCTCCCTCCCAGCTCCCAATACACAGTGTTGAATACCTGGTATATGTATATTGGGAGCTGGGAGGGAGCAAAAATGCGGACTGTCTGTGGGTTCCCAAGGACTGGGTTGAGAAACGCTGCCTTTCGATTCCAGCATATACACTGGATGATTGAATAAGTGACTGGAGCAACAGTTGAAGAAAGTTCTGAAATCTCTAATAATTGGAAGTGTTTCCATGATTTTGGCCACTAGCATATGTATTTATTGATTGCTGATCCTGAGCAGTTTTGACTCAGCACATGTAATTCAACAGACTCTAGTCATTCTTCTGTCCAAGTATATGATTTTCATTGTCGATTGGAGTCTAAGCCTTCATGAACTCACCATTGCTTTAGCCTGTCTAAGGCGACTTGAACCAGTACTCTCACAGCGTCCATTCTCCCCTTCCTCCTTGGGTTGGCCAGCGTCCTCCGCCTGCTCACTGCTCTTCTTCTCCCTCATTGAGGCTTCCGTTGAAGTTCGAGGGAGGGAGTTTCCATCCGATGGGGGTGATTTGCGGCCAAGCAACTCTTTAAGCATTGGCTCCATGTTTTCTGCACGAATGTCAATCTGAAGATGGAGGAAACACTAACCATTAAGACTCCCAAAGAGTCGATTACCATCCCGGGCCAGAGAACTAATCACGTTTCCAAATGCAACCGAGCATTGAGTTTTCCATTTTGATCATTAGCAAATTTCTTTTTTTTTCTTTGTACAATTACCTCCAACAGGTTGAAGGCTCTCCCCAGGATGTGTATGGTCAGGTTGGCCATAGCAGAGCGAGGAATGAAGGAACTGGGTGAGAACACCAGTGCCCCTTCAATATTGGTAGCCCCAAACCCTGGGACACAGGAAAAGTTCCGTCAGTCTCCCCATGTCATACTGCACCTATAAGGTTTAACTTGCTATCAATGACCATGTTGCTGAAGCACAGATTCTTCATTAGAGCGTTTCAGTGTTTCTGCCTGCAAAATAGCCTGATGTGTAAAGTTCTACAGCTAAGTTAATCCAGAAATGAAAATGACCTGATAGCCTTGCCTAAATGAAGCTACCTCTAGAATACAGTACATGGCGAGGCTACAAGCCTTGATTGTGCACGTGCATTTACAAGAATTAGACTACACATCTCCGATGTCATGGCTGTGCATGGTCTATAGTGCAATGCGTTGCATGTATATGTCAATTGTTTTCACCTGTGTCCATGGTCGCATCCATGTAGGAGGAGTATTTCCAAGACTCCCCCTCAAATTCCTTACTGATGATATCATCAGGCAAGGCTTCCATGAGGTCCTGCTTCAGAGGGTCGTCCGTTTTCTGTATCTGAGTCAGGTGGCTCCACACATAGGAACCCACTAGGAAAGACATTCAGCCCTTATTGATAGTTGCGTAAAAACTTCCGGTGATGTTTCATAAAAAGGACTCATGTTGGGGTTGTGTAGTGGACGTTCCTTCCACTGCTAGTGGCCCCCTACAGTTGGCACAAACCTTGGGTAGACCTCTCATCTCTTAATGTTGCTCTCACTTTGCGAAGCACATCCCGCTCTGGACACCTCATCAGCTGCTGGTAGGCTGCGATCCGGACCTCCACGTCTTCCTGGGGCAAGCGATATAGCCGCAGGAGTGCCTGCCTCTGAATGGAGAGGAGCCGTGAATGGCCACGTAGACCAAAGCTTCAGCTCCTAATTAACATCAGCTGTGAGTGGTGGATATCTGAGAGCATTCAGACTGACCTCAGCACTGCAGGGGACGCGGCGATAGGCCTGGATGGCAGCGAGTCGTAGTTCTATGGGGACGGACTGGTTTTGGGCACATGCAGCCAGCTGAGGGACAAGGCTGGCAGCAGCCAAGCCAGCATTTCCCACTGCTTTTAGCACGCGGAGCTTCTGCTCACGTGGGAAATATCATGGAGGAGACACAATCAAAATGTTCATTATCACCAGCTTTACGGATATCATCACTGTTACCACCATCACTCTTACCTACACCATCATCATGGTCATCAATCTGACCATCAACGTGATCGTCATCACACCAGTATCACCAACTCTATGGATATTATCACCATAATCACCTCCATCATCATCATCATCATCATCATCGAAATCAACATGATCATCATCACCAGTTTAACCATTAATATGATCATCATCATAACATTATCATCAGCTCTATGGATATCATCACCATAATTATCTCCACCTCCATGAACATTGTCATCATCATCACCAGTTTAAGCATCAACATGATCATCATCACAGTATGTCACGCTTCCAAGTGTACCTCTGCGAGCTGTGACTGTCCTTCGTCCCTGGGATGGTCCTCTAGCATCTCTTTCAGGGTCTCCATCAACTGCTGGACCTGAGGCATCTGGCTACAGGGCGACGCGACCCTCTGACACAGCGTATTGACCAGCGCAGAAGCAGCCAGCAGTGCCCCTGAACGGATCTCCGGGGACTGCAGCAGGGCCTGGAGGCACAGCACAATGCCAGCCGAAGCCCAGCCGGCCCACTTAGACCTGGTTAAGCCGTTAGCACGTGCTGGACTAGTTAACTTAGCTAGATTCGGCAGGGACACTTCAAAGAACAGCATGTTGACAGAAACATCATAGCGGATGTATCGATAAGGCTCTCAATATATTCACAGCTATGACAAACATTCACTTCAGCTTTTTATACAGCTGACAAACTTCTATACTTATACATTGCAAAAAAAAAAAAAAAAAACGTTTCCTGGAAAGTTTTTTATTTATATTTACTCTGAATACTATGAAACATGATGACGTGCTCAGTAGAGTACACCAATAAAATTTGAACATAATTCTAACATAACATCCTGGGAAGAATTTCTATAACCACTCTAGCCATTTTATTTTTACGTTTCTAGCGGTCGTACTCACACTGACTGCGGTTAGCATGTTGGGGGTGGGTCGGGGGATGAGGGCAAAAGAGGACAGGAAAGTGGACACCCGCTCGGGCTCCAGCTCGCCTCCCTGAAGGAGCTCTGTCATGAGGGAGACGCACGCCTCCGAGCCACAGGCCGGCAAGGAGTCCGCCAGGGGCTGCCTGAGGTCAGGAGGTCAAGTGATAGTGTGTTGGTGGGCGGACAGGAAGAGGGTAAAACTGCTGGTACGACAACAATCCGAGAACAAATGACTAAAACTCCAAGCTCAGTGACAGATAGCTTAAGGGGAATTAGTGATAAAGAACCTTTCAGAGATGTCAGTGTTGATCCATTATCCAGAACAGAGTCACATTCAGTACCAGTCAAGACAGGAGAAACCTTGAAGTTATGTAGTAAGTATTATCTTGTGAACAAAGATAGAGATGGAGTGCTGTGACAGATGACCCGGCCCCCACGATCCCCCCGAGCTAAACCCTATAGAGCTGGTTTGGGATGAGCTGGATAGAAGAGTAAGAGCAAGGCAGCCAACTTGTGCCCATATCCTGTGGAAACTCCTTCAGGACTGTTGAAGGTGCAATATAGGTGGCCACATCTGGAAGCTGGTTGAAAGAATTCCAAGAGTCCGCAATGCTGTCATTGAAGCAAAGGGGTGCTATTTTGAAGAGTCCAAAATTCGAGATAATTCTGAGATGTTGAACGCCTCTGTTGCTCATTGTAATATTCGATATCGATTACTTCATTGTATCAGGGGCTATTACAATAAGGTGAATAATGTAGCTAAAATGATGAGACACATGCATTTCAGCCTTTTGCTTGAAGCACAAGGCAGTGACCATGCTGGATTAGGACCTCGGGATGCACATGCACAAAATCACATTGTATAGGCAAATCAGAAACACCGTCACGATAAGAGGAATCTCAAAAGGGTCACTTCAGATGGACAGTGACAGAGCCAGGGACAGGAATCAGGCCCTCAGGACAGACCTCATACAGCCACACTGCCACCCACTGTGGCACCCATTAGCACAGATGCATGACCTAATTAGTACAAATTAGACTGACAACCGTTCAGACTGACCTTTGACCCCTGATGTGCACTTTTAGCTCTACCTCTGCCCCGGAGGGTCACTTCTGGGTGGATATGAAAGCACCGATGAACAGGGACGCCACCTCTGATAGAGCGAGGCCTGTGCTTTGCCCAGTGCTGGGGGTGGGCTGCGTCAACCCCATAACAGACGCCCTCTGTCCGCCTGTCGGCTGCTGCATGCGCACATGCTAACACTCAGCATTTTCCTGCACTCGCTGACCGCACCCATGAATTCCCCTTTAAGGCCGCTCCTAGGAGTGAGGCCCTCAAGCATGCACAGTCCCTGCATGTGGACCATGCGTAAAAGAACGTACATTCACTAAACAGCAGCCATGCGTAAAAGAACGTGCATTCACTAAACAGCAGCCATGCGTTACGCGGATGTACGCTTTGCTTTTTTCCTATTGCGGCGTTTCATTATTGTCTACCGTTATTAAGAAACAGACCCACGGGCACATAATTGATTATGATCATTATTTAAAATTAAATGAAAATATTTTTGTGGCGTTTAGCACTTTGTTAAGGATTAATATGGATTACAAGTTCTTTATTAAGTCTGTGTTAAGATGAGTAATTAATCTATATTAACATAGTCTACTATTATTATTACTATCATCAATAGCGAATCCTTAAGTAATGTAATGCTTTTATTGTGTGGGCTGGACCTTTAATTAATTCAAACACCTTTTCCCGGGGGC
>JAODKF010000049.1:8999104-9015322 GCA_026779585.1 Mormyrus proboscirostris | reverse complement strand
CACTGTTGTGCCAAGTGGGACAAAGGACTTGAGGGTAGGTGTGGTTGCAAAATAAAAAGGGGTTTTATTAAACTCACAAAACATAAAATGGAGGAAGGCAGGGCACAGGCAACACGAGGGAACAACGTCAGTGACCGGACTAGCGAGGATGAGACGAACAGGTACTTAAGAACACAGATTAACATGGGGCAACAAGCATCGGGTGTGGCCCATTAGGGCCACGCGAGGGAAGAGACAGGGTGGTCAGACAGACGTGGCAGGCAGCACGTGATCATTACTTTCAGGAATATCACTGATTAAGAGTCTCCGCCTG
Organism: Mormyrus proboscirostris; assembly: GCA_026779585.1. Lineage (NCBI taxonomy): Eukaryota > Metazoa > Chordata > Actinopteri > Osteoglossiformes > Mormyridae > Mormyrus > Mormyrus proboscirostris. The sequence continues at coordinate 9,015,009 of JAODKF010000049.1, read as the reverse complement.
GGTTACATGTGTGTGGGGTTTGCATGTTCTCCTCGTGTCGTCCTGGGGTTTCCTCCGGGTACTCCGGTTTCCCCCCACAGTCCAAAGACCAAAGACATGCTGAGGCTAATTGGAGTTAATAAATTGCCCATATGTGTGAGTGAATGGTAACAGTGTGTGAGTGTGCCCTGCAATGGGCTGGTCCCCTGTCCAGGGTTGTTCCCTGCCTCATGCCCATTGCTTCTGGGATAGACACCAGACCCCCCACAACCCAATAGGATAAAGTGGGTTGGAAAATGAATGGATGAATGAAAAAATGCACCTCTGGTCACCAAAAAAAAAGTTTCTTCATATTTTAATATTTTTTTTTACCCGACTCTACAGACGACTATAGAGAGTTGGCTTTCAGGACCAGGAAAAGCCACTGAACAGATATTTATTCAAGTACAGTTACAGGAAACATTTCTGTTCACTGAAAAAAAAAAACACGAGGGAAAAAGTGCATGTAACTTTAACAAAAAAAAGTGGCGAGCGCAAAGGCACTCAGAGAAAAGGCTGAAGTCAGTCGGCACAGGGGCCCAAGGGCTCTCAGACCAAGATTGAGGGCCCCTGTCTGGAGTCATACTGTAGCCCCCAGCCACATAACTGCCCCCCCACTACACCCACAGAACCAAAGCCAGTGGGGAAAGGGGTGACGTCAATAACTACCACTCAATATAACACAAAAGGAGTGAGAAAAAAGGTTCAAACGAGTAAAATGTGGAATGTTGGCACGGAGGAATGGAAATACAAAACTTCACCTGACCACATCGGTGTGAAAAAGGTTGCAGGAACCTCTTCTTCTAAAAGATCTCTTATAGTTGCACCTGACTGAAATACATTTTTACATTTACCTTATTTTGCCAACAACTGTAGACATCTTTAAGACGCCACTGGATCAAAAGAAACTTCCAATAATAATCACCAGATGGCGTTGTCGGCTGTCTTCATCCTCAACTTTCATGGTCCTCGAACATAAATTTCATTACATTCAAGAACACCCATCATATAAATCTGCATGTGTTCACATATTAAGATAATGTACCGGTACTTAGTTGAATCAGATAATACTATTCCTATATTGTTATTAATAATGTTATAGCTATCATTGTTTCAGTAAATCACATTCTTTTGGATCATTTTGAAAAGATTGACTATCTGCAATGGAACCTAAATGTAAAGGAAAAAATATAAACGTTTCAGCAGTTTTACATCTTAATTGTTAATATATTAGTTAAAAAAACAATTGTAACTGACAAATTAAAAGCGGGATTTAGTGCAGGTCTTGTACTGTAATAATTGTAGGGAACAAAATGTTCCATTTCTCATGCTTGAAAAGGTGAGATTCGTGTCAAAACCACGTTTTAAGCGCCTCAAAGAAAAACGGTAAACACAAAGCAAAGACCTGTTTAACAACGTCTTGCATATGTATTCGGCCTTATCTGTACGTTACCGAGTCCAGAACATTCTGAAATACCTGCGTGTATTTTATCTTCTCAGGGAATGGCATGTGGCCAGCCCTGTCGCTCCGTTTTTTCACCCCCCTCCAGGGCGTGCCTCCACCTGCTCAGTCACGCCACGTAACATGAGACGGCAGCAGCGCGCGTGATGCCGTGAGACATCGCACACGTTAGCCACAAATTAATCACCCCGGAGAGATGCTAGGCGCGAAGGGGTGCTTACCTGTCTTTTGGCTCTCTTTAAAGAAAAGGAGAACTTAACGGAAAAGGACCACAACTCTCAGGTTGTTTTAAAAATATATGTATATTTGAGGAACCCGGTTTGGCAACAGAATACCCAGTGGTTTTGAGGCTGGTGCTGACGTCAGGTTCGCCAAAAGGGGGCAGACAGGCCAGCTGTCTGCCAGTGGTGGCCTCTGTCATCCCCACCTCAGCCCAGGTAGGGTGGGGGTCAGTTCTTGCTGAAGTGCTTTTAAACACCACTGAAATTACTAAGCTGGTGGACAGGTCCTTCAGATGTGGACCTGGGCACATTGATTGTCCATGGGGAAAAAAGCCTTTTTGAAGACACGTTTGGTTTTCCCTGGGATGTCCTCTGGAGTCTGAAGGCCCAACCCTTACGTGTCCTTGTACCTGGAAATAAGGCAGAGGTGGCCAGGTCACAGGAGATGCCACACACATACTGTACCTGGCTGAAATACAATAAGATTGAATGTCGGAAAAATGCAAAATATGAATTTTACTGATGGCAATAAAGACACCAGAGAAGGGTTCATGTCGGTTCACATTACACACATGAAAGATGAAATTAACACTGCTGCCGCATGCAAATGTGCGCCTTGTTGAATAACCCCCCCAGGGCGTACTGCGTCACCGCATCCTCTAACTGTCCTCTTGTTGGTTGCATTTTAAATGCTGTTCAGGTGACGGGCCCATGTATGTGTACGTCTGGGAAAAGGAGGAGTGATGAGGAGAAGGCGGCCGTTAAGCAGCACGCCCTGTGCATGCTTTTCTTTAAATGATTTTCCACAATTGTTGGTAGGAATGAACTGCTCACTACGGAAGAGGGGTGTGTCGCTATTCAGACACCTCTGGGGGCTAAAGGCAGTGCTGTGATTATATACAACCTTGCTTCCGAAAAATTTGGGACATTGCGTAAAATGTAAAAAAAAAGAAAAGAAATTCAAATCATATAAACCCATATTTAATTGAAAATAGAAGAAAGACTGCATATCAAATGTTGAAACTGGAAAGTGCTATTGTTTTATGACAGATATAGATTCGGTTTGAGTATTGTTTTTATTTACATTCTACGCAGAATCCCAGCAGAAACAGGGCCGTACATTGGACTCAACTGACATGTATGTGCAGAGCGATTTTCACAATACATCTTACCATGCATGCAACTTCTACTGGTCAAGCCTTGGACTTATTGTTACTGAAGTTACTGAGGTGTTACCTGTGTAGTCAGGGCCGCACAAGGGCATGGTTGACCCCACCCCTGCCATTTCCACACTAAAGCTACCAATATCCATATTCAGACTCGTGAACTCCCTCTAGTGTCTGGGCCCCTGAAAGGTCTTTGGCCCTGAATACAGTATTTGCGTCTGTAGGTTTGTGTGCCTATTATCTTTCCTTTATAGGCCAAGTAAAGTAAGTAGTATTTATTTATATAGTATACAGACGCTCCTCTACTTATGAACGAGATATGTTACGAATGGCCGTTCTTAATTTTAATTATTCGTAAGTCGTTATTCAACATCATTTTAAGGGTACAGTCATCCCTCGCCACTGGGCGCCTTGGCTTTTGCGGCTTCAATCTGTCACGTTTTTCTTTTATATTCATTACGATGCTGATCGAGGCAGTGGTGTTACACATCGGAAGCATCTTTGCTCTTCGTAATTAAATGTACAATAATAATATGATTTTTGTAACGTCTAATATGTCTTATTTTCTCTTATTTTGTCTTATATACTGGGTAATACGAGTGTAATGGTGACTAAAGGGTGTTATTTCATGTCTAGAGGGCTCTAATAATGTTAAAAACCGTATTTAGAGGGTCGAAAACAGGTTTTCTATGCTGTAACTACGAAAATGTTCAATTTATAAACAAAGAAATTCACTTATCGCGGTAGAGTCTTGAACTGATTAACCGCGATAAAGGAGGGCCAACTGTATATGCAAGTACAAAGAACGTGGAGGCTGGAAGTACACACGTTACGCTGCTGTGCTGCGGGAGTAGCGGGCAGAAGTCATACTAGGCGGAATTGATATGCAGGAAAAAAAAATGATGTTGCGGACAGGAAACGGGAGCCCAATGAACACAATTTGGACTTACGGTCCTCTTTGTTCATATATCTGAAAGTTCGTAAGTAGAGGAGTGTCTGTATTTGAGTCCCAGCTGACCGAAGTATACAGTTTGACAAAAAAAGTCTGATTCCCGTAAGGTTTCAACTTATTTCAGGGGCACTTACTCTTCTGGCAGGGAGAAATGGGGCAGGGCGCCCATGGAGGTCAGCTGCTCCTCCAGGGCCGCAATGCGCAGCCCGATGTACCCCGAAGACAGCAGGAGTAGCACCACCCTGTGGGCGTGAGCGGAAGTGCCCCAGTCAGACCACACACCCTGCATGTTCACTTCTCAGGTAACCAAACCCACTGGACAACCACAAACAATCCTCCCTGCCACAGTCCAACTCCTCCCACTTCAGAACAATCCGGAAAATCAACATACTTATAAGGACAATCTAGAAAGAAATCATCTCTTGAGCTATTTCCAAGAACATATAGAAAGTATGTACAATATCATTCAACACATCTGTCATTAGGTTTTAACCCGTGCATATATTTCACGCACGTTGAATTGAGTTTAGTAAATTTACAATAACTGCATAACAGGGTCAGGTGTGGTAATTAATAGTCATTAATAATCATGAGTAATTTTTCTTTGTGGGACCTCGATTTTGGGGTTAATAATGACAGCCCATAGCCAACGAAGAAGAGTAAATGGCACTCACAGAATGAGGTAGATGAAGAGGAGGAGGTTGAAGTTATTGGACTCTCTCTGGACTAGGGCAGATTTTACCCTCTCAGTCATGGTCCAAACCCAGGAATTACCTATCCAGGGAGGAATGTTAGAATCTATTAGTACCTTATTACACCGGTTACTGTAAGCAACCTCATAAGACAGATATTTATTTGGTGGTTTTGTAAAATAATTGTAGCCGTAAAAGTCATTCCTAATGAACAATTTGCAATTCTGAACCAAAGCAGCTACCCAAGTTTGTTTGCTTCCTGCATTGCCAATCATATAACCTTCGTGAATTATTTTGTTTTCATAAACAGCTGCTGCTGGTGTAGACAATAGGTTTACTCAGAAATGATTTGCAAGAGCTTTATTTACGAAACTGACAATGGACTAAAAGTCAGTGTTTTTTAATTTGGTGTGACAGGTTTGCACCATCCCTCATTACTCAGAGATTAATATTAAATGTGAAGTCTGACCCTTAGTTTTCTTTGTATTCTGTGTGTATCTGGCGTTTCCATCTCTATAGTATAGCAAAGTATAGCAACACATTTGCTATAGCGACAGCAGTACCAGCACATTCTTTGCCTGAATGTTACAGTAGTGTAAGCTGTAGGTATGTGAGTATTGTACGCCTTTCTTCTTCTACTCCCGCACATTTGAAGACACCCTCGCTGCATCTGCCTCTTTTCAAAGCTTCTGCATTTTGTCATCATCGTGACGAAAAACGTTGCAGAACTTAAGCCTTTCTTACCAGATTATGCTCTGTTTTTTCGGGCTCAGCGGGAGAGGCTAGACTAACTTCACAGGAAGCCCATGGGAAATTCCCACAAGTAAAGCGGATGGGTGTCCACTTGCATGTGTTCATGCTACGTACCTCTGCCGTCGTCTGACGAGCCGACCTCCTGCTCCCGGCTGCTTTCGCTCCCATCTGACACTGTGTCTGGGGATGCAACCGAAATCATTACATGACAACAGTGCTGTGAGGTTTGTTCCATAGAACGCCTGACAGTGGAGAACAAGAGGGGAACACGGTCACTTAAATATGTGCATGCAGACCCACAGATTAACTACACAACAAATTCAAAGTCATGCTTTTTAAAGAAATCTATCATCTGTCACCACAGATTCTAGGGTACTGTTTAAACAGATAAAAATATAGTTGCTGTCAAATTCATCCAGCAAACACTGAAAATGAATATTATACATGATTATACATATATTATACATTTTTTTTTTTATTCTTTTTATTATTTATCTTACATGGAGTCTGAGACAAGGCTGCACACGCATTTATATGTATGTAACAGTATTATCACAGTGTAAATAGTCTGGAGGGTGGGCAAACCGCAACACTTTTATAATGAAATAATATAGATTTGTACGATTTTGTGCGTGAGAGTCTGAAAACGTGAGTGTCACGTCAAGTGTGTGAGAGCTGGCAACCCTGCTTTACCACTGACTTACCTCTGTCCAATCTGGTCAACCCCTGTTGGAAACTGGAGTTTCCCTCTTCCACAAGGAAAATGTCGTCTTCTACTCCAGACAGACCGAGGGGCTGTGGAACATGGAATGGGAGCTCATTAGTAGGTGAAATATTCATTTTCAATGACTGCTAAAGTACCATTAAAAAAAAAACCTTGGTGGACATAGGCTGGCTTACCCCATCCCGGATGCTGTCAATGCTGTTCTCTGCAGACGACAACTGTGGGCTGTAGTTGTTACTCCCAGTCTACAGACCAAAATAGACAAGGATGCTAGTGACCCATGATCAGAACAACCCAATTCTAAGTCACAGAGACTGGGATACTAGTGACCCGTAACAGTAACAGTCTGTTGCTAACTCATAAAGAGCAAAGACTGGATGCTAGTAACCTGTCATTAGTAGCCTGTTGCTAACTCACAGTGAGCAAAGAGTGGAATAGTTGTAACCTGTGATTATTAGCCCATTGCTAAGTCATCGAGAACAAAGACTGGGATTCTAGAACCGGCAAGGTAGCAAACTTTGGTCAGCTGGCTGGAGTGAGTTTTTCAATTCGAGACTAGTTGGCATTTACACTTATATGTATATAAGAGTTTTATTAGCTTGTGAATAGTCTGTAGGCTTTGAAAAGTACCCCGACGATTTTGGTGTAGCTAATTTTAGGTTTATAATAGAATAATATGGATTTGCTTTAAGATTCCTTGCGTGAGCATGAGAGTCTGAAAGGGCGAATGTTTTGCCAGTTGTGTGAGAGCTGGCAGCTCTGAACCTGTAATTATTAGCCTGTTGCTAACTAATGGGAGTGGGGCCTGAGATAATAGGGGACTTGTTGGCTAAATGCTTTGTTAAAGCAGTACACACCTCCAAATGAGGACACACGGAGCACACCAGCTTGTAGCAGGATTCCCGGTTCCGCAGAGACACAAACAAATGCTGAAAATCACAAAGACAACAGGATTCAGTCAGCCTTCAGTCTGTAGCACGTATCTAACATGAGTTCTGTAATTGTTACTTATGCTAGCACTCAATCTATTGAGTCATCAGAATGACCACAAAGACGGTCAATTTTGCTATATCACTCAGAGGGATTTGCTGTCGTAAAAAACAGAGACCTTCTCGCCATCCGTGGTTCGAATGGACAAAGCATTCGGCAACAGCAGAGCCGTGTTCTGCTTCTTCACACTCCACACTGCGACCACCGGAACCACCACCTTTGATTAATTAACGTGACAGGCAGTTCAGGGATTTAGGCGACTGGATATCAAGGCCGGATTTCTAGATTTTGCTCTGTGCATAATCGGATGACTGGTTTGCAACCGGTCAGAGTTCAAGGTGCTACCTTGGTGTCCTTGAGCAGTACTGATGAGTGGAAACAGATGTGGTTCTCAGACACATAGAGCTTGCCGTGGTAGAGCACCTCCTTCTGTAGGGCACAGGTGAAGGCTGGACAAAGTAATAAGGGGTGGAGTCACATGAGGCTCCCTTGACATTTAACTGAACCTTGATAACAACCAGTTAGGTGTCAGTTCACAACAACCTGCCAGCATTGTTTGCCCTCAGAAAGCGCATCGTAACCGCTGCCCTTTGCACCTGACTGTCACAGTCTAGGTTTAAGCTGTTCTATTTTAAGCCTTTGCACGGTGGATGGAAAAACAGTGGCTAGTCGGTGGTCAGCTCACCGTGAATCAGGTTTTCATTTTCAGGGATGTCTCGAAACAGCTTGTGGAATGTTTTGCTGTGCTTTGTGATACTCTGTAAACAGGAAATGAAACACCAAGATATGGAATGAAGTTTGCACCGTTTTCAAATCAAAGGTACCACCTTCCCTTGAAATATAGCAGTGATAAGCAGGTGGTAACGTGTCAAAATTGTGACAATATTGTTAGTTATGAAGAGCTGGCTGTTAATCATTTAGTAGTATTTTAACCCGACGTACATTGCGGGTGGAAGAACCATCTGGCTTCTCATTGTGTGAGTCTGACTCCACTGTCTGGGACCTGTAGAAAGACAACACAGGTGTGCACCGTAAAGGATATGTTTCACATCATTGGGACCATTTTTTATTCAAAATAAATGAAAATGGAAGAAAAAGGAATAGACGTAGAGGTGGAAATTTCAGGTCCAGAGAACAAAAGTCTGATGTGAAAACAAGATTTTGTTTCAACCAAGCCATTGAGTGCCGTGCGACTGTGACTCTTTCTGCCTCTACTGTATACCCTCTGTATAACTCACTGGTTAAAAAAAAATCTTGATTTTTATTCCCTGAACCTGAAATTTGCAACTCTGAATAGACATCAGGCATCTGCAGTTCACTGACTTTTTTCATCAAAAGTAAGCCAGAAGCACCAAAATGAAGGAAGACTGATAGTATGTCCCAGTAAAGCATAGGCAAGGCAAGATATAGACAAAGTCTGTGAAGGTGACCCACGAGTGGAGCCCTCAAAGACCACTGACCTGCTGGGGAAAAACTTGGAAGAATTCTTGCTAAGGTCCTGAACACCGAGCTGGGATTCTTCTAGGCTACAGGTCTTCTTGGGCTCAAACAGCTTCTTACTTTTGCTCTTCTTCAGCTTCCCACCATTCACAGTGGAGCTGTAAAGAAATAAACACATGTCCATCTTGTCATCGTACACAGGATGACCAGGTAATCCATGTCAGGGAGAACACTCTGACCTAGGACAGGATTTCTAAACTACCTTTTCCAAAAGGCACCTGGATTTCACTTTAGGACTGAATTCTTGCTGTTGCTGACTGGTTAGTCTCCTATAATCATGCATGTATTACTTAATGTCAGTTACTGATTTTTAAAAACATGTACTGGATAATCTACAAAAAGAATACTTCTTAAAATTGCAAAACTAGTTGTTTTTCCCTTATGACAGAATAAAAAGTTTTTGGCAAAACTTTAACACCATGCGCTATAATGCCCCTACAGTCTGAATGTACGAAAAAACCTGATCTCAGTCTAATTGACTAGCGATTGTACGTGCAAAACATGCAATGTTTTAATATTGCACATCATCCAGACATATACACTACAGCCATTTTTTTAATTCAATATCTCGCCTTGCGTTGTGATGTCATTCAGTCCCAGTACCAGTTTTTATGGGGTGAAAAACCAACACCTCGAAGTGCTAAAATGATGGGACCCGGTGTGATGCAACAGCGCCCTTATTTTACTCAGAGCGCTGGTCCACTGTACAGGTGGGAGAGGCCTGACCCCTTCATCCTTCTTCACTGTCCTTTATTGTTGAAGCCGCTGCAACTCAAGACCTTCGATTGCACACCATCTCGCTGTCCTCGTGAGGACCAGGCGAGTCTTCAAGGAGGTACTGCGGTCAGAGTGGGAACTTCGGCATGGAAAACCTGGCACTTCCAGCTGGTGTTTCCCCTCATGTCTTATTGCAGCATCTTGGACCGTGCCCAGAATCAGGACCCTCGAGACATCAGGTTAATGCCGCGAGCGGTTTGCTAAGGTCATCTCCTTCACGTCATAGTAGATACGTGCTTGTTATGGGCCGTGTAATGAATGAGAAGGGACTAGAAGGCAGCTAGGGTTTACACTAGAAGCGAACAAGTGACAAGCCAAAAAACAAAAAGAGAACACGAGAAGAGGCTGTAATGCGAGTGAATCGTAAAGCCGCCCCCTTTCCGAGAACAGGTAAGAACACATTAGAGAGTTCTTTAAATAACTAAAACTCTGCATTTATCTTTAGTCCTTGTTTAAAAGGGAATATTTATAGATCTTATCATCCCAAGTAGTCACATTATCGTTAATAATTATATATTAAATGTGTCTTGTTGGTGAAGCCATATAATTAACTTGAAAATCCAACAGAGAGCTTTAAAATTTTTTTTTTACAATTTTTATAAGCTGAAAAAAAAAATAAACAAACCATGCCAAAATATAGGTTTTTACATATATTTCTCTCACCAGAAAGAAAAACCATCACATGTGCACGCACACGCATGTTAGGAATTTCATTGCCGCACCTGGTAGGCCCACCTCCAGCTCGCTCACCTGAAGACACGCTGTCCTTTACCTGACCAAAAACTTCCCACGGCAGCAGACATCCTCATTTCACATTGGACCAGAGAAACTTGCGTATTTTTCTCTTCAGCTACACGCCTTCAACTTCATGTTTGCGAGCAGCCAGATTGGGGTCCTGACCTGAGTCACGTAAGAATCATGATACTGCAGGACCGCCAGGGTGGATCAGAACCAAGAAGCTTGACCAGGTGACCAACACTTTCTGGACTCCCCCCTCCCCCCAAAAAAAAAAAATCAGCTTCCAGATATCTGTCTCTGCAGGTAGTGAGCGTGAGGTGAGATGGAACAGGATTTCACATCACCTATCACTGTGACATCACGCCACCCTCCCAGCAGGAGTGGTTGGCTCGACACCTTTTGTATTCATTGTGAAACTCTCGAGTGTTGACATGCCCAACAGGCTCCTCCCTGCTTTCCACTGCGAGCCAAACAGTCATTTCTGACACAGTGCAAGGACGCCTGTGGCCACTCAGCAACGCTGCAGAGGGTGATGGTAAGTGTAGTCCGATGTCACCAGTTTCTGGTTACGTTTGCTGAGCAATGAAATACATTTCCCATCATGCCTCTTGATTTCTAGCTTCTCCAGGGCCCATTAGCTTTGAAGGGAGAGGCGATGGGGGGGGGAGTTACCTGAGCTCAGCAGCAGTAGACTATAGGATCCTGACTGACTGGATCTACCAGCCTGCTTCTGGCTGGTGGGCGGAGCTGAAGCGTCTCACATGTGAACAGTTGACAGAACAAAAACAAAGCATTGACGCTGGATAGGGCCACGTACCTAGTCACTTAAAAACTGAAGGCACCTGATTGATTTAATCTTTTCCTGTACAGTGGCGTCTCAAACAAAGCATACATAGCATGCAAATAATTTGCTTTTCTTCTTTATTGTGGACTTAGTAACAAAAATACATCTAATCCCTTCATACATCTAAAAAATGCTATGTAAGCCTACCAGGCATGAGACTATGATTAAATATTTTGAAAGGGGCACACCCCTTTGCCCTAGAAATGAAAGGAATTATTTTCCAGGAGAGGAAAGGAGGGAGGGGAACATGTGACCACAGTTCCAAATGGTGGATCCCCAAATGCTTTGAAAGTGTGATCTCAGCCTGCTGGTGGCACTTTCTATGGAACATATGCAAACTAACCTGCTCTCTTTCCTACCAAAGCAAATCAGTGAATCAGACTCGGTAAAAAAGGATAACAAGAGGCATGACCTTTCATCTCCACTAATAACCTTTCTTTCAGCCGAAGAACCAATTTCCAAAACACACACAGTCCACACAGGATACATTTTCAAGAAGATTTTTGTGGATGTACCTGTAGTGAGTTTTAGAAACTCAACAGAAGATCTTCTTTGCATTACATGAGAACTGGGTGAATTTTGATTCCCAGTACAGTAACATGATGAGTTAGTCTGACTTTAGGTCATTGGTGATCTCATCTCAACAACAACAAAAAATGGAGTGAGTGAGTTTTGGCAATTTGCTATCTGTGTGTCAGTCTGTCATTGCTGAAAGGTGACAAATTGGATTGAATTTAATTCTAAGCAGCAAAGACTGGTGAAAAATCATGATTATATAACAAACAAAGCACACTGTATCGGACTGATGTTGTTGTTTAATTAAAATCATTAAAAATACAAATGGTGTTAATTTAGATAATGTGACTAAACTGGAGAGGTGACCCTGGATTTGTCCGAGTTTTCAGGCAGTTTTGTCGAGCTGTGTGGCGCTACTTACAAATTACTGTCCAAGGAGAATTTCCTGCAGATGACCCTCTTCTGACTCATGGCACTCTTCTGTAACCGTGCGAAATTTCCCTCTCCTTTCAATCCCTGTGTGTCTGTGCATTTGATTCTCCTCCTTAAGGTTGTTGGCTGGAGGTAACAGAGGTGGAGACCCGCCCACAGTCACACCCGGTCAGCCAGATGGTCCCAGTGCCCAGCCGAATATGGCCCAAAAGCTCGATCCGCTTACACAGTTCTTGAGCCCACACAAACGCGCATAGAATGTTCCACCAGTTGTCCGTCCGGTTGCCACATTGAGTTCCACCCTGGGCCTCCACCCTGTGTTAGCAGGTTCCCAGCCCAGTGATGGAACTCCTTGGTGCGCTGACTCCTGATAAATGCGTTATCAGATGTGCAAAGATCTCCATCTGAAGAACGATATCGCGTTCAAAGTGCTCAGTCATCTCGTGTCATGTGACGTGCCTGGCAGCAGGCCCAAGGAGCACAGTACATGTTTCAAATCCGTATTATATTCAAATTTCTATTTAAAAAATTCTATTTATTTCTCCTTTTTATTACTTTTCATATCCTTTGTAACAGTCGCACAGTCAAAAGAGCGGTGCAGGATGCATTTCACAGCATGTTATACCTGTATGACTATGCATGTGACAATTAAAGGATCTTGGAGCCTGAATCGTGAAACCAAGGAGAAGATGACAGGCGATGGTGAGCCTGGGAAGCGCCGTATGGTAATATCGGAGGGCATTATTAGGGGTGCGACCGGTAACCTGAGCGGGTGATTGGCTGCTGCTGCAGACAAGGGAAAAGAAAAGTAAATGAAGAAAAAGAGAACATTCAATGCAAGAAAAGGAGCCATTCGGTATTTTCACACAATATATATGTATAGACTGTGAGGGCACATGGAGCATTTCACCAAAAAGAGTGGGCATGTTGTTGTATATGTTGGGGTAGGTAAACCGGTAACGGAAAAGAAAATGAAATAGCGAATGTGTACGGGGGGTACAGAAATGAAAAAGAAGAAAGAAGAAAAGTAAGAAAATGAACTGAAGTGGTGAGACAGAGGAAAGGGGAAGAGAAATGAGTGCTGGCCGCTAGCTGGCCGCCCGCTATCTGCGATATCCTGCCATTTGAGACTTTAACCTAGACCGACTCCTCTAGGCAATCTCGAGTGTGCTGACTAGGCATCGCTTTCTCTTGAGTTAAACATTTCCCTCAAGAAACACTCGGCCTGGTCCGTATGCCTGCCCCACTCCCCGTCTGATTAGCAAAACGCTGCCCGCCACACTGCAGCGGTCTGCTTTGTTGTTCTTGTGTCCTGCAGTTAGCTTGTGGTTGACTGTCACCTGAAACCACAGCATAGCAGCCCAGTCATCGCCTTCCCTTCCGTAATTAACACCTTTAATGTTTCATCTGGGCTCATAATTCCAGGAACCTGCAGATGGGTGTTAATTTTAGTGTCAGGTTCTTCAATCAGGACCCCTCTTGTTGTGGGCAGTGTGGCAGCAGATCATACCACCAGTGACATCTCAGAGTGTCACGTAACCCAAAGTGCAGGACTGAAGAACTATATCATAAGGAAACAGGGACACAAGGCGGTACAAGACATCAGCTTCCTGTAATTTACACTGTGAAAATGTTTTAAAAGTGCCATGTTGTTCACTGTCATTTTCCAGTGAAATAGAAACATCTGATACGTCATTGCAGACGGGTAAAGTGGGTCCAGTATGGCACTCAAACCACAGACATGCATGACCAAATTTCTTGAAAGATGGAAAGCGACGTGTATCATGGCTGAAAACTGGTCTCTCCGTGTCTCCTGGCAGGTCTGGCAGGTTCATTCCTGCCCCGTTGCCTCTCTTCATGGCTGATTTGGAACATTGGCCGTGTCTCTCCAAGTTCGGCCATCTTGGTTCTCATGGTCTTAGGCAATATATAGGCCACACAGGGCTGGATGTCCTGCAGAAATGCTGTCTGCTTCCAGAAGAGCTCCGGAAAGGGGGAGGTGGGTTGGGCGATCACGATAAAAGTTGTTGTCAAGGGGGGAGGGGGGGTCGCTGAATCCCAGAAAGATCTTCTGCTGCGCCCCCTTTTGTATCATAAATAAACTGAGAAATATGTTTAAACTTAGTCACCAAAATGCTATTTTTAAGAACAGACATGGTATTTAAACACATAACCCACAGTTTTTCTGCACGGACACAGATGAGTCTCCATGTGTGGATGAGGCTGGCAATCTCTCACTCCCAGGACTCCCCCACCGCGGAGGGGTTTTAGACCGGCACGTGTCACCCACCCACCTCTAGCCGCTCCGCGTTCTGCGTGAAGTGGTACGCTTAGACGACGGTGTTAGTCTGATGTTCGCTCATGATGAAATACCACAGAGCTCACACAGGCGTGATGTGTGGTTAGGATGCTGTGTCAGGGAACAGAAGGGTGCCGGTTCAAATCTAGCAGTTATTAAACTGATTTCACCTGTGGGCCCTGGAGAAAAACCCTTAATGCCTGATTGACCCAGTGTCTAACCCTGCCTTTCTAAAAAGAGTGTAACTTTGGATGAACAACCAAATAAATAATGTAAACTTAACAACCAGCTGATGTAAGCAGCTGTCTGCTTCACTTTTAACATAAGGATCCCAGGACTTAAAGTCATTCAACGGCAAGATATGCTATAACCAAGAGGCCCAGCTTGTTTCAGGATCACATTACAGTACCAGGGGGCTGCTGCTTCGAGTTCTGCCTCCACCATTCCTGTGTTTTGTTCATGGTATCACAGGAAAACTGAGCCGCTTCTGTGTCTCATGAAATCAGGCGGATATTTTTTCAGCAGAATAGTAGCGAACTTAATAAAGATAAGGCTGCTGACAGCTTTCAGAGAGAAAGCGGGAAGATATGGCACAGCACAGAGTGCGCGCTCGCGGCTCAGAAACGGGTTCCTGCTCTTTCAGATGGACACCAGACCCACCTCGTACCTGAGGGCACAAGGTGCGTGTCGGCTCGCTCACCGCAGTTGTGTGTCCTGATTATAAGTCTTTCCATATGAATTCTCACAAACTGTATGTTCGAGAAGTCCCACGAAGTACGTCCTATAACACTGACAGGCACTCCTTACAACAGAGTGTAGGTGCACTACTTTAAATTGCTCGCGGTAAATACAGTACAATGTATGTGGGACAGGACTAACCTAACCCTAATCTAACCTCACCGGATGTGCCCAGTTGTTATTCCCCTCGCAAACCACTTACAGTCAATCTTTACTTCTCTGAAGGCTGATTATAAGTGAAAATTCATACAGTGTAATAGTCAAGTAAATGCATGACAGTAACCTGATCGTCTATTGAACGGTCTGTGACAGCGACTGAAAATGTCAGCAAGGTACAGTAACAAAGGAAACACCCAACCGATTTCATATCCATTAAACCTCGGCAAATTAAACCGCCAGTTATAAAAATCTCAGGACCTCATGGATTTCGCTTGAGTTGATTTTCCAAATTAAGAGGATGACTTCATTCCAGGTATGACTGCTTAAAAATCACCTGCGATGTCATACCCAACAATGACTACTAGCTGAGAACAATTCACTGCACCTGTTTCAAAGGATCCACTTCTGCTTTCAGCATGACACACTCCTTCCTGCTGGGAAGGATTGCAGTTACCCCTGCATGACCTGCCCCTTTAATCTGCTCTGCACTTACGGGGAATTTCTGGCACGGTGACCATTTTCAACAACCTGACTAATATTCTCCTTTTCAGAAAAGGGAAGCAAAAGCTGATTTTTTCCACCTTCAAACAACAGGTGCTCATACTGATTTTACAGACACAGCATGTCCTGAAGCAGAGAGGGAACATTCACCATCGCAGGAGATTCTTCTGATCACGAATCTGTAGCATCAGAAATGGTAACTGTGGCAGTGCAGCGGTGGCAAAGCCATCTCAATCCTACCTCGGGCAGTCCAGCGTAAGAGGCGGCCCAGGCGCATCCGCGGAGGCCTGCCGATGCCACGTGGCCCGAACCCTCTGCATGTCCACCGAGGCTGCGGACGGAACCTGCATGGACGGAACCTGCGTGGATGGAACCTGCGGCCCCTCCTGGTCCTTGCCGGTCGGGGGCGGTGGGGGGCGGGGG
>JAODKF010000049.1:8968407-8999004 GCA_026779585.1 Mormyrus proboscirostris | reverse complement strand
CCTGGTCCTTGCCGGTCGGGGGCGGTGGGGGGGGGGGGTTAAGTCAGTGTACGAGGACAGCTCTCCCAACTGGCACGGCATACAGGCGGGGCCTTGTAAGACTGCAGCCGTGCTTCCTGCCTACGCGATCAGCCCCATCAAACCATGTTACCGTGGAAACAGCACGACATACTGCATTGAGTGGAAGAAGGGAAGGATTATAATGTGACCCTCCTTGCTAAAACGCGCAGAAGTATAGGATAGGGCCGATGTCTCTGTGCCCGTAATTCGGAAGGTCATCGGTTTGCGCCTCAGCCTCGGTGGAATAGTCACGCGTCTGGGTCCTTGAACAAGGCCCTTAACCCCCAGCTCCAGGGGTGCTGCATGCTGGCTGGCACTGTGCTGTAACCCCAAGAATTCCAGTGTACTTGTGCAAATGTAAAATGGAGGATTTATCATCATTTTTACCAACAGCAGTCATCTTTCCCAGTCGGCAGGTACGATATCACGTCAAAGACCAAAGGCTGCTCTTCAGGCCTCATGGTTAATCTAACATAATGTTTCTCAGTCCGGTCCCCGGGGACCCCTAGATCCATGTTTTTGCTCCCACCCGCTTCCCTTGGGGGGGGGGGGGGGGGCGATAAATGGAGCAAAGAGTAGATCAGAGCTCAGAGGAAGATTTATTATACAACCGTGACAAAGTCGATTCCAATTTAATAAACATAATACATGTTAATATAATGATTTATACAATCAAATATATGATTGAGGCCTTTTAACTCCCAGTATCCCACTAATCCGCATTTCATAAATTGAAATCGATGTGGTAATACTGCTGTGACCTGGACAAGCATAATGGGAAGCGGTTGGACGGACGGATGCGATGCAGCAGAGCGTAGCCATTTGTGGCATTTCTTGCAGCGGCCGTGACTACCACCTAGAGGCCAAAAGAAGAACAACAGCCAAAGATGAGCCTCACGTCTTCCTGGAGATTCAGTCTTTAATACTGAATTTTACAGCGTTGTATCCTGCACCAGGACCGACAATATTAAACCATTTAAATACTGTACTTCTAATCATGGGAACATACACATCAACTAACCCTACCAAGTGACTGGCAGTTTAATAAGGCTTTGTCAGTCTCTTACGCCAAATGCAGCAGTTTTCTTTGAGATGTTCTGGAAATCCATGGCAGAAACGCTTTGCCATTTTATCCAGGCTTGCTGCATCCCCCTGCTGTATAAGCAAGTTTGGAAGATCGGTTGGTGGATGGATATGGGAGAAAGGTGTGGATTGTAATGTCAACGGCAATCGTTACCACCATCCATATCTCCTTGTAACCCCGTCCGGTCCTCAGGGACCCGCAAACGGTCCATGTTTTTGGTCCCTCCCGGTTCCGCACTGGATAGTCCACATGGACTGTCTGCAGGTCCCTGAGGTCCCCAACGTTACAGTCCAACTGAAATTCAATATACAGCAAAGTGTTACAGCTTGTGGTCTGCTTAGCCGCAAGTCATCACCTGGCTCAGCGATTCACTCATGAACGCAAACCCCCTCTCCCCCAGGAAGAAATTTCCCAGCTGACCCTGCTCACCTTAGCTCATCCCCGTGTGGTTGTTCAGAGGATGGAGCCAGCCAGCACCCAATTGCCACTCTGAACTGGTAATGCTATTTACGCCAAACTACTACGCTCTTTAGGAACTTTTTCCATGACCCAACACTTACAGCATATGAGGACTTCAGCAACTGCAAGAGCAGTTTTCATCAAGAGTCAAAATGGATGAAATGCACTCATGCTTCCGGCTTGGTTCCCAAAGAACCTGCATCTCCTATCTAAATTGCCAGTTGTCCTGAAGAGGTTAAATATGAAGTATCCTTTCTGCGCGTAGCTGATATGAATGTGTCTCTGAAAAACACTCCAAAGATGCAGACATATCCGCAATGACTTACGATTGATTTTGTGTAATTCAACATAAAACAAAATAGGCTTATCAATAAACTCAAGCTCAACAATGTAACTTATGCAGGAAAATGTTATATTAGCGGATTCAGACTCCAAATTTGTGGATACAGGTAGTTACAGTAGTTTAATAAAAAAAACATAGAAGCTTATACTTGACATCTACAGTCAGTTATATTGAAGAGCTACTGAACTCAAAGAGTTTTCCTCAGATTATGATATAAAGACTTTGGTTTGCTTTCAAACCAAATTATCCCACCAACCACATTTCTGGCATAATAATCCAAGGATAAGGATGCAGCCCCCCCCCCAACATGACTTACTGTACAGTCATTCGCCACAGGCCTTTACGGAAAGGACATCATTTACAAGCACAGGTGGATAACATGACATCTACACAAACTAGGCAATTATCCACAATATTTCTGTATTTTTCTCTCTGACCCATATTACACCAGCTTGTGTTAATTAGCTGCATCAGCGTTTTAGTTTTCGAGTGAAAGCCAGGAACTTTGATGGAGAGTCTATCAGTACCTGTCCTTCCCGAAGATCTTTATGGTTCTGGCTGCTCTGTCATCTATTTTTCGCAGGATGGTCCTCACTCGCATGCTGCTGTTTGCCAGCATCCTCCCTGGAGTTCCTTCTCCCCTACCTCTGCCACAGGTAACCTCCCCATTCAGCCACTGCATCGCGCGCCTCTCTGTTGGTGTGTGACGTTCCCGGTCTCTGTATATTAAATGAGCCTGAGGTGCCGTGTAGCTGAACCCAGACATTATCTTGCGTCAACTGGCACTGTGCTCTTTTCCTGAGCTATACCCTCTTTTATGTCACAAGTCAACCACATTGGTTGCTTTCGGCCAGTTACAAAACCTTGGTTTTGACAGCTGGATCTTCTCAAGGAGCATTTTAGGGGTTTGAGAGATATCCACAAGCTTTGGTGTTTCAAGCTACTTTGCTTCTCCTCCTGACATCACCGAAATAGGTGCATTTACCATCAATGCAGCCCTCCAAAGGTCATTTTAAAGGGCTGACAAAATAATGACCAATAGCTGTTGCTTAAATCCATCGGAGGAGCAGGTTGTAAGTGTTTCAGAGCTATCAGTCAAAGGAGTTGAGATTGAGATCATTTAAATACTAGTCTCGTTATTTGGGGATGAATGAAGCCAAATTACCTGTCTCCACCAGACCCCCCTCCCCCAGTTCACATATAAGAAATATTAAAATTTAATATTAAATTTATTTCTTTATTTTGACTGGGTTTAGTGCAATATAGTGTGCCAGGGACCTTCCTGTCCTGTATGCCACTGCATGCCCAAATGAAAGATTCATCCAACAGACAGACAGGCCATCTCAGGCCGCCGGTGCCCAGGAAGGCCGTCGAATGGCAAAGCAGTTGGGATTCATGTTGAATATTTAGATATTTGCACGCGAGAGTGTCCATGCAGGCAAAACAGCTTAGCACAGTATGCAGGCCAACATTCTCCCACGATCCCTTATGCTTATCTGACCCGCGTGTTTTGTTCTGCATGTCCGCCAGCAGATGTTAGCAGGATCGAAGAGCACTGTAACAGGACAGACTGTAGGTCAGTTACGACAGAACATGCTAAAATTACAGATTATTATTTTACTGTACATAACGTTATTGGATACCTGAAAATATGTTTCCTAAAATATTTCTGGGTAGAATGTATAATCAATATTAAATTATTCATAATATAATTAATCTTTAAGGAGTTTACTTTTCATTATGGTCATTCGGTTGTTTCAAGAATAATGGGCTGACATTTATTTATTTTAAATAATTTATTACTGTTCAATTGCTATTTTTAAATGTATGTCTGGGTGCCTGCATTCTCCCTCTGTGTCCATACTGCTTGTATCTGCTCATGATTGCGTCACTGTATGTGTCTGTGGTTTAACGGACAAAATGGAGAAATGAGGAGTTTCTAGTTTCACGTTGCAAATCTGGAAGCACGCTGTGTCGCTTGGTTGTGGCTTCAACCGTCATTCGCAGCGCAATCCCTCGGCTATTTCTGCTTCTGGTGTGACGTGTATTTAGCGCACAGCTCAAGGTTCAGTACAGATGCTCCCCAGGTTACGACGGCCCGTGTTACGATATTTCGGCTTTACGATGGGTAAATGTTTTTCACTTTCAGTACATTATTCAATAAAGTGCATGAGATATTCAACACTTTTTTTTTGTAAATTAGGCTTTGTGTTAATGATCTAAGTGTTCTAAGCATGTTTAAGGCCGGCTAGGCATTTTTGGCGTAGGATATTTTCTCTGTACGATAGGTTTATTGTAACATAAGCTCATCGTAACCCAGGGAGAGGCTGTATGTTACCTGGAGTCATATTACCTTGATATTACACTTCTCTGGTATTACATCTTGTGTTTAAAAGATGGACTTCAGTAGATCCCTGGTAGCTAAACTGGAAAGGAAGATTTAGTCTTGGTTCTTATGGAGCTCATGTTAACACAACTGAGGCCTGACAGATAAAACTGCACATCAGAAGCAATCAGAAGCAATAATTGAGCAGTCACAGGTTTGAATGAGTGGCTTCTTGGTAAAATGAATAATGAGTATCCTGTATGTAACATCCTTGTAAACATTTCCCGGAGTTTGTAATCATACTCCACAAGACAGTTTTTTTTTTTTGTATAGTAAGAACATTCTGAAGAAGAGAAGCTGTAACATAGGGAGAGGATTCAATGTGGCCTGGATAGTAACAGCATGAAGACGATACGGATTGGGGTGCGAAGGATGAAATGGTGGCGGCAGGGTGTGTGGTCCTGGTGAAGTCGGGAACCGGCAGAGGTGCGAAACGGTGCCCTCAGCCAAGTAAAGAAGCGTCTTTAACATCAGCAGTGAATTTAACACGATCTGGTTTCAGGGAGAAACCCAGCTAACAATTTTAGCAGAACATTTTCATATCGTTACGAGTCCTGGTTCCTAAAACGTTCAAAATGTCATTTTTTTCTGGAATATTGTCGGATGATGTGTCTGCAGAGTGTCTACAAGGCTTGTACAATGTTTATGCAAGGTTTGTACAACGTTCTAAGAACTATGAACTAAATTAGTAGTCACTTACAGGATGGTATGAGTCTGTGTGGGTTAGGAACTGTACTTGCGATCAGAAAGTTGCTGGTTCAAATCCCAATGCTGTCAGACTTCATGATTGGGCCCTTGTCCAAGGCCTTTAACCTCGAATCACTCCAGGGACTGTTGGACTGTGGATGAATGCAGATGAAAGTCACCACATTTGCCTGGATAACAATTACCATGCAGAACCACAGAACTCGTTTGGTTCAGTTATACATCTGTAATGTTCGCGCGTTATTATCTCTTTACAAAACCGTGTAGAAACACTGCCATCTGGCGGACATTTTTCAGACAACACGTTTCATGCTGTTCAAAAGGAGGTCATGCTAAGGAAAAAACTAGCAGATAAAAAATTCTGACTGGTCTGCGCGCACACAAAAAGCCAGTTCTTTTGTGTGGATAAATGCATGTTTCTGCCAGGAGGAAATTTAATGAAAATAATGGAATGCAAGGAAGGAAGGAGATTATATATAATTGCCCCAGGAGTGACCCTTACCAATTTCGGGAACTGCTGAGCATTTTCTAACACCTGACCTTGTAAATGGCCCTTAAGGTTCCATTATCAAGATGAGCAATTACAATGTTGTCTTTTTTTAAATAAATGCATGCAGAGGAAGTATGCCTTCCTTCCTAAAGCACTTCCTGTTTTCTCTAAATATTGCGCCAGTCAACTTGGAAATGCTTCTGTACGAGGCTATGGAAAGACAACCCCCCTTCACAACTAACTAGCAATAGTTTAATTTAGTAACAATGATAATAATACGCAAACTTTTAAAAGAACCAGTCGTCCATCTTCCGAGCGGGTCTCGTGGACGGGGATCACTGGGGTTACATGGCGCACGGCTGGGTGACACTGCGCGGCTGCACTTCTGCATGAATGCACTGCCTACTAAGTTTAGTGCAGAAGAGGAAATGGGTGATAAGGATAAAGACAAGAAGAAAAAGAAGAAGAGGAACAACAGCACAGAGATGGGCAGGGTGTGTCTGACTGCCTCCCAGAATTCTGTTTAGTTTCAGCGTTGCTAACACCCAAGGAGAGTGTCATGGGGCAGAAACCCAAGTCACGTGGGACCCTAAACAACATCACCAAATGGTACATTCCACAGAGAAGGTCCATTGAGAGCCCCCTGCCCCCCCGCCCCCCAGGTTTAAATCTGGAGCATTCCATTCCAGTCCAGATAAGGAGAAGTATTGAGCAACCAGCAGGTCCTGTGAGGCACATCCCCCCAGACCCCTACGCACATAGGACAGGCCTCCCAAGCACCGTAACGCTGAATCAGACCCCCTCATTTGTCAGTTTTGTTTTAGGTTATGACTTGTTCTCCAAATGACCGCCATCCCTTTCTGTTTTGACTGGTAGAGCCAGTTTACCGGCACGACTCTCTTCCCGGAGGAACTGATGGAAGTGAACGATGGCAGATCAAGCCAAGATGGCGGCGTTCAGTGTCCGGCCCCCGCCAGGTCACTCCTGTGACTCTGCGCTGTGGGGGGGGTCCCACTGGTGCCCATTCATCGTACCTCCATACCGACAGTGCCAATTTTACATAAGCGCTTTTCTCTAAGGTCCAGTACTGGCAATTCTGGGAGTTGAACTTGATAGAATGCTAACTTATGAAGCTATGCAGATTAGCATTCCGTTTTGGATTTGAAAAAAATCAAAGTGACATTCCCACGGGCTGGCAGAGTCACATGCCATATAAGGAGATGCACTGAGCTGATGTTAAGGAGCTAGACCTCGATCCCTCACCCCAAAATCCACTGAAGCTGCATCATCTTCTGTGGGTGATCACACAGAGCACCAGGCCACCATTTTCCACATTTATCTTTTACTCAACGCATTAAATGAAATGGAACCACCCACAAGTATTTCCATTTCATTAATCACTTGTAGAAAATGTAACACACTGGACTGCATTGTGACATCACGATGATTTGTCACAGACAGTGTGGCAAAACATATTTTAGCCAAACTGAAAGCATGGAGGAGGCGTAGACCAAACTATCAAAGATTAAAGGAGAGGCTGGCTGCCAGACATATCTTGTAACCTCGCATTTATCTTTGGATACAGATCTCTCGTTTTCCCCCCTGTGGTTAGTAACCGTGGCAGTCCGTATATTTTTAGAAGAAAAAGTGCCACGTTTCGGACGGCGATAAAGGGAGTAGTTTACACACAGCTGTCACCTGAGGTATACAGTAAAGTTTGTGTCATTTGGACACATGAACTAATTTAACGCTGGGCGTGTTTATATGACCCTACAGCAGATAAATAAGTACGGGACTGTATAAACACCCTCAGTGTTAAATTAATAGTAGTACTGGTGATTTTTATCGGGGGAGAAGCTGGTGACCTGGGGGACTGGTGGCATTAGCATTGTTTAGCTGCATAAAGAATATCATTCACACCGTTATTACCTGTTTATTATTTTGTCCACTTATTGTTATAGTGCACTGTCTTGTCCTGTATTGCACCCAGGGGCACTGTAAAAGGGGGAAATTTAGGATGATTCCAAAATTCTGAACATAATTGTGTTGGTGTAGGTCGGGGGCCCAAAATCTCTAGCAGTGCCCCACCCCACCCTGACAACGATATTGCAAGAATTTCTTCCCCGAATGTATTCCCCGAAGAAATTGCAGGAAGTTTGCTATCCATTTCAGAGCTGCCAACTTTGGTCAGCTGGCTGGTGTGAGATTTCCGATTGGATACAAGTCTGCACACGTATTTGCATGTATCCTTGCAGTTTTATTACTTTGAAAATAGTCTGTATAGTTTGCAGTCTACTCCATCGCTTTGTTTTATTTATAATTTTAGGTTTATAATGGAATAATATTGTTTTGTGTTTCTGGTGAGAGTGAGAGTCTGAAAGCGTGAGAGTCACCCCACCGTTCCGATGGACATGGCAGGAAAACTGGCTGCTCACTGTCTACCTTCTGGCTTTTGAAGTGCTCAGAGTTTAATTATGTGGTTACCTACAAACTCCTACAAATGTTTACACTCCATACACTTACAGTGCAGCCTGTCTTTGGTTTTGTCACAGCAACAACGCACATAAATGCTTTAAAGACAAAGGAGTGTGTTGTTCAAACCCTGCAAATAAACAGACTGAGCACTAATGTGAGATCAGTCATTTATCTCCTGAAAACCATCACCACTCCACCCTGTTACATAAGTGTTCCACCACTGGGCTTCCTCCATACGTTTTTTAATGTTAGACTGGTCAATATACAGATCCATTTAAAAACAACAACAAATACTCATGACTATGAATAGAATAATAAAAGTTTATAATCAAATGGAATCTCTCGGGTCCTTCAGTTGTGGTCTAATTACCCACAGAGCCCAGCTGATCACTGCTTGTTCTACAGCCATACGTGGAATGCTGACTCTTCTACCACACAGCCCTGGTTCTGCAGATACTTTAACCTGGAAGCACTCAGGAGCGACACCATGGCAGGAAGAGTACAGCCAGAGGATTTCTCGCTCACGGTCAGCAGAGAGTTAAGAGAGTTCAGGATGAGGAGCATATCTCAGCAGCCTTCCCAGAAAGATTTGTAAAATCCCGGGTAACTGGTCCAAATATGGAACATCTAAGATTCAGATTTAAAGCTCCTGTGGGTGGGAGGCGGCCGGGGCCTGAGTGCTTCCTGCAGTCCACAAAGGTATGTGACGCCCAGCATCTGCTTTTCATCTGCTGAACAGCCGTGGCCCAGAATCCTGCCCCAGCTGTGCAGCCTTTGCAGGCTCCGCCCCCCCACAGTCCCCAGACCAATCAGAAGAGGCCTTTCTGAGGCACTCTAGACTACCTGTGACCATTACATGCCCTGGTGCAGTCTGCCACATTTCTAGGGAAACCAGCCTGGCTGTTCCTCCAGAGCATCTTCAAGAGTCACGCACGCAGATACAGACGTGCTGCTTCTGAGTCCAAAATACTGCCGCTTACATCGCTAACTGATTGTCGAGTTGTTTTGCCTGGAGGGGTGGTTGTAACTTATACTTTACTTGATTAAACAGTAAGCTAATGAAGTAATTACAGTTTAGCGGCAGAGGATAACGGCAGGGCATATCCAGTAATGGTGCTACGTGGTGATATTTGTCACATCTAGGCAGGACCACTATCAGGCGTGTAAACTCACCCTCTGTTTGAATGTATCTGAACAAGAGTGGGCAATGGGGGGTAAAGTCACTTGTGTATTTGCTGAGAAACTGTTCTATTTTGTTTTGAAACACTTGGATATAGATTGGATACACGGCCTCCTGGAACGCTTCTCCAACAGGCCTGAAGTTGGCTACCTTGCTCTTTTTCTTTGGTCCAACTCATCCAAACCAACTCTGTAGAGTTTGGGGGGGGGGTAGTGGGGGCCAGGTCATCTATCACAGCATCTCTTACCTTGTTCATAAAATACTAAGTACATAAACCTCAAGGGTCATTATTTAGTTTTTTTTTTTTTTTTTTAATCCTTTTTCGGTCTTTGCATCCTGACTTTTGGCTGCTACTGTAATTCAGGTTTTGCTAAAAAAGTTGTGTTGGACTTGCAATAATTTACTTGGGGGTCCGTGGATGCATGTAGCAGTGAGTCTAGAGAAGGGTGGTTTTAGCTAAGTTTGGATTGGATGTCCCAGTGCCGTCCATAGCACTGGCATGGAAAGGGGGGGGGTGGGTGATGAAGCGGGGGTACATGTCAGACTGGAGCCCCCTGGAACAACAGCGGAGCTTCTTCAGCACAGCCTGCCGGACCAGGATGTAGACCCAGGGGTCCAGGATCTGGTTGCAGGAGGCAAAGCGCATCCAGAGTAGCAGGTGTATATCATGGACGGGCCCCCCGGACAGGGCTGTGTGTGCAATGAACACCTGGGGGGGGGAGAGAGCGGGGCGGGGGAGGGGGTCAACCACCAGCAGACAGACACACAAACAACGATGCGCGGAAATATGCAAGAACACGCATGCATGCGCACACGTTGAAACATGTGGACAAACCCAGGGTGTAATGGTTAGCAGCGTGGTTGCCGCCAGTATAACCACACACATGCGAGCAAGATGAATCTGAACCGGATCCGGGCCAAATGTGCAGAAATCCCCGCAGATCTGTAAACCGGATCTGGTCCGGTGTCTTTTTGTGAAATGGACCAATACTGGCCTGAAACCGCTTTCTGGATTTGAAACAGATAAGGGCCCCATATCTGGGGCAGATTTACATTAAATATTACCAAATCTGGCCCCTATTTGCACCAGAGTCAACAGTTAAGTTCAGATGTAGTTCAAAGGGGGGAGATGAGTGGCTCTGTGGGTTAAGCCTTTGTGCTTATAAGACATGTGTAGTTGTGCTTGTGGGCATAGACACATTTATTAAGGTGTGTGCTACAGCATCATAAGTTAGGATTCCAGAGTGGAATTTAAAGTTGTTATTTGCACAGCTGGACTGGAATATGCTTCTGTTCACCTGCCCCCCCCCCATAGCTTGGAGGTAAGACAACAGGCAGCAGGAATTCTTCTCTTCACTAAGCCCATCTTTTCCACTGTAGTTTGCAGTGCAGACCCAGCTAACATGCAGTGCTGTCTTTTGAAGCCAGGGCTTGAACCAGTGCTCAGAAACTTAGCCCACTGTACCACTCATAGCCACCACTTAAGCCAGATCTGAATTTAACTTTAGACTCTGGTGCAGATAGAGCACAGATTTGATAACATTCAACATAAATCAGGCACATATATGGCCCTTATCTGTTTCAAATCCAGGCAGCAGATTCAGACCAGCTTTGGCCTTTTGTGCAAAAAGACCCAGGGCCATATTTGTTTTACGGATCTGTGGCAATCTCTGAACATTTGGCCCGGATCCAGATGAGACTCATCTTGCTATGCGGGAAGTGCCTTAACCTCCAGTTGCTCCAGGGATTCTTGAAAATATACGTTGCTTTGAATATTTAGCTCTAGCTAAATTTATAAAGTATGCAAATAAAATGTACATGTACTGTACAAGCACATGGGCCCCAGTATCTCCACACATGCACGCAAAGAAACTTACGTGGAAAATGCACTGTTTTTGCTGACATCTTTGTGGGGACTTTTCATACTGACATGATATTGTGCAGCAAGAAACCAAAGGCACCTGAAATAAATTGCCCTGTAATGAACATCCCACACTCTGATTAGTCACAAATGCTTCTCTGAGCGATGACTTCCTGTTACTGACTAAGCTGAATAGAATCTAAAGGTTCACTTACCACCAGATTTATTTTATTTATTTGGCAGAAGCTTTTATCTGAAGTGACACACAATTGAGATAGCAGGGTCGGCCACTTCTTGGAGCAGATGAGTGTTAAGGGTCTCCCTCAGGGGACCAACAGTAAAATGACTCTGCCGACCGCAGGATCTGCACCACTGACTTACCGATTACCGGCAGAAAGTCCAAACTCAAAATATGGCATGCAAAAAAAAAGAAGAACCCTTAAACTTTTAACATAACCCACAAAGCACCCTAGAAACACCAGTTAGCTTAACTGCATAACAGCAAGAAGGGGTGGGATCCGAACCTCCGCACACACAGAACAGGGGCAGGATCGAACCTCCACACACACAGAACAGGGGCAGGATCCGAACCCCCGCACACACAGAACAGTGGCGGGATCCGAACCTCTGCACACACAGAGCAGTGGCGGGATCCGAACCTCGGCACACACACAGAGAAGGGGCGGGATCTGAACCTTCACACACACAGAGCAGGGGCGGGAGCAGAACCTCCGCACACACAGAACAGGGGCGGGATCCGAACCTCTGCACACACAGAGCAGTAGCGGGATCCGAACCTCGGCACACACACAGAGAAGGGGCGGGATCTGAACCTTCACACACACAGAACAGGGGCGGGAGCAGAACCTCCACACACACACAGAACAACGGTGGGATTTTAACCTCCAACCTTCCATTCCATACATTGCAAATAACAAGAATCTGGTGTTTAAAACAAATTCCAATACTGACAGAATTATTGTAACAGCATTGTTTAGTTCTAAGAGTTCTGTTTAATATTGTATCAGCATAGAGGCTTCAGAACTGCGAACAGCCAGTCCATTGAAAATCTCCATTCCTGTTTGTGTATCTGCTATAGCAGTAAAGATGCATACTGGTGAGACCATCTGTCTTCTTGTTTGATTTCCACTGACTCCAGGTAGGAGGCCAGCAGAGTCTAAACATCTGGATTATCTATGAGAAGATGACAGTTCTTTGACGCCAAGGTCTGCCGGCAGAAATCCTACGCTCCTCCCCCAAATACTGTAAACAAACTCAGACATGTTACAGCACTCCGTCGGAAAGCGTGTGAAGGTGGAAGCCCAGTGCAATAACCCAGGAACTGTTTACCCAAAGCAAGGTAAACATCTCCATATTTCTCATGTGGATGTACTGTATAACGGATGAGCGATGACACAATTGTGGCATGACATGGTGGCACAGTGGTTAAAGCTCTGGGACTGTGGTTCAGATCTCTGCTCCATGTGTGTGGAGTTTGCTTGTTCTCATATTATTTCCCCCAGATATCTCCCCCCCAGGTCCAAAAATATACTAAGGTTAAGTAGAGACTTGCCCATAGGTGTGAATGGTGTTTGTCCCCTGCGATGGGTTGATGCCCCATCCTGGGTTTTTCTCTGCCTTGTGCCAGTGGCTTCCAGCATAGACTCCAAACCCTCCAGGCTCCAGGACAAGCAGGTACAGAAAATGGATGCAAAACTGTATATAGTGAGCATATGTAAAGACTGCGTGCCTCAGTTATATTGCTTGAAAGTTCTCAAACAGAACCAATTGCGGGGAAATGTTTTCTTCTGGCCAAAATCGTATTAACAACAACAACGAAAAAACTAACAGATATGCTATAACATTCTGTGGAAAAAATACACCCTTGACTAATAGTTAATTGCCCCTTTTAGCAGAAGCAACCATAAGCT
This sequence comes from Mormyrus proboscirostris, assembly GCA_026779585.1. Classification (NCBI taxonomy): domain Eukaryota; kingdom Metazoa; phylum Chordata; class Actinopteri; order Osteoglossiformes; family Mormyridae; genus Mormyrus; species Mormyrus proboscirostris. The sequence goes on along the minus strand of JAODKF010000049.1, from coordinate 8,986,030 downwards.
CTGTACCAGTGACTGACATCAGCTGGGAGTTCCTTCCCACTGCTCCATGCAGAATTCTTTGGGCTGTGTGCTGTTTCGGGGATTCTTGCATAAAGTACACATCATATATCAAATCCTCCACGGCATCTCAAAGACATTCATATCTGGGCTTTGACTTGGCAGTTCCAGAACCCTGCATTTCGTTATTTTCCTTGGTGGATTTGCTGGAATGTTTGGGGTCACTATCAGCTCGTAAGGTCCACTATTGGTTGAGCTTCAATCTTCTGACAGACAGTGTCACAGAATCCCCGGGGACCCCTTGGTACATGAAGAATTGATAGTGGATTCTGTGAGGGTCCAGGCTCGGATGCAGCAGAGCAGCCCCAAACCATAACATCACCACCACCATGTTTTGCAGTTGGTATCAGGATCTTCTGGTCAAATGATGTGTTTGGCGATGCTTTGCCTTGTCAGTCTAAAGCACATTGTTGCAGAAGATCAGGTCTTTGTACAGGTCATCATGTGCAAACTTTAATCTTGCCATAATGTCCTCTCCTGCCAACAAAGGCGATCAGCCACACCTGCCACAGAGCTCTAACACAAGGGTAGGGAACCTAATCCACGAAGAGGCGGTGCGAGTTTTTCAATCAGCCAATAATAAATCAGTGGCTCTCAACTGCAGTCCCGGGTACCCACTATTATTGGCTGATTGTGAGGTCATCCCAAAGACCCGCCCCCACACTGGCCCTCCATGGATCTGCCTCCCTACCCCTGCTCTAATCTGTGTGCAGCCTCTGTCTAATGGTGGCCTCATGCACTTTCATATCTACTGTGGCAAGAGACTTATCTCCGCATCTCGCTGTCATATTAGAGCACTTCGCAGGCTCGGGGGGCTGAGCCTCGGCGCCTGTGATCGGAAGGTCACCGGTTTGGGCCCCCGCCTCGGTGGAATAGGAGGCTGCCTGTCGCTGCAAAGCTCGTCATCACCTGCACATTTCTCATGGAGAGCAAGATGGGGCGAAAAGAGAATTTCCCCCACGTGGGACCAATAAAATGTCATCGTTATAAGTTCAAACACTTACAGATCTGCCGTTTACTTTTTTCTTTTCGCTTCAACATTGGTGGCATGATGTTAGATGTAGGTAAACCATCAAAATCATATGCTGTCTGGTTACTAATAGCGTGCATTTCCAGTTCCGAAAGCAAATTTGCAGTTAACGTTGTTTCGTTTAATCTGCCAAGTACCTGACCAAGTCATGAATGTCCATGAATCCAATAAGCCATGTTGACTCTGGGTAAATATGAATAAGGAGGATCCTGTTATATTGTATAATCATATAGAATCATCTTATACATAATAGAAATTATGTTCTGTAATAGAAGTGGGTGATATTATTGGCATAATGTTAGTTATTCTAGTTTCTGTGGATTATTGTAATCTCTAATAATTTCTGAAGTAGATTTATAGTCAGTAAAATAAAATCCATCCATCGTTCAAATGTTTATTCTGGTCAAGGTTCTAAGAGGACCTGGAGTCCATCCAGGCAGAATGGAGAAGGCATAGGTACACCCTGACCCAACCATTATAGGCAAGAACATGCAGACTCACACACTTATACAGGAATGGGATGGAATTTGAATACTGGAGGTGTGAATGCGTAAGAGAGCAGTACTGTCCCCTAAAGAATGCAGAACTTGAAAATGGTAGAAAAATAATGCCTTTCACATACTCACCAGCAGGGGGCACCAGGAGACGGTTGCAATGATCATGATCCAGATAAGCTGAATCATCATCTCTACTTCATGGTTTCGCCGGCGACGATCGGCATCCCGTCCGCAGCAAATGCGCCACAGCGTCGTCACACTAACCGTGTTCAGGATGAAGGACGTGGTCAGAGATAAGAGTCCCACCAGGGAGAAGCTCAAAGAGAACATCAAGTCTGGGGTTTGGGAGCTCATGTTGAAGTAACACCAGGATCCCGGCCACTGCAGGTGGTAACTGCCCAGTCCGATTATGGGCAGCAGGCTGACGGCGCCAGCAAACATCCACACCAGCAGCACGGTGAGCAGAACCCGACCTTTGGACATGCGGGTGGAGCGGGAGAAGGGCCTCCGGATGCCCATGAAGCGCTCCACGGCCATGGCCGCCCCCAGGAGCAGCGGGCACAGGCCGTAGAAGACCATGGACATGCCCATGAAGTTGCAGAGGTGGCAGTGTGGGTCCACCTCACTCCAGTTGAAGCCCTGGGTGTGGTAGGAGATAACGACGGGACTGGTGACCAGTAGACCGGTGAGGTCTGTCACCACCAGGCAAGAGAGGAAGATCAGAAAGGAAGAGCGGGAGCGACTGTGGGTCCGCCGGTACGCCCAGATCAGGACGATTAGGGCTATGAGGTTGGAGCTGAGGCCCATAGCAGTGAAGGTGGCAGAGAAGTGAGGTGAGGCATAAGAGTGGTTGTATTGGGTGGGTGATTGGTTTATAGAGCAGCAAATAGGAGTCGTCACATTGCCATAAGAAGTCAACTCAACCATGATGTCAGCTGATGGGCTTTTATAGTTTTCCAGATGATAGGAGTAGAATGTAGCGCGTGTGTCACCCTACAAAAGACAGATATTGAAAGCTCTGTAGTTTTGCAATCAAACTACTAGACCTTCCTCAATGATGGCATGCAGTCACTTCAATTGTCAATGAGAAGATATTCCTGAGAAGGATTAAAACATGAAAACAGCCGGAGGTGTAGAATGCCTGCCCCCACTTTAAAAAACATATGCCCTTCATGGGGGGGCAGCATGTGGCTCGGGGGGCTAAGCCTCTGTGCCTGAAATCAGGAGGTCATGGGGTTTAAGCCCAACCTCAGCACATCTGCGGGTCCTTGAGCGAGGCCCTTAACCCCCAGCTCCCTGGGCGCCCCTTCGTGGGCAGCTTCCGCTCATCTACAGCGAGAAAGCTGGGGGGAGGCGTAAAGAAAATGTGACACTACCTTGCAAAAGTCTTGCGCAGTCAAAGGAAATGTTTACAGCTTTTTATCCGGATAATGAATGTAGATTTGCTCTGGGAAAGAAAGCACAGTTTAACACTGTAACATCTGCAAATTACCAGTAACATAATAAAAAGATAACAGAAATTTCTGCTGCTCTCAACAAGCTCAATTAAATAATGAATTTATTAACTTATTTTTAAATACCCCAATGAAGCATCGATCCCCCAAATGAAGTATGTTCATGGTGGAGTTAAAACAAAAGCTTGGGCGTATTGGATGGTTACTGGGGTGGCTTCAGAAGAGCTTTTGAAATGACTAAGCTGACGAACTCAGCTTAGACACAATATCATCGTTTTGCACCAACATGAAGATCATTTGAACATCATTTTCATTGACTGCCTAAGACTCTTGCACAGTGCTGCATGTTTGAAAACTGAGCCATAAAGTCTAGGGGATCTTTTTGTAGTTGTTATTAGAACACTTTGTGTAAAGTCATTTAATAATGAAAGTTTGTTAAATAATGTAGCATCTGGATAGATGGTTTCTGTGTTTATTTAGCAACATTTTTAAACAGTTTATACTTGGTATGATGTTATTTCAGTGTTGCGTAACCATTATTGTACCCATATGTATGGCACAATATGATACCGTTGTTAGTCTCCTAAAAGGTTGGAAAAAATACCTCAGTCGCATTAAGAAATGTCGTGTCTGATTGATAATGATGTTTAACTCAAGCGTTATTATTTGTAAACAACAACAATCTCTCTAGTATCACCGCACAACAGATTCCCACTGTGAAAAATACATATTTCCAGAGTAAAATGGTTACAACATGTAAGCATTTGATTTCAAAATCTTATCATCTAGGAGAAACAAGCAAATAGCCATAGTTCATATGGCAGACAAAAAATAAATAAAATGGGAAAAATGTCATTACCCGCCAGAGAAGAAATAAACGACAGTCCCAGTGGAAGGGATGAAATATCTTTAAAAGTTTGACTAATTTTGCGATCTGTCATCAAAATAAACAAGCTTCCTCCTATTGGTCTTGTGAAGATATGTGTGTTACTCAGATTTCCATACATAGCTCATCTCCCAGTGATTCTGCGCTGCGATACTACAAGGTATCTTTTACAGAAGTCACATCCGTATGCTTACTGAGCCGAGGGTTTAATGGGGCAGCCACAAGGAGGAGCAGAACTTAATTACATTCTCCGAGACGCTATCAAGCTACAAGGGCAAAGAAAAGTAGCCTTTTAAGCATCGTTTTAGGAACAGCGTGGATGCAATGACTCAGGTGATCATCAGCACCTTCAGAACTTGTTACATGTTAAAGTGGAACAGAAATTATACTGTATCACTATGTATCTTTTAACAGTGATCTTACATTGACAATGTGTTGCTTGTGTATTGATCTGGTAGCATTGGAAGAATTTGAAAGAGTTTTAAAAAAAAAAACTAATTTAGACGAAATGTAGAGTATGATGACGGTAGAAAAGTAAACAGAGGAGGAAATTACCTTAGATTGCTCCCGTCTCAGGTTGGAGAGTACGCTTTAGCCTTGGCAGCGTCTTCTGAAATGGCTTCAGCCAAAATTTTACCCCCCTCCTGTTTAGCGACAGAAACCAGCTGTGTCTCCAGTGGCACAGCTACACAAGCGGAAAACAGATTACCGCTCCAGAATCCAATCCTTTTTTGACGTTCATTCAAAAGCCAAAGGCGTGGGGGGAGAAAAGCATGTGGTGGGGACTTGTGGACAACGCTAAACACGGAAGGTGACCAGCTGGTCCTGCAGACTCGACTTAGTCAACCGGTCACTGAGGTATCATTCCGTGATATCCTGTTCTGTTCTGACTTGCTTGAGCCTTCGATTTCTGCACGTTCAATTTTAGCCAGAAACACTGAAATTGAAAGCATATGCTAAATTGTTTCAAACTGTTTCCAGGTTGCTTATGGAAACCGGTGCATCCCGGCCATCCAGTGAGCTGGGAGGAGACCATCCCGTCAGACAGTATTAAATGGGTTGAAAAGTGTGAGTGACCTCAAAGTTTTTGGACTTAATTAATGATATGTGTCGGCAATCTGACTGAGTGTACAGGTCTGAACATTAGCGTTAGCATTAACAGATTCAACCATTAACCAAGAGTCCATGACTGATAACCCAACACACTTTGCTCTTTTATCTACTTCATCTCGCTCCAAGCTGTTCCTATTAATCTGCTATGTTCACAGTTGGGTTTTGATCTCCACAGCTATTGTGCAACGGGATGGTCTACTCTACAATCCCCTTCACTTTGGACTCATAAATGAGCAATGCTGGGAGTGTCAGCTCCTGGGGAATCTCAAGCGTTGGAGTTCAAGTAAATCACCTCCATAGAAGAAGGCATTGATTAGTACCACATCAAAGCCAGATCTCAGAGCCACTTCTCATAATACCCCATCGCTTCAAATCACCTTCTTGACACAAACCAATAAATATTGATATGAAAGAAACAGATCTAAAGAGAGGTGGTAGAGTGTTTTGTCAGTTTTCATCGATTCTGGACGGACATCAGATGTCTCAAGTCAAGCTCAGTATCTGGGAGGCAGAGTCTGAATTCTCTGAATTCTCGTCAAATTGACTCCCAACTTTGAGTGTCGTGCCAAGTCTGAAGATGGAGGAGCCATGCGTCAGTCACTTCTCGAGGCTGAGAGAACCCTAAGAAGGCCAATGGAAGCTGAAAGCCATTTTTTACAACAGTAGTTATTTATCATTGTCCCCAGTATTTTACTAAGTGAGAATTTAAACTTCAACTCCAAGTAAATAATTTCAGTAAATAGTCATAATATTGTATCCTGAGTTATGCTATAAAATACTAGATATGCATAAATATATTGTCATAAGTGCAAACAAAAAATTATGTTGTGTTTAAAGTGTAAGACAAATGTTTTTGTACAGAAGAGACGGCCCAATTTAATTCACCAAAAAAGAACTCTTCCAAAAAAGGCATTAGACGCCGTAAAAAAACAGCCCAAAACTATTGGGTCTTGGACATACCCAGATTTGGCTGATCTATTAAAAGACTCATCTGGGATATAAAATTCATAAAGACAGGTTTTTATTTTATTGTTTCGCCAGATGCTTGGATCCAAAAAATGCCAAGTAAATTCATAACCTTACGTTACACTATACCACATTTATGTCCAATAACAAAATAACAACAAATGACATATACATCTTTACCAATACTCATTTAACTACTTAAACTATACTAAGTACTCATATATTCATGAAGCGTGTTTTGAGGTATGTGTTATAAGTGGACAATTTTACAAAACTATTCTATTGTACAGTATAAGTAAGGTTAATTTAATTCAATGAATTTGTAGATAGGCCAGTGACTGACATTGAATGATTAGTATTTTTGCAGCCCCCCCGTCACAAAAAAAACAAACCGTGCAAATAAATGCAGTGTGTGGCTGGTAAGAATACACAGTAAGCTTTGATGGGGACGGCAATCCCAAGAGCCCCACTATGACTTTCTGGCCTGTTGGTGATGTGGGTGTGGTCTCTGCCCGTGGTGTGGAAGACCAAAACTCAAACCATGGCCACCCACAGCTGAGACACGATTGGATAAGAACCCACATTAGGTAGTTACCGTATCACGATGTAATCGTCTAATTCTTCGGATCATCTTCGTACGAGGTTGCGACAAGCCCGCGAGTCATAACGGGAATCTCAGGGTTGGGGAAAACCCTGGACAGGATGCCAGGGATTAGTTTACTGAGTAGTCTGAAGGTGAGCATTAATCAGAGGCGATTTACCCCTGACCATGTTAAAGTGGCTCTGGCATTAACATACTAATTCTCGCGGCACGGGTCTGCTCGCCAATTCTGCTCCTGTCTCTGTCTTTGCTCAACACCGCAAGAAGCCACTCTAGCATGCGATGCCAATCAACAAACCATAAGTCCTCCTACAGTGCTTAAACGCACTTCACTAAAAATACAATATTAAAATGCAGTTTTAAATTAGTCATTTGATTGAATGTAATTCATACATTTTACAAATAATTATGATTATTAGTGTGACACATGGTCATTTACAATTTGCATAAAAACCATTAACACCCAGGTATAGATTTGTACAAAGCACATTGTATGCAAATGAGGGATTCTGTTGTTTATGCAGTTGGTTCATGGAATTTGTATAATAAACAATTTAGTGACTTAAATACAATTACTTATTAAATACAATTACTTATTAAGCTACAAAGCTGCTAGTCTGGTAAGGAACTGACTACAGACATTTGTTTAGTTATTTTTTGTGAGTTGCCATCAAAAAAAGTTAATTTTTAAATTATAGTTAATTATAAGCAAGTAATTATTGGTTGAACCAAAGAACTATTTCCTGAATTAATTCAGTACAAATGGTTCAAAAAATTCAAATAACTTGTCTGCTATGTCTTTAGTAATGAAGGATGCACATTCAGATTTGCACACACATACTCCTGCAAGTCGACAAAGTCCAGTAAAATCAGACTTTTACATCACAGTGTATATTTATTTATACCATAATGGTCAAACTACAGACGTCTCTGGTTTCATGAGTACAGGATTTCTACAGCTTTCAATATAATGCAATCTTTCTGCATATAACATTTCACAGAAGTAGATTCCATTATCTTTTTGGAAATTGGTCAGACTCCTAATCAAACTTACTATGCTTATTGTCATTCCCTTTAAAGTAATATCTACTTTTTAAATTTTGTTTGTGTTTTTAAGAAAAATTACAAACATTGTTGTGCATTTCCTATGATTTACCAGAAAATACGTCAGGTGTTGCCACATGAGGATTCTTACTGATACATATTTAATTAAAATAGCTTGCAGTGTCTTGTACACACACATTTAACACTGTTCCAGCCCATACTCTGCTACTTTCTTTTTAAATTGTCTTATATCTCTCAGATATCTGACTCTTTATAACTGCTTAATGTTGACAGAAACACTGCTAAAGCGCTCAGTGTGAGTTATCACTCACATGCTGGTGCAGTAGGGGACCCATATAAACCCAGTAAGGGACCAGATGAGTGACGTCTGCTGAGGTCTCCGGCCCCTATTTTCTGTGCTACCAGCTGGAATAATTTTTGTAAGATAAACTGCACTTTGGGTTTCCCCCTCAGTGGTGATCTGGGCTTCTTGTGCTCTTTTTTGTCTTCAGTTGAGGGTCAAGGTTTAGATGCAGAAGTTTTAGAATTAAATAATGCAACAGAAATATTTACAAAACATGGCAAAATTCATTTCCTGTTATTCGATGGATGGACAATGAACGTCTGATTAACTAGCGAGAAAAGAAAAGGTAAGAGTTAAGGACAATTTACTTGGGCACATGTACGGGAACTTAACCTCCTCAATCAGCTCCTTGACCAGACACTGGGTATCTTCTGTGTAGACCTCAGTGACCCTCTTCTGGGTGGCCTTTGGGTGCTACAAGGTCCATCCAAACCACAGCTCTCCAGCTAATTTTCAGATAACTCAGAGAACTGATGAGTCACACCTGATCTCATCTCCTTTGTGGGGCCAGTTAGTCTCAGCCTTGGTGGTGGGACGTCTCAGCATGTTTAGAACATCTTTGTCTATAATGTCCCTCTTCTGAAATTGTCCTGCTTCCAATACTATGGTGTGTAGAGCCATAGTCCATCGCTGTGCATATTCATTTATTTTTGTATATCACCACTTTGAAAATGAAATAAACAGTCTATTTAGAGTTAAGGGCTAAATGAATTTTGGACCAGGTGCTAAATGTGACTGGTCCATCTGCAGAAGAACATACTGAGACTGCAGGAGAGGTGGGTCCTCAGCAGGACGGCGGTGTCTTTCTCTGAGGGACGACTATCAGATGGAAAGAGTTTGACTCGTTCCGAGACACAGAGCTTGCCACGGAGGGGCGCCTCTTTTGATCAGAACTTACTCTCCATTTTAAGGCCAACTGACACAGAATGTAGATCCAGGGATCAAAGATCTGGTTGAGGCAGGCCAGTCGCAAGCAGAACAGCAGCAGGTTCTGGTCCCTGGCTTCCCCAGACACCGTGCTGTGCAGAATGAGTATCTGCACAGGGAAGGGAGATGTTTATCAGACAGGTTGACTCCCTCGTTCCTCCCTCGGGGGACCAGTTATGGTAAATCATCAAACAGAATGGCTGCTTTTTCAGATGAAATTGAAATATGTTCTGGCCTGTTCACAGAATGATTAAAATATTTTTCCAGTGTGCACAGGGGCATAGTTACACAATCTGGGCCCAGAGATCAAATGCCCCCCCCCACCCCCTCACTGATTCACAACTCTTAACAAAAAACATTTTGATGATATTGGTATTTAGTTGAGACCCACTTTACATTTACAACGCAGTCATATAATAATTACTTATACTAGTTAGCTTGATGCTAATTATTCATTTCAACCCTTGCAATAGTGTTACATTTCTGCAATTTACATCATATTCATTTTAACAGTTTAATTGTAGTATGTACGCGTGTACAGGTAGCTGTGGCTGCTGCAAATTTCAAATAAATGTAGGTGTCTTTCTCTCAGAAAAGGCTGGGTAACGCCTGGTCGGTTGTACAGTTATAATAAAAAAGGTTTTTTTGATTTTTGAGACTTTTCACCAATAATGATTTGGGATCACTTTAATAATCACTTTAATACATGGGTTCCCAAAGTAGGGGTCACCCCACGACCCCCAAATAACAGTGCCACAGACTCATAACTCCCCCATCTTTTTTTGAGCGGGAGGTGTTGGTAGATGTAACGAATCTGGGGGGACCTCCACTTTGGAAACCCCTGAAGTGGCTGCTATTGAAATGGATCACACTCACCAGAAAGGGGCACCAACAGACGGAGGTGATGACCATGATCCAGATGAGCTGCATCATCATCTCCACCTCATGGTTCCGCTGCCGTCGAGAAGTGTCCCGTCCGCAGCAAATGCGTAGCAGCGTCATCACACTGACCGTGTTCAGGATGAAGGACGTGGCCAGAGATAAGAGTCCCACCAGGGAGAAGCCCAGGGAGATCATCAGGTCTGGGGTTTGGGAGCTCATGTTGAAGAAACACCAGGATCCCGGCCTCTGCAGGTGGTAACTGCCCAGTCCGATTATGGGCAGCAGGCTGACGGCGCCAGCAAACATCCACACCAGCAGCACGGTGAGCAGAACCCGACCTTTGGACATGCGGGTGGAGCGGGAGAAGGGCCTCCGGATGCCCATGAAGCGCTCCACGGCCATGGCCGCCCCCAGGAGCAGCGGGCACAGGCCGTAGAAGACCATGGACATGCCCATGAAGTTGCAGAGGTGGCAGTGTGGGTCCACCTCACTCCAGTTGAAGCCCTGGGTGTGGTAGGAGATAACGACGGGACTGGTGACCAGTAGACCGGTGAGGTCTGTCACCACCAGGCAAGAGAGGAAGATCAGAAAGGAAGAGCGGGAGCGACTGTGGGTCCGCCGGTACGCTCTGATCAGGACGATTAGGGCGATGAGGTTGGAGATGAAGCCCACAGCAGTGAAGGTGGGAGCGAAATGAGGTGAGGCGATAGAGTGGTTATAGTGGAGAGATCTGTTTACGGGAAAGCACATCGGAGGGATCTCACTGCCGTAAGGGGAGGATCGGGCCATGATGCCAGAAGATGGATTTTTGGGAAAACTTTCTTGCATCCCCCCGGAAGATGACTCTAGAGATACATATACTGGTCAACATTTCATATTTAAATTAAAACAAAAAAAGCTGAATTTCTGTCCATCTTTAATAAATTCTCATTTTTAATAACCGCGCAGAAACACTTTCTTCCTTGAGGATGAGCAAAATGCTGAGGATGGAAAGACTTCACATCATACCAAAATCAGCTGCAAAAGTCCTGCTTTTTCCTGACTTACTTGATAAAGATTAGTTAAGATAAACATAATTACCGAGGAAGAAACTACAGCCGTTATCATCGTAAACCAAATACGGTTTTAAAACAATTAAATTAAACAGAAGTGCAACTAATTAGTGATAGCAGGAAGCTACAGATTAAACCTAAACATATTTGTTAGGTTGCCGGGCAGCGTAAAAAGTACTTTTTGGTACTTACTGTTCTCTTTAGCAAAGTTCTTGTGTTTTCCAAATGTCGATGGATGACAAATCGGATAAAAGGACAACCGTTGTGATGGGTTAATTGTCTATTTCTCTTCCTCCCAGCGAATTCACGCTTAGCAGCATGACCCAACACCAGCAGGGACCAGGTCTGCGGTGATATCTGCCTTTCTCCTGAAGCAACCAGTGAACATCTCTGGCTATCTGAGAGAAGCACCGCCTGTAGGGAGAGACCTTATTTTCTGGAGTCCTGGCCAAAAAAAAGAATGTGATCTGTCTCCTGGCGTAGGTTTGGAATGGCGTAACATCCAGAAAATAAACAGGAAGTTGAATTAACTACAAGGAGCACTTTCATTTTTTTTTTTAAGCTAATGACCTCCTTTTCAAAGAGATGATAAAAGATTGGCTTCGTAGGCAATACATATGTCATCTGAAAGACAATAATTGGTCCTCAATTAGTGTGTCCTCGCGCTCTGTCACTGAATGGCATAGAAGTATTTTCCAATGACACATGCATTTTATCGTGTTACATTTCCAATCGCTCTATTCTTTAACCTTGAAATAAATAAGGGAGACAATCAGAATAAAGCCAAAGCAGATGTTGACACCACATTGTTATTACGTGAGCTGGGCCGCTAGAGCACATGCTAAAGTGGAGCCCAGTAATCCTTGTTACATTGTTTACATGAGCCTTAACTGAGAATGAACATACATGTACACTCTTGTCATGTTCCTAGTCATCATGAAGCATTACCTCATGCAAATATACACAGAGAGTGACTTTGTTCTGTGGATCAATAAAATATGTGCCCCTTCTGGCACGATTTCCAGCCAGAGATGAAAAAATACATAAATACATAATAAAGCCAGGCTTTTCTGTTGCAATTCCAATGGTTTATTCTCCCTAACCCGTGTGAATATTTAGAAAAAAAGGGGCCTGTTCATCGATTTTCTGAGCACAACTGTTCTTTTGGGTGTTATTTGAGATGCAGACCAATTTGCCATTGTCTCCACACACAAACCCCAAATGAAAAAGGAAAGGAGGGATGGTATGTTTTCTAAACTGCGACTTAGGCCAGCTGGTCAGTCAATCAACACACAGGAAGTTCATCAACAAAGTTCGTTTTGGGGAAAAAAAAAACATGTGCTATTAGGAAATGAACTGCTGCCTCGATAACATTAAAAGATTAAAATTAGCCTTAGTACCCCAGCCAAAGGCTTCGCTAAACAAATGAAACCTTAGTAGAATTTTCAACCTTGAATTGAAAATTGAAGTTGACATTGAGTCGAAGTTGAGTTGAAAGCCAAATATGGGAACTACATTTGCAGGATCAAAACCTTGAAGCTTTTTTCCATGACAAGGATTATTCTGAAAACTTTAAGCATTAATGTTCAAGGAGTACAATTTTTCTTGTTTAGGTTGGACACCTAAAATACGACTGAGGGCCCTTAACCCCAAATGCTCCGAGAATAGTAGCTCACTCTGGTCTCAGACCCAAAGTTTTCCTTAAAGATGTTTTTTCCAAACAAATGAACAAAAAAATAGCTATTAAAGTGTAAAACCGGAAGATGGATGAGCCTTTCTGTGTAAGGAGGTCTATAAAGCTTCTATACATATTTCAGGACCATATTCATCACCCTTCCTTCAAATAAACCACACTAACCCCACCAGATATTTGTTACTGGTTATGGTCAAATGAAGCTTCATGAACCACTTACTGTATATTCTGACCCCAATATATGATGCTGTCTGTTCAAAGCGTGAGCTCAAAGCATGCCTCAAAGTAAGCCAAGAGCACCATCTAGTGGGGTCAAAAAATACAGCAAATGGTTCATGAGGCTTCATTTGGCTACCACTAGGTGTCACCAGGGAGCACCCAAGGTCAACAAGACACCATCATCTTGTCAAGGTCACGCTAAATAAAATTCCTCAAAAAGCATTATTGATCTGTAGTAAACAAAAATATCTTAAAACACCACATTTTTACAAGCAAATTGTTGCAAGGTGGCTTGGTGTACATTTGCATTCCTTAGCTGATATGGTCCTTTGTATATTGGTAACAAAAGCTCAAAAGGGGCTTTGATGGTTAGCCAGAGAATTTGTAGCATTTACGGTAGCCCAGCAAGAAATCCTCATAAGGAAGTTTTACTTGTGGAAATTTTACTTACACAGAAATGTTCCCAGGGCCGAACAAAAAGTGATTGGTTCAGTGAGGTAACCAATTCGGATTGTAGAGGAGGTGGATTCAGCAACTGGAGCAAGAAAGACCAACCAATCAGATGTCTTGGTCCCGCCTCCTCTAGTTACTTAGATACACCTCCTCATACAGTCCCATGAGCTTTATGACACCCCCAAACTACAACCCAAACGCTGCATTTATTTAGCAGAGTGCCCCATTTTTATAAGGGGAGCTACTTCTACAAAGAACTGGGGGTGGGAGGATCTCCGGAATATTTTGCCAATCAATGGAAATTGGAAGTTAAACTAGAACTATCAACTAGAACCGTTTTTGTGATCAACCTGTCAGTGATGACAGCCACGGGATTCAAACCCACAGCCACAGAACACACACAGAATCCCGCCGCTCAAACATCCCTGCTGTTAGGGTCTTTAAGATGCTCAGCAAAAACCCAGCTGACGTCAGCGGCGGCCATCACCAAGCCTTGGTGTCCATAAAAGGAAAGCGGGCATTTCCTCAGTCTTCACAAAACACCCTCATCTAGGCAACATGTCTTCCATGTTATTTTTACTGCCCAATCCAGTCTTTTGAGTAAAGTGTGCAAGCAGTTTATATACCTGAGACAAACGACTGCTTTGAGAATGCAGAGAGCTATTCAGCAAAGATAAACAGAGCACAGAGCAATGCATTTTTGACATTCAGGGTCAGAGATTGTATCTTTTTTTATTACAAGAGTCTAAAATAGAGAGAGATACTGTTTGACGGCTGGACCCCTACATAGTCTGGTTTGCATCCAGGCAATCAGTCAATGCCAGCTCCCGCCGCACGGCAAAAGGGACAAGCAGATTGGCAGATGACACGATGAGAGATTTCAACATCTTGGACCTCTTGCAGGAAACAATGAGGGAGACCAACTACAAACAAAATGTGTAACCAAAAATGTCCAGGCAAATGGCAACGTTGCACGCAAACAGTTAGGCTTACAGGAAAATCTGCAACTGCAAACATATGTGGATGGAATTATAAGACTAAACAAAAAACATCAATAATTCAGGGTGGCAGCAATTGGGAAACCTGCCGTCAGCCGAGATCCCCTTTCAAGCACAAAGATTTAGTATTTATTATAATATTAGTGTATTATTAAGATATGGCTGAACGGCGACCTCTACTGTACGCACTGACATCTTGCAGGCAGAAAGGGACGCTTTACTTTAAGCATTGCAGGCTCCTAGATGAAGACTCAGTCATGCGGAAGTGTAAGAAAATGCAGTGTTATGTGCTACACAGGAGATCGGTGCTGGGGGAGGCTTACGTCACGTGTGGCCTGCTTAGCCACGTTAAGGTCACCATTCAGTCTCAGCTTGGAATGTTCTGGCGAAACTCTGGGTGCCGTAATTGTTATGAACAGATTCATATGAACTGTAAATTTACCCGGCAAGCATAACCATATAAATCTTACAACATTCCAAAGACCCAACGCATATGCACCAATTATGTGTAAAATAGTGCAAACGAGGCCAATACTCTGGAATATGTGCAATATTCATTACTAAACCTTGTGCATGATGACTGGAGACATATGCTGAAATTTCCTAAACTAGAGTTTTCTTTTTTTTTTTTTTTTTTACATTATCACAGTAGTGTACCCCTTCTATCAATCAACGATATAAAGCTTGTCTAATAATGCATATTTATATATTTGTACAAAATGGACTGTAAATATCGTGGAAATCGCATCGTCAGCTCGTGTGTGTTTATTGCGGTAATGTAGTTTACGCCATCCGAGTCATAAAATACTGTAATTTTCTTGTGATCACAGGCGGTAAAATAAATATCGCAGATACTGTTGGTCAATATTTATGTTACTGATGCTTGTTTTAATGTAGCAATGCCGTAACATAAAACATGGCTTGCATTTATCTGTGTTTGCATTTTTAAAACTTGAACGCTCACGTATTTATTCAGGCGAGTTTCTGGTATTATTCCCTTTAATACCAAACATTACGATTATCTTAAAGAAAAGAAAAAAAAAACTTTTTTTGCGCAGGAGAGTATATATAGACAAGAAAAGACATGACGACGTCATTATTCCCACTTCACGCTTTAAGACAAAATTGCAGTCAGTGACCACAAGATGGCAGGATAGTAACAAGACAAAGTACAATCGATACCTCTAGTGTTAATATAATCGGACCAACAGGGTTCCAAAATATATGCCTTACATATAAAACATATATATTAAATAACACATTAAGAGTGTGTGGAACTCACTTCTTGATGTATTAAATTCTGATTCCAGTCACATTTCAGTTGAGTAACTTGCTACTTTTCCTTCGGATTCAATACGATTTTTTGGTATAGCATTATAACAGAAAAGGACTTATTAATGTTATTTGAAGTTGCACATATCTTAGTTTTCCCTTTTTGAATTTCAGAACATGATGCTTGACTTGCTGACCTTGGAATGGTAAACGTGTGTAGATCTTAAAGAGTCAGAGTGTGTCGATGGCAGCTGAAGAACAAAGATAAACTTCAGTCAGAAGAAATCCTACTGAACTCGCTGAAAATTTGCTCTTTTGCTCCTTGGGTAAAAAGGTCACATGCTGATAGAAAGGCAGCATTGCTTGCCCGGAAGGCATGCCTGATAATATCATTATGGGATGGGTCTTGCATCATCGCCCCTTCATGCCAAAAGCAGCCCTGTCCTCTATGCTGAGACTTTGCCACTCTGGGCAATACTAAAAGAAAAAAACTGATTTTTAAATGCAGCAAACCAGCTCTATTTAATCGCCATATCATCAGCAAACAGGCACCATCCTCATCCTCTTACTCTCCAGAGATGAAGAAAGCGGTGCAGTTCTCTTAGGACATAAGCGATCTCCTTCTAAATATGATCAAATTGCAATAAAGCCATTTTTGCGGAGGATGGCACAATCGTGTTATCTTTTAGTGTATATTCCATGATGCCATCTTCCACACCAAAAAGTCTAAGACCAAGTGAGAAAATCTGCTCTCAGAAACAGGCAGAACTCCCACCCAAACGGCGGAGCACACCTTTTTAACAAGTAGAATCCGAATTAGATTCCAAAACAAAAATAGACTTCAAACTTGGGCAACAAGTTTGGATATTTCTACCCTATAGCACAGGCTATAGATTTTGCTGAGAGGCCTCCGTTCCCGATATTGCCAGTCTAATTTTAAAACATGTAAAAAAGAAGAAAAAAAATCCCTAATTTTGAGGGACATGACTTTGGATATTGCAAGGGAAATGCATATTTATGAAAGGAAGTATTGTGCAAAAACTGTAACAACTGTACAACCAGTCTTCTCTTAAAATACATCCTATAAAATAATAATTTGTTCATGTAACATACAGAGGCCTTTTCCAATTCCTATACCAATAATACATCCTTAGGCAAGTGCCGCTACTCCCCCCTTAATAATGTCCTGGCATTTTGACAGTGTGGGTTTTCACAGGCTGGACATTTTGCTCTCAGTGACTGTTCTCCACTTAGGTGCAATTATTCCCAAGTTCCATGGATAATTTTCATTTCTTGACTTTCCATCTCAACAACCTGGTGAAAAGTTACACCATAGTGCAAACCAGCAGATACTACTGGATGATATTCAGTCACTACTTTTAAGTTCTGCTTGTGCAATACCACCACCTACTGATGATAGTAGACGCTGCATTTATCATCTTTGACAAGTGAACAAACAAGATGCGATGATGGTATGCAGCTTAAATTCATGCCAGCAAATTGTCCATGCATCACTGTACCTTCTGCTCAAACTGTATATACCAGACGTCACAAAAAAAAGTTGTGCACAGATATTTCTATTTGCGCAGTTAGCAGAACTTGAATTTGTTAGTGTGTGTAATCGACATGGTTTGTAGAAACACGACAGGGTAATTGTTAGTTTGCAATCTATACATAGCAGATAAAATTGCTTGAGGTTTATAATGAGTTTACTGCCTAAAATGTACACGCGTTTTCGAGCATCCTGTATATACACATATAAACAAATGTTACATTAAATCAATCATGAAAATCTTTTACACTGTTGCTTACACAACGAGTCAGCAAAAGGAAGGCAAATGAGAGACATTGCTCAAGTTTTCAGACAACCTTTTCTTTAATATACAAAGTCAACATATCTACATAGAGAGAGGTTTGTGACCAGCTGTTTGCAGTTAGACCTCACATGTGTAACTCATGTCGCTTGGCCTGCTCATGGAGTCAAATCGCCACATTCTAGCTTGTTTTTATCTCTTATGGTAATTTCTGTTGATATATTACAGCCATCCAGCCCCCCGCCCCACCGCTCTGCTACTTGTACAGGCAAAATATACTCATAGTGCAACAAGTCCCCCC
>JAODKF010000049.1:8950270-8960352 GCA_026779585.1 Mormyrus proboscirostris | reverse complement strand
GCATTATAAGACGTGCGGCATTAGCGCGGGTGCAGGCGGCGCATTATAAGACGTGCGGCATTAGCGCGGGTGCAGGCATTATGCACTCACGCGGCCCATCTCCCGCAGCTTGGTCAGCATCACCACGATGGTGGAGTTGTTTTCCCACAGCATTCTCCAGAAGTCCTCGGTGGTCTCTGCCAGGGGGCCCTGTGTGGCGATGTAGGCCTTCTGCTGCCTGAGGGAGGGGCGCACACACACACGCACGCATGAAAAAGCAGGCCGGATGCAGATGGGTCAGGTCAGTAGGACTTAGTAAAGTAAAGTAATGCAAACAGCAGGACTGAACATGAGGAGAATAATGGAATTCTTAACCTAAGCTAACAAGGAACCAGCTCTTGTAACAATGAGTAAGTACTTAATCTGAAATGTGCCCGTATATTGATGTTCCCAGCTGTGTAATTGGGTGTCATTAGCTTTCAAGGGAGGGGGGAACATGATGTAAGTCATGTTCCCTTATTTCAATGGCTAAAGGCCCCCCAGGCCCCGAGAAACCGTACCTGTATCCGTCTATGAAGCTGCCGTTGATGTAGTCGGAGCCCTCCAGGCCGCGGATGGGCTGCAGGCACACGCGCGTCGTCTCGTAGGGCATGATGTTCACCAGCCGGTTCTTAAACTTGTTGCAGGGGAGGTTGGCGCTGACGAATCTGGAGGTGTGGGCTTTGGAGTTGGCCAGGCGCTGCAGGATGATGGGGGGTGGGACGGAGTACAAGGATGGACGTGAGAAATTCAGCAGCATCTCAGCCTGGCAAGAAGCCTGACCCCTTTATGTCACTAGCCCATTAGTTGCTGTGTGTGTGTGTGTGTGTGTGTGTGTGCGTGTGTGTGTGCGGCATGGGGGGGGAGGGGCTGAATTACATACTTGGTGTGAATTGTGCAGCATTCAACAACATGTCTACACCAGGCAAAATAAACACATTTACATGCTAATGTGTGTAAATGCATTTATATACTAATGACACGTTACTAAAACCCTTGAGAGCAGTGGATGGATTTCCAAGTGCGCTCTCTCTCTCTCTATGTATATATACATATATAAAACTTATATAATGTCGAAAAACAAAGAACAGCAAGCAATGACCCTTTGGGAAGATGACACATTTTTCCAGGTCACATTTCCAAATTTTCTACATAAAACAAACATTTTGGAGGCTTCTGGAAGCGGAATGAAACCAGCAGTGTGGGACGCCCAAAACGTTGCGACGTTTAACCGGAACACGATACATCGGGGGGCCGACTGATCATCGTTTCCCATTTCGGCTTTATTACTTACAAGGAGTTTATTTCCCAAACCATGGGTGACAACGCAGCCCCCCCCCCCCACCATGCACGCTTCGCTTGCTAACAGGTGGAAAAGTTCACGTCCAGAAAGTGCAAATCCAGACCAACATTTAAAAAAAGGGTTGGTCTGGATTTGTACTTTCTGAACCTGAACTTTCCACCTCTGCTTGCTAGTGTTGCTATTACAATATGCCAGCCAGAAAACTAGCTGATTAGCTTCAAAGACCAGTGTGGTGTGAAAGGCACTATATAAAAACAAACTGACAACTACACGGACCAGCCGAAGGTGCTTAATTATAAGTGCGATCACCATGGAGACAGGAAATGGAGGATTACCCAGCGGGCCTTGCTCTTACCTTGAACTCCAGCTCCATGCCGGTGACGTGCTCTCCGCTCTCCACCTGCGCCAGCTTCTGGATGTATGAGTAGAGGCTGCGGGCAGGCACCTCAGTGTTCCCGCAGGCCACCGCCTCCAGCAGCGCGTCGTGGATGAAGCTGTACTGGTCCTCCGTCTGCACCATGTAGTTCCGCTGTGAGCGCATCAGCGTCACGTGACCGTACACGTCCACCGTCTTCTCGTGCTTGATGCGCTCCAGCATGGCGTCGATGACGATGAAGCAGCCCGTGCGGCCCACGCCGGCACTGCGGGAGTGACGCAGCCAGGGGTCAGACTGACCGGGGGGGGGGTCATGGCTAGGTAAACATGGTAACCTTTCATCCATGTACCATATTCACTACACCAGCCATCGGGGATCTTTAATTAAATCACTTTCGGAAATGCTGCTCCTGGTTTAGTAGTTTGAGGATTAAATCCAGATCAAATTCAAATTTTATTGGTCACATAGACACTCATACATATTAGGACATGCAGTGAAATGTATTTGCACTGCCTGACCTACTAAGAATTAAAGAGTACAGGAAATAATAATAATAATAATAATAATAATAATAATAATAAAATACAATCGAAGATAAGAATGAAATGTAGTAAGATAAAAATGTAAAGATATAAAATAGACTTTCTTGTGCTGAAAGAAATAGAAGGGCCCGTAATTCAAATGGCACTATCACTAGCCAATGACACATTTTCAATTGGTGAGTGACCGGGAAGTGAGAACTCCAGGGACCAATCAGCTTTCAGAAGGGGCCAGTGCCCATGTGGCCCCGCCCCTGTATATACCCCTGAGCGGTTTGATGTGATGTGGTTTGACGGGAAAGCATTTAAAGGTTAGGGTCAGATCTGAGAAAGCTGATACTGTACTCTGCTAGCACCCTATGACTCCAACCAGGATAAATGGCTAGATAATCTGGGAGCAGTACTAAAGATTTTTAACAAAGACGTAGTTTTGTTTAGTTTTTTTTACTTTCTATGTGTGATTTGGGCCCTAAATTCATTCAAATTCCAGTTAATGAAATACGTCCCATCAGCTACATTGTTTTCAGTTTAAGATCAAATTGAACTGTTGAACTGTTTAAAGTTTAAACAATTAGCTTAACAGTCTAAAGTATCCAATGATTAGCATTAGTGTAATTTCGGATAAGCACAAGTGTGAGATTCCCGTGTCTGGCTTTGTTGGGCTCCCTTTGTCTGCTCCTGCATGTATTTCCCGATTCCCCACAAACAAAAGTCATACACACACATGAAATGTTTATGAAGGGAAGGGGAGCAGAGCTTGGCCCTCAGCCATAACATTCGCAGCATGCCGACTGACGCGAGAGGCCTCGGGGTCTGCGGGAGACTGAAGATAAGAGGGCTCGCACTTCAACCCCTCGTGCCCATTTTGAGAGCCTCTGGTGCACACGTGTGACCGAAATATCCGACACTAAGTGCATTAAGTGTGGAAGGTCAGTCCCTGGAGGACCACAGAGTATTGCTGGATGTGGTTCCTAGAAAAAACATCTATCCTCGACAGAATTTTGTTTTACTCTCTATGAGGAAGAGGCTCTTACGCAAAAAAAGTTCTGAGGGCAGAACTAAAAATGATTGTATCAGAGAGATAACCAATCAGATTGTAGAGGAGGGGGGTCCAAGCAACTAGAAGAGGCAGGACCGAGACATCTGATTGGTTCGTCCCACCTCCTCTAGTTGCTTTTACCCACCCCCTCTATAATCTGATTGGTTATCTCTCTGAACCAATCATTTTTCATTGTGGACTCCTCCGGACGTTGCGGTGCCTGACCTGCAGTGGGCGATTATGGGTCCGGCGTCTGGCGGGTTGCAGGTCTTCACCCTCCGCAAGAAGGCCAGGAATGGGGTGGGGTACTCAGGCACTCCGTGGTCAGGCCACGCCGTGAACTGGAACTGCCGCACTTCCCGCTTCTCACTCGAGCCATTCTGGGGGCGGGACAAGACGGACAGATCGCCTCATTGGTCAGCTGGCCTGTCATTAACTATTCATCATTCACAAACTGCAATATACCACTAATGCACCAATACTTTCCAAACCATGGGTAATTGGTCAATATGTCATACTAATATCAATATTTCATACAGTGTATCGATATTGCTCTAATTACTATAATTACACTGGCAATTTGCTTGACCTGTCCAAACTGCAGATCTGTTTACTGAAGACAAGCTTAACCTGGGAATGGCTGATTATTCCAAAGCTTATCTGACACAAGCCAGAAAGAAATTAATCACATAAAATGCCAGCTATTTCTACCAAAGTTAATTTGATCATACAACACCCCATTAATTAATTTGACCCAACATAAATTAGAACTAGTAAATTACCCATTATCATGAAATAAAGAAAAAAAATGATATCAATAGAGGCTGCCGGAAGCTAGTTACCCTGGAAAATAGCAAACGGATCGATAGTGAAAGCAAAGAACCATGGGGGGGAAATGGTTAGCATAACCAACAAGAGAAACACACGGAAAAGCTTTTTCTATAAACTAACATTTATGACTTTATGATTTCAAAAGAGGTGTAATATCTTGCTATTATTATATATAAATTGTATATGGAGACTGGTATGAAGGCATCACTGGGATTATTCATCAGTGCCTGGAGCGTATTTAAAAATAGGCACCAGGGGAGCTGTGTGAGGTGCAACCGACACCTGGTGTTAAGGAGCAGAACGGGAAGAGGCTTGGAGGCTGACAAGGGAACTTTAACAACAAACACATACAGTTCCTGCTTTCTGAATGCTAACTGCTGTCGCCACTGGGAACTCAGCCGCATCCCCGGCCACACATGCCGCGGGAGCAGAGCTCACAAGCGGGAAGCCTGGTGCCAGCAAACAATGTGCTCTCTACTGCCCTTAAGTGGCTGGATGGGATATTTCAAGGCAGTCAGCTTATTCGCAGCCCATAGCCCTTCAGAATAAATTAATAAATAAACCCTGTAATTAAAATCAGACTGGCCTCGTTTCCTTAATTATTTTGGACGCTTGCCGCCTGTCATCTGTGTGCATTGGATTTTCATTTCATTAGTGAGCTGGCTGATTTACTCGAGCACTTTGTTTGGATTACCTGATGCCAGTGCTAGGAAGAGGGATGGTGAAACAATTTGTGGGATCCTAACTGATTTATGCCGCAGCCCGCGCCCACCGCGACCGGTCCTGGGGAAGCGGCTGTTTATCGCATGCAGGCCAGAGAAACCCGACTCCGTGGCCTAGCAGAGCCCCGCGGCTTAGAGCGGCCGCCAGATGAGAGAGAGCGAGCGCCAATCAGAGCCGGAGCGTGAAGAGGCCAGAGAAGAAGCGAGAAAAACGGGGGGAAAAGAGCATGAAAGGAGGAGAGGAAGAGAAGAAAAGAGATGTGCAAAGGCAGGTAAAAAGTAACGGCCGAGGCGAAAGCTGTCAATGCCAGTGTCGCAGAGAGTCAGTAGGCCATTAGCATGGGGCTAGCCAGTGTCGCAGAGAGTCAGTAGGTCATTAGCATGGAGCTAGCCAGTGTCGCAGAGAGTCAGTAGGTCATTAGCATGGGGCTAGCCAGTGTCGCAGAGTCAGTAGGCCATTAGCATGGGGCTAGCCAGTGTCGCAGAGAGTCAGTAGGTCATTAGCATGGGACTAGCCACCACTGGCCCTTGCTGATAGACGACACGCTGATGTTCTCTCCTCTAATGCTTCGCTCAGGCACTAGCAAACCCTGCCACAGTTACGCTTTACTACTGGGCTGCTAGATGTGACGTTCTTACTCCAGTTACGCATAAAGCCTTGTCTTCCGCTAACTAAGCGATTCTGGTTGAAAGTGAAATATTAAAAAATGATGGACTGAATATGACGGCATCATTGAGGGGGATAAAGGAACAAGGCCCATATAAGGAAAGAAGGTGTGATTATTTTGTTCATCACACGCTGCTGACTCATTGGTGCTTTCGTAAATGGCTAAGTGGGGCCACATGTTACCAGTTGGGGCTGGGGTCCGTTTCATATAATCTTAGCTCTGGATTATTAGCCTTTGCTGTGCAACCACTAGAGGGAGCCCTTCTTCAAGATAAGTGGTACCAATATGAGCCAGTCGGATGTTTCAGCGAAGGTCAGCTGAGACAGTAAGAATGTTACACACAAGGCTGGACACCAGATGTCACCAGGCAAGGACACCCCATACTTTGCCTCTAATGGCTTCTTTGGAGTGTTCTTAGATTGCCCTTTTACAAGGTATTGATGTTCATAAATCCAGTTATGCTGCCTACAAATTCTTGGTTTTTTACTTTATGGTCCTGGCCCTCTGAGATCTCACAGCACTCCAGAGGTGTCCCTGCACCTCGGCGGCCCCTACCTTGTGCAGAGAGAAGGTGCGTAGGCAGAAAGTGGCCAGTTCAATGGTGTCCAACAGCGTCACCTGGATCATCCCGTAGGTCTCCGTGCCACGGCTGGGCCAGTACTGGTCGCACTTGACCTGCGGGAAGATTGAGTGGTTGAGATCAATGTAACCCCCCACCTCAAGAGAATGCCACATTCTACATGCAGACTTGAGCAGGACCACAGTATATGTCGGGAAACTACACGGAGTTCAAAGTCCACTACAGAAATCAATCAATCAACCAGTTTCAACTTTAAAAGCTCTTATCGCACCCCCCCCTTGTGGGTGCGGCTCTGGAGGGGTGTAGCTATTCAGGTCTTTCTCGATCCGCCAGCTGTCATCTCCAGGTGGCACTGATGCGGCGTGACGCATACCGCTGGAAAAGCACAAGTCTATCGCACCCCCTCATCGCGACCAGCCAATCAGAATGAAGTTGACAGGGGCTTAACGCACCGCCAAGGCTGGATCACGCTACCAGGAACCGTGGCACAAGTGTGGGGAAGCAGGAGAGGCACAGGAAGTGTCCCGGCACCTGAGAGGGCCTCCCCGGCAGGGCTGACTCACGGCAGGCCTCTCGCTGGCACGTCTGTCTCCTGTCACAAACTGTCGGCTAAATATACTCCTCACCGCAGGCCGCCGGATTTGCAGTCAGTCCCGCTACCTCCCTCTCCTCCCTCGGCACCCCTCCCCTCGCACGGCGCATTCAAGCTCTGCGCGCCTCCGTTTGTTCTTTCCTCCACATACGAGCGGCGGTTCTCAAAAATTCTGCTACGGGCCACGTCTGCTACATTGGCGGCTCTTCCAGAGCAAAAGTAATGGTTGAGCGCGCGCGGATAAACACAAACTTGCAATGGGGGACTGGTCACATGCGCGAGATCATAGCCGGGCTGCCGATTTTCCCCAGTCCGACTAGGACGGATGCGAAGCCACGGCTGCGATGGTCTCTCCGCCATCTGTCATGGTGCTATATTAGAGCCACATTGCATTGTGGGAGGCTGCCGGGAGATCACAGTAACTCCAAGATCAATATACTGAGACTCCCAACTCCTTTGAAGCCCAACAGTATCTTGCTGCAGCATGGAAGACCTCATAAATTTCTGAAGATCTCACACAAGCTGCAAAATACACTATGCACTGGAGAAGCAGGTTCATTTTAATTATAACTAGACAAAAAAGTCTCCCCTCTATATTTACATTTGGTTCAGTTGCTAAACTTGGATGCTTTGCTTCACAGTTATTTACTGTAAAAAACGTGCATGCGCTATATTTGACTGCAAGTGAGGGCAGAGCCCAAAGGCCATGAGCGTAGGGCCCGGATGACCGGATCCCAGAATCCCGCCCGGAACCCCCTTACCCTTGACTTCTCCTCCAACCGTGTCATCATGACTACGGTGGCCGCCCGCTGTTCCCACACCATCCTCCAGAAGTCGCCGAAGGTCTCGGGCAGCGGGCCCTGCGTGGCAATGTAGGCATTCTGCTTGCGGTAGCCGTCGATGTAGTTGGCATTGATGTAGTCGCTTCCCATGATGCCTGAGGTGGGAACAGAGAGGGTACATTCTGTGGTGGCCATTACGCTGCCCCTGCTAAGGTACCGTCTGTCACAACCCAATCGCTACAAAACACTGAACGCAACCGAAAACATCTAAACTCTTCATGTGGTGAATTCTCCTCTTCGAGAATTGTCCTATGACATCAGCTAAGCTTCCTGCATGCTCACGTCTTCTTAATTGACAGCAAGTCTATATAAAATACCGAGTCTGCAACGATGTTTTTTTGCAAATATGCTGTTCATTAGCATTAGTTAGCATGAAATCTACAAACATGAAATTAAGAGCCAAAGGCGGTTGAATGACATTTCAGGCCAGAGTCTGCTATTATACTCTTGTGAAAAGTACTCACTGACAAACAGTATTATCTAGGGCAGCATGTAAGAATTTGCTGTCTGTTAATGGTAGTTTAGACTCTGCGGTTGCTGGGAGTAACAATTATGTCTGACATTGAGCACACAGAGACTTTAAGTATGACAGAGTTAGACGAGAGTTGACATTGCTTTCGATGTTATTTAAACATCGATGATGTTTAAATGTTAACTTCTCTACCAAAGACACTGAAATTCCTTCTTAAACTGAGTGGATAGCCCTGCCCATAGTACTTTGGGGAAATGGAGGGAAAAAAAAGCGCAAAAAGTTAACACCGCCCCCATTTTTGCCTTGAAAACTTCTGAGTCAGAATCGAAGGCTAAAATCTAAGCTCCCAGTGGTTCATGCTCTGTGTGTGACTGGCGTGCGGCAGGGTGAGGGGGTGTGACGGCGTATCACACCTCCCACGCTATTGATACTGCACACCCGGGGAAACGCGGGGGGTTTGGGGTCGGCACTTCCACTGGCAACTGGTGAAAATAAATCACGAGGATGTGAACACCATGTTCACCAGATCTCTATAAAAACTAAGATTCAGGACGCACACAAGCTAACATTAAAAACACTGATTGGGGTGAATTTATGATTTTTTAAGGTGGGGGGGGCATATAATTCATATAGAGGGGTCAAGCTTATCTTTAGCCAATTGCATGTTTTGAAATGATGAATGACAGGGGAGCCGACACTCCTGAGCCAATCAGTTTTCAGCGCAACTATGACCTCACCCCCTGTATATACGTCTGATTGGAGGGATACCAGCAGAACAAAATCATAATTTGTCAATAATAGGTAATATAACTTAGACACTCAGGAAGAATGGCTGCTGTGCCCCCGATATAGCTGGTGAAACCATCCCCGATTAAAATGACAGTTTTGGGGTTGATTAGTTCATGATATTCTAGCTACATTAGTGTCTTTCAATGGCCCTCGTGCTACCTTTCTGCAGAGAGCCGTGTCACCATGAATTAATATGGGTAACAAAGTTAAATTGTCCTACTTCAATTACATGCCACGTCATGAAACGGTTCACATATCTCTGCGTTGCCATTCGGAAACATCCGGAGACAAAACATAGTATCAGTCACCTTCGCTAATCACCGGGAAGATTAATATTTCCATACCTAAAAGACATTGCGGGGAAATATCAAGAAAACCCACAGGAAGCCGGAGTGGGGCTGGTGGACTCACCTTCAACGGGCAGAAGGACGACGCGGGAATGGTCGTAGGCGATGACGTTGGCGTAGCGGTTCTTGGGCTTGTTCACCTCCAGGTTGGAGTGTTCCCAGGTGAACTGCTGCCCGGGATCGATGGACTACGGGGACAGGACACACGGGCGGTAAGCACGTTGGTGCGCATCCACGTGGGGAAGAGAGAGCAACAGCACACCGGGGGCGGACTCGCGAGGGTGTAATTAAAAGCCCGCCGGTTCCTATTTAAAGTGCTCCCCGGCACTCGCTGGCTGGCTTATTGCGATCATTGATGCGGGTAGCGAATAACGCCGATAAAAACATGAGTACAGGTGGCAGCTCTTCCCCGGAGGGGGGTTGGGGGGAGGCAAATATAGATGATTGCACAGACGCTCGCATGACAAATGCGAGTGCTCTCGGAATATGAGAACGGCAGATAAAGCTGCAATCTCTTTTCCCGAGGAAGCGTGGCTTCGCATTACTGTCGTGGACTCTCCATCACGCTGCACGACCCCCCCGAGGGTCACCGATGCCAGGGACACGTCTGCCATGCGCACGGCACAAAGGGCCATGCTGAAAGGTGAAACTGTATGCGGCCGGGAGAATCAAAGGAAAGCAGTTAAGCTGCCAGCTATTAGCTAGACGCAGGAGACATAATATTTATCCACCCTGTGGCCTCCATACCCTGTGCACCTCTTAACTGACCAGACACTTTAACCTGCTTTCAAAGCACCTGTAGACACCCGTACGAAGATATGCGCACGGTCACGGATCACGAGTCCCATGCTGTCTCCCTCGTTCACCTGCATACAAGTAGCTTTTCGGTCTCTGCACCTCAACAAAGTTCTTCTGAACTTCCGGTTAGACCACATCATAACGGGAGGGACTCTGGGAACACACC
>JAODKF010000049.1:8914909-8928146 GCA_026779585.1 Mormyrus proboscirostris | reverse complement strand
ACCTCCCACCCCCCCCCCTCGTCTCCAGGCCTCCTGTACTGTCTAAGCATCTGGCCCCCCCCCCCCCCAGCCCACTGTTTAGGGGGTCTTTGGTGCGCGTGGACGCCCTGGGCCGCCTGGGGAACCCACAAACTGACGCTGCTGCTTGCCTCAGCCAGGTGGCACGCGTCTGCCGGCACACTGCTGTCATGTGGGGCCACCGTCTCAAAAAGCCCGAATCCGGGCAGTGACTGGGCATGTGCAGGGGATGTACAGCACAACAGGTGATCCACCAATCGAAATGAACACTGGGAATACGGGACCAATCAAACACCGTGTCTACTCCAGTAAATCCCTACATGGATTCTCTACGGCCCCCATGACAGCAGTCCCACCCAGGCTCAGTCTTGTCATCTTGGCTTTCTATACAAGCTCATTATCATCATGTCTTGGGCCAAAACACAGCTCAAACATCACAGCTCCAAAATTCACAACAATAGTAAAAGTCCAGAATGCTGAGCAGGACAATAAGGGCTAAAATCCATTTCACTCCCACTCCTAATGGTCATTATCTTTTTTAAACCTCCATTTCAGTTTAAATACATCGGCGTGAACAGGAAACAGATTCCCTCTCTTTTGCACTTAATGCGTCCTTGTTAACGGCATCCTGAGCTCAGCGAGGGATCCGTCGCACGGGCCGTGGTCGTATCTGCGTGAGGCACAGGCCGACAGCCGCCTCGCCACGTTGAAAGACAAAGCTAACTATCTTCTGTCATGTTCTAGGCCTGCATTTCATATCTGCCAGTCGGGCTTTAATTACCACCGAACTGGCACTGCTTTCCCTTCCAGCCGGTGCCGTCTTCACGGGACGGAAATACACTCGCGTCACATGACGCGCTCAGAGTGCAACGACTCGCTGCGAGCCTCTTGTCTTCTCTGCGGGGCTACTGCTGTTC
Source organism: Mormyrus proboscirostris (assembly GCA_026779585.1). Classification (NCBI taxonomy): domain Eukaryota; kingdom Metazoa; phylum Chordata; class Actinopteri; order Osteoglossiformes; family Mormyridae; genus Mormyrus; species Mormyrus proboscirostris. Next base: position 8,927,211 of record JAODKF010000049.1, on the reverse strand, counting down.
ACGCACAACAGAATCCCCCCCAAAAAAAAACTGCTCTATTCCAAAACAGGGATGTCTCAGTCGGCGAGAGCAAGCGTGCAAAGCGCTAGCTGCCGTTCAGAATATCTCAGATATGATATCGGTAAATTATACAGGAAATCAGAGACCGCCATCGGGTCGAGACCAGCCTCAGCAGACTGGACTTTCTGCGCACAGATTGTATGCACTTACCTCCCAGGCATCCACACTAATTTTTAATTTTTAACTTTTTTTTTTTGCTGTGCATTTTGACCTTCCAACAGCGGGTGACTTTCCCGACCTCGTTAACGGAGGTAACCTCCTGACATTTCAACTCCCCCCAAGCTGGATGAGGGACTCTGAAACTACCTCATGGAATGTGTCGTGCCTCCATGAACAGCTGGCTTCGGGGGGGTCGCTCGCTCTTTGCAAGAGAGGACTATAACCGGTCCCCACTGATACTTACTTTACCTTTAGTTTAATGGATTGTTTTTTTCCTGCAATGTTTTTGCTGAGTTCTGAGATGCTGCTGACTGTCACATCAGAACCGCAGGAGCCCAGAAAACATCGGAGTCTGTGTCCTTGTGAGATCTAAGCAGTGTGTGACTCATAAACCAAAGGAAGGAAGGAAAAATCAATAGAAAATATATATTTAAATGTATATAATAATAAAAAAAGAAATTAACTGAAAGCAACTGTGACGGCAAGCCATTCCGGGAAAAGTGGTTGTTTTTGTTGCGGTTTAGGGGGTGAAAGAGTGAAAGAGTGAGGTCAAACAAAGAAGGACTTTGGGGTGAGCCAACCCCATTCCTCATCCGAATGGTCTGCAGATACCGCAACAAGGGGGAGACACAGAGACGCGAGTATGGGAGGACACAGACACAAAGGCAGCGGACACACATGGAGACAGCACGCATGGCAAGTGGCAGGCTGGCAGGTGACGGGCCACAGAACTCCACAGGCCCGTAGCTGATTGGTGGGTCATGCAGCCGAAGCGATCTCATTGGCTGTCTGTGTGCGCCTGATTGCAGGTAGAATGACTATGAACCAGAGTGCAAATGAGAAAAAAAAATGTGATATAAGTGAGTTCCTGCGCTGCCTTCCGGAACAGTATCCAGTCGCGTCGGCAGGAACAGGAATGTGTTAGAGTGCTGCCTCCCCCAGCCCCAAACCCCTCTAACTGCCATGAATTTCCTGTTGACATCTGATTCAGATTTAACAGGGGTTTCTTCCTCAACTGAGAAACCCCTCCCGCCTAACTGCCAAAAAAATAACTGACAGACGTCAAGCCTCTGTAAACGGCTGGCCAACCAATTGCTGCTGTGACTGATGGTCATATTTCTGTAGGACATCATCTGCGCCCAATTTACTTCATTAGTCTCCTGATTAGACGTGTTGATGATGACTGACCCTTCACAATGATAATCATCTTTTTTTTTGTCGTCTGCTGGACCTGGGTAAATGTCAATCAATTATCTGTGTAATTTGCGTCTCGATCGATGGGAGTCGTTTTTTTAAATGCGAAAATATTTCAATCTCAATAACATTTGATATTTCATGCTCATATGTTGAAAAACAAACAAGAAAAAAAAAATCAGGCCCAGATTTCTGGGACATCGTTACAGTCCCAGAGGAGGACGTTAGGACTGGCTCTGATGGTTTTCTTCTGACCTACCATTAAAATTGTGTTTCTTTTAAGGAAGAGTAAATCTTCTTCTAATGCCTGCTTCTGGCTAGCTTTCATCAAGTATAATCACACCAATAAGGAGACTATTCAGAAGCTCTGTCTTCATTTGACATTTTTTTGTGGACAAACATCTCTCATCAAATGAGTTTAAACCAGGGGTGTCAAACAGCAGTCCTGGGGGGCCGGAGCCCTGTGTAGCTTAGCTCGTTCCCTGGTCAACCACAAATGATTCAGCTCAAGAGCTGTGTGGTAATTAGCACAAGCTTGAATCAGGTGTGTTAAATGAGGGGAAACCCAAAAATGTGCAGGGCTCCGGCCCCCCAGGACTGCAGTTTGATACCCGTGGTCTAAACTGTTCAGGGCTTTTTGTCCCCCCGCCACTTTTCACGTGTCGCCACACCCCCCACCCACCACCAGGACGAGGAAACTCATGGCAGTCGCCGGAGTTATGACATTTCATTATGTCTTTACAACAAAGCAGAAAAGTGGTCTTGCTGTTGAAAAGAAACCAACAGAAAAAAACACACCCAAACCAAAAGCTTATAGAAAAATCACCAGGGTTATAAGACACCTAAAACCTCTCTATTCACAAAGAAACATGGAGCTATAATCCATTAAACTAAACAATACACTCGCCTTACTCTAATTCATCAACATCTAACCCTTGCACAAAAAAAAAAACGACATCATCAGTTGAGTCAGTATGCAGGCTATAGCTTCGCCATCGTGTCTGACATGCATCGGTAATAGCTGTTAACGTGAAAATTATGTTATTAAGTATGAAATCAAGGAAACATGAAATGCAATCTTTCTTCAGGAGCAGAGGTGTTGGAAAGACAATTAACATACTTAAAAAGGCCTGCTTCTATGATCGATCTGTTTTACTCTTCCTATACGGGTGTCACAGACAATTTGAGTAACTGTACAAATCCTTGATCGTAGAATTCAATCAGGTAGCTGGTCAAAAGCTAAACTACTTACTGGAGACTGAGCAACATGGGACGTTTCATGTTGAGTAGGATGTTTACTCTGAGCAAATTATAGGCATCACCGTATAATACAAAAGCCAGCACCTTTATTCTCGATCACCCCGCTCACGTCATTACCCAGCTGAAGAAGCAGAAAACACAGAAAAGCACATACTGGCTTGAGACGTCTTCTGGACAATTTCGTTGGTGAAGGCGCCGATGCCTTTGCTGGAGACGGCGGCGAGCGTGAAGGCGTACTCCGTGTTTGCACGTAGACCCTCCACCACATACGAGGAGGTGGGACCAAATTGCTTTTTCATCTGCAACGCAAGGCGACATCACTGGACAGGGTTCCTAATTACTGCTAACCACCCAAATCTAATATGGGCACCTACATGGTACAGTAAGGTACAGGAACTAATACAGAGTAAGAGGCAACATCTGCATGTAGACATCAAAACGACATCAGGACAAAATCTGCAGCATCTGCAGCAATGCAATAGTCAAAAGTCAACAGTCACTTAGGAAGTCACAATTAGTCACTTAGGAATGCAATTACAACAAGGAGGACTGCTTATGTGGCTCGGTACCTGAGCGCCAGACTTGCCCTCTTTGTAAACCAGCTCATAGCTGATGATGCCCTCCTTATCGTAGGCAGGCTCCCAGATCAGCTCGACGCTCGTCTCCGTCACCTTGCCCACTTGAAACTTGGTGGGCTGACCCGGAACTGTAGTGGACCACAAAAGAGGCAACTAGATTGTCGCTCGGACCTCGATAGTTAATGCGTAACGTCGGAAAAGCTGACAGGCTCGGTAGATTAGCGGGGCTTCTAAAGAGGCGGACTGACAGAGAATGCGAAGCGTCAGATCTTCACAACTTTGGGTGGACTCTTACCTCCCTGCAGCACCTTGACGTGTATAGGGTCAGAGAAAGGACCGTCACCCACAGAGGTGAAGGCCAGGACGCGGATGGTGTATGTTTCGGATGGGGTGAGGCTCTGCACAGTCGTCATAAAACTCTGCTGCACGTTGTGGATATGCCACTGGCTCATAGGTAGAGATGGGTCCATAGTATAGTAGACCCGGTACCCCTTGATCTGTCCGTTGGGTTCCTCTGGGTCATCCCAGCGTACCATCATAGTGTTCTGGGAAATAATACGGGCATGGACGTTCCGGGGTGGGCTAGCAGGGGCTTGTTCCCCTGTCCGAGCCTCCACTGGATTGCTGGGTGGGCCCTGTCCAATGGCGTTGAAGGCCGACACCCGTATCTCGTATTCAGTGTTGGGGTATAGGCCCCCGATGCTGTAGCGCGTGGTGGTGATGCCATCCTTAGTTTCGAATTTGCTGTCAGGGGCCTTAGCACGGTACTGGATGATGTAGTAAGAGACGGGATCGGGGTTCCCCGAGTCCCAGGTGATGGTGATGCTGGTCGCTGTGGTTTCTGTAACCACTGGAGTGCCTGGGGGCTTTGGCAGTGCTGTCGTCGAGAAGAGAGAAAAGTAGTAAACAGGAAGTAGAGAGCATTGGAGACATTCTAAAATTCCTCGGAATGGACACGCGGCAATATCCTGGTGTGCGTGTGGAACTTGCATGTTTTTCTAATGTTTCTGGAAGTTTCTTTCAAGTATAATGGGTATATATACATATACAACTATTCCTCATTTAGCGACTCCCACAGTAAGCGACCATTTGCAAGTACGACGGTAATAAAAAAATTAATTCTCTGACTGACGCCTGTATTTACGGTCCAAATTATGCAGAATTAGAGATCTTTTAAATAAAATTTACAGGATGTTGTTAAAATGTCCGCTTCATGAAGGATTAAAGAGTCTGAGTATGGAATTGCTGAAGCAAAGTTATAGGCACGGTCACGGTCACGCCTAGCCTACTATGATTTTCACTTACTGACCATCTCACTTAACGACCTGGATAATACTAAGGCACGCCTAACCTCAACCCATAACAGACAGCCAGCCTGAGCAAACTAAAAGGTTATTTATCACCAATCACCAAAAAACAGTGCCGTACTGTACATTTTACATGCTAAATTGCAGTGACATTTCTTATCTAGATCTTTTTATATAATATACAAACCAAGTTATGCCCATGTATGTAAGAAGTTACGGCAGGAAAAAGTCATTCCACGGTCAAGACATACCATGCAGATATAACATGCAAATATTCCCGTTTAATTGTTCACAGCCAACTCATGAATAACCAAAACTGCGAATGTAAAGGGATATATATATATATATATATATATATATATAGAGAGAGAGAGAGAGAGAGAGAGAGAGAGAGATACATACACACACACACACACACCAAATGTGCTAAAAGACCACATCAGCCTCCACAAACTGGCCAGGGGCCTGTCCCCATTAGCCCCGGTGCCCTTACACTTGACAATGATCTGGGCCACAGCCTCGATGATGCCCAGACTGCTCATGGCTACGCAGGTGTAGTTGGCCGACTCGCGCACGCTGTTGAGCTCCAGCACGTTGCGGCCCACCGGCATCTCATCCTCCGGCGTGAGGTCCTCATCGTTCAGCATCCACTTGACGTAGGGCATCGGGGAGCCCACCGCTACGCATGTGATGTTGACGCTGCCGCCTGGCATGATCTCATGATTAGTAGGCAGGATTGAGAAACGAGGGGGCACACGCCGGACTGCAGGGGGCGACAGAGAGCAGAACAGAGAGAGGTAACAAAACAAGCGGATAAAAATGCGACCTTTGTTAAACGGTAATGTTGAATCACCTGACAGCATCTGGTAAATGATAGCAATATAAAGCCAGTATGTGTAGTATTAAATTAAATTAAATTAAATTAAATCATGGTACAGGACTAAACTAAAAGAGGTGCTTCACCAACAATAAAGATAAACAATGAAGCAACACTTCATAGCAACAAGGTTCCATTGATCAGTATTGGACCCATCACATCACAACTGAGAACACAAAAATCTATTAGCAGTTTCTCATCTTTTAAAATGCAACTGTTCACTCCTGTATACGGCTCAACCTCATCCTAACCCTCATTAGACTATATGTCGTCATAAAAAGGATACTACAGACAGATACATAAAAAACAGACCCACCCAAAAAAGGGGCTTAATAAAGAGAAAGCAGAGAAATGTAAACAAAAACAAAACCTTGTAAAGAACCTTTTATGAGCTATATGAAAGTGTATAGGCTTCAGAGCTGGAAGCTTTGCTGTTTGACTACGGCCACACTGCACTGTCAACCTATGGCTAAAGATGAGAAACTTTAATCTGATTTTTGTGGTTCAGGGTAGATCGAGTGGACGAAGCCTGTTTAGAATCTGACACGGTTCCATCGAGAGATGCAGCTATCATTTTCACAGACACCATGCAGAGGAGATCAAAAAAATACAGGAATGTGAACGACAAAAGAAAGGGCAAGTTCGAGACTGCGATGCAGTGTGGGTCGCCGGCATGCTCGAACAAAGATGGTTAGAAAAAGAATGAAGGAAAGGCACAGAAGAAAAACCAGAAAGAAAGAAAAAAAGATGCGGGGAAATGAAGGAAAATGATGTTTGATTTTTATTGATTTATCGTTCATCCGATCAATGTGACCCAATGTGTTGTCCGCACATTGCCACATTGCTGCCCCGGCAGACGTACCACTACATACATATATAGAGAATAATAATGTCAAGCAAAAGAACCGAATTGCCAAAATGGCTAGAGATATAAAGCAATGACTGAAAATATCAAAATAAGAATAAAAAAAAAAAAACAGACTAAAACGACGAAAAAGGAACAGTTTTGTGGGAGTAAAATGCTAGGTTTACGAAAGGTTTTGCATCTCCATGTCCGAAAGACGTGGATGCAGCTGCCAACCCTACACACAGGAGTAAAGGAGGTAATGCAATGGATGGAGCAGTGGTGGGGTTATGTAATTCATTGGGTTTGTCAATCTTAGCTTCACCAGCAGACATACTTACGTTATGCGTAATTAGCCGATAGTTAAGTCCTATTTCGAAATAAAACTCCATTATTCCCAATTAAATGTGCTATTTAGAAAGGTGCTTACAGCATGTACATGTCAGCAAACTGGTTAATGTTTCAACAACTCAATTGGCCTCTATGGGTTTAATGGGGGGTTGCTTTGGACAAATGAAGTGGAAGTGGTGAGAGAGGGGAGGAAATGTCACAGGAATCTGGAATATCGGTCTTTTCGGTATGGGGGAGGCATCCTAGAGGCATGATGACCTCATGGAATACTGCAGGAAGAGGAAAGGATGGAGTCGGCCTACAGACAGACGGAATGTGTGGACAGACCAAAGACGATAGACCAGATGGTGGGGGGGGGGGTGTTTTACAAGACCTAGGCAGCAAGACAGCACACTGGTGCACTGGGGACAGACAGACAGACTCGGAGTAGAGGACCTTGTGGACATGGGGGCAAGAAGAGGAGGATATAAGATAAGAAAGAGGAAAGCAAAGTGGGATTCCAATTGGGCTAAAGGAAAAGCACGGTTCTCCATGGGCTACAGGTCTCACACATCGAGGCTTGAAATCCAGGTTCCACTGTCCCCCTCTCTTGGGGAAAAGAAAGATAAGAAAAACTCATCATACGAGTGCTTTGACCCAAATGGGACTCACTACTTAATACCCAGTGAACCGGCTTATGTCTTAAAGCAATGCTTCGCTAAAAACGGCAGCAGACACGTTAACAGCACATGCATGTTTAAGAGTCTCCTGCGCTTATGGCCAGCCGTCTACGGAAGGCATTGGCCAGGGTTTGAGGGGTGTCAGGAAATCCAGAAAAAAAACAAAATGATAATCTAGAAGGTTCTGAGCAGCGACAGCGAAAAGGGCTTCCCATTCGCCGCAAAGACATGCATGAGTGTTTCTGTCCTGCAGTATGAAGTGACATAGAGATTGAAGGACACCTCAAACATGTAGAGAGAAACGTCTAGAACAAGTCACCTGAGCCCATACACGTATGCAATTCCCGGATGCAAGACGGCAGAAGTCTTCAGGGAAACAAAATAATCAAATGGGACTTTAGACTAACAGCCCGATTTGTACCACACTGCCTGTGCTTTTTGCTGGAACATTTATTTTGGAGATCTTTTAAAGTATATATTCCGGTACACGCGCTCTGCCAAACAAATCACACCAGCACAACCTATAGTTCCTCAAAATAGCTGGAGTAAATAGATTATTCTAACAATCATATAAATGACGGCCAATTGGATTGCAGCTGGAGCTGCGAATGCGACGTAAGCATTTCCAGGTATAGACTGGTCAAGGCTGGTGGGCGGGGCTGTAAGCTTCAAGAGGCTGAGCGAATTGGCTTTCACGGGGCAGGCTGACGTCTTCCTCTAGTGAACGCTCGTGATAAAGGAGGTAATCTGAACGGGTACGGCTCACACCTCAAACTACTAAAAACGACAATAAATATGGTGCTTCACAGGAATTATGAAGGCTATTATCATTGTACTGTGTATCAGGGACACATAATTCTGCCCTTACTAATCATGTTGAATTATTATACCTGTGGATATGCGTATTGGCTTGCCCTATGATTCCTGCGTGGGTCGCTAAAATGTTAGCGCTGAAATGATGATTTAATTTCCAACGTGGAGCAAAGAGACTGAAAATGGGACCACGCTAGGACAGCAGAGGGGACCATCACAACGGGCCAGAAAATCCACCTTATCTTACTGGAACCAAAAAAGCAGTTACAGATAAATGTTCTGCGATTTTGCATTAACAGTGGTAGCTTTGCCTTGTTGCTTTTTTTTCCGTATGTCATAAAACTGGTAATTCCGGGTTTTGCAGTAAATACTGCTATAAGTCAAGTCCAAATCTGGACAGTGGAGGACAGCTGGACCCAGATGACCTGGCATTGTTTGAAATCATGTCGACCAAAATAATCAGCAGGTATGTCTGGTGAGAAAATAGTAATAATAATAATAATAATAAATAAATACCAGGCCGGCTTCCCTGTAGTCCACCCCACCCACAAAGAAGGACCTTTGGGCAGCAGTAAATAGCATTTCAAGCCCCGGTGTGAAGACAGGCGACTCAATGGTCTTAACTGGCGTGGTGGAGAGCAGCGCCCCACTAAGTCTACATGTGGTAAAGGTGTGCCAAAACAGAGGGTAGAGGGCGGACATTATCGGCCATTTTGGAGAGGCAGCCAGAATGAGCCTGCACTGCCACAAAATGAAGGGGAAAGCCAGAATAATGTGCAGCCTTTAGTGTCATCGTGAAGCTGAGGTTACACTCGCCGCCTCCCGAGAAACAGGCACGTGTGGCACGGACTGGAACACCTTCGCTTTGCAACAGTGTTAATAATTATATTGCCAGAAATGTAAATTGTACAATATCCAGTTCTCTTTACAGTCTGCAACTTAGCAGTCATTGAGGCAAATTCGTCACGGTCTTATTTAAATAGGATGAGGCTGTCATAAAGCCTTATTATAGATATTATCGTATTTTCTATTCGTCGTTCAGCTCTCAACAAAATTACCCCGACTGAAAGGATCGCCTGGGGTTATATTACACACAAAGGTAGATAGTTCAGGTTCAGAAAGTACAAATTCTAGACCGAGATTTTGTTTCAACCAAACAGTTGAACATCATATGTCATATAGGCACAAAGTACTCAACTGCTTGGTCGCAACAAGATCTTGGTCTGAATTTGTACTTTCTGAACATGAACTTTCCGCCTCCGATCACATGTAAGGTGTTACCATGAGCCAAACTACCGTTACAGGTCACGGAATGCAAATCCACATCAGCTTTGTCAGGGAAGGCGGGCAGGGAGTAACCTAGCTTTAGTTTGTCGACTTCACAAACAGACGCAGCACAAGTCATGCAGGCGGACGCCGAGGGGATCAGACCAAACATCACACGGACCAGCACAGCGCAGACCTCCTGCATGGCAGCAGATACTAGGTTTCCCGCGAAATTGACTCACAAAAAATATGCGTGTGTGTTCAGTAAGGAGCATCTTTGGCCAATGGGTAGGATGCTACGTTACTTTAAGAAGAAAATAAAGAACATGACTCTGCTGCCCTTCTGGCTCTGCTTTCAAAGGTAGAAAGATATTCTACCATTTGGTCGCACAGCAGATTTCTATAAGCAGCTGACGTCTGTCAGTATTACCTATATATAGTTTCGTAACGAGGGAAAAGCCCAACGTATGTTCTTGTCAGAATAATCCACCGTCACTGGGGAAAAGACGCAACCGGGCATTTTGCTGGTTAGTATAATGATATGTTATATATGTTATGTATGTTTAGTCCAGCAGTTTACATTTAGCTTTTCTCATCTCTTTGTTTTTGTGGGTTGTTTACACTATGGGTATTCTCCTCCGCTACTAAAGGCGCTATATAAATAAAACATTATTATTATTATTATTATTATTATATGCAAATCACCCCCTGTGATCAATATACATACAAGTATCTGTCCATCTGATGGCACTGGACCGGCAGCGTAAATCACATTTTTGTTAGCTTTGGGAAGAATATTCCGGTCTGGACAGTTCCGTAGCCATTCAGAAATGCTGTGCTCTCTGTTTTAAAGGCAGGAATGAGACTAACTGTTGTCGAACCCAACAATGAGGCACTTGTTTTAAGTTCTGGAGCCACACAAAATGCTCCGGTTTGGTAAAACGGACTGATTGTGCTTCAAGTTCCGATGAGGAACAAAGACTTGCCTGCATTCCTTAGACCTCGGCCCTGGAAAGTGAAGGCGGAGGTGATGCAGCAGGCCAAAACCAAAGCCCTGCCAATCAGAGCGAGGCTGGGGGTGTCAACTTATCATCGCCCCCAGATCACATGGCTTTCAGAGTCCGGCCCCTTGGAGCTCTCCTTGGCTATCCACTCATGGTTGGAATCAAATTGCCACACTGTGCCTCATATAGCATTGAGGACAATTCAACAGACACAGGAGTCACTCTGGCATTCTGGAATCACCCTCTGCAGACTGACATGTAACACCAGGGCTGGAGGGAGATCACAAAACCATGCCATGGAAGACTAAATGACACATCAGATTAGAACCTGTCTTAGGTCAGAATACAGGTCCCTCCTTCAGAGATCAATGGCAGGTATTTATTATACAGACAAATCTAGACTACGCTGCGACATACAATTTCACGGCAATATAATCCTCGTGTTAATGTCCCGTGTACAAAGCTGAACAACTACAGACTATAAAATTTAATGTAGAAGCACTTATGAAATAAATGAAAAACGCAATTCGGGGGCTTAATGGATTTGCCATTTGACTAAAACCTTGATTTGGGTTTCACTTAATTTGGCATTTTCATTTATAAAAAAGGGGTATTATCGTAAAGAAATTTCAAATAAAGTAGTTTCTTTTGGTCAATTTGACAGAGGTTATTACTTGCTTCGCATAAATGTCAAAATCTATTCAGATGCACACGGCCCTAATGGAACCGAATGAATAATACAGGAGTGACTGGGACCACTGTCTGGGAGAAAACGTGAAGCAGACATGGAGCAGAACAACCCCATTTAAGCCAGTGCTGGCTGGACCAAACATCCAGGCCTTGGTGCTGCATAAAACAAAACATTCGGCTGTGTGTTGCCCCGTCAACAGCGCTGACTGTCACAAGCAAGTCCGGCTGATTCTTATTCACCAAGATGGATCAATTTTTTAAAAGGATGACAAGAACAAGAACAGTAAAATAAGGATATGTGTGGTTAGTATAATTTGTTTTAGTGTTTTCAGCTTGTTTTGTGAGTCAAGAAGCATCGCAAAAGTCAGGGGAAAAGGAAGACAAGCACAGCCAATGAGCAAGCCAGCCAATCACAGAGCGACATACTGGATATTATATATATGCGCGTGTGTGTGTGTGTGTGTGCGCGCGTGTGTGTGTGTGTGTGTGTTTGTGCGCGCATGTGTGTGTGTGTGTGTGTGTGTATGGACATAACACCAAAAATAAATGTGCGGATGTGTGTGTGTGTGTGTGTGTGTGTGTGTGAGGGAGAGAGTGTGTGATACACAGAAAATAAACATACAGATAATCATAACCACGTGTACACACTCAAAATAAGTTACTAAAGAGAATCCAGCCAATCACTAATTTCAGAGACAGTGATAAATCGACAGAAGGACAGTGAACAGGAGGAATCGAACAAATCGGGGAAACACGGGGACGACACCCAAAGGAATTCTCTATCAGGCATGCAGGCACAGTAACATTCTCCCATCATGCATCAAGCCTGTTATTTCCAAGTGCAGGGTTTCCATGGCAACGAGTGCAGAGAAGCCTTTAGAGCCAAGCAATAGGAGAGGATGCAGACCAGAAAAGGCCCCACAATGCAAACTCAAACGCAAACAAATCCCCAGTAGAACAGCTTCTTTCATCAATTTTTTTCCCCCAAATCAAAATAAATTTGTAAATGAGTAGTATTTCTATATTCATCCTGTTTATTGTTTAGTAAAAAGTATATATATTTTCAGTGTTCTCTTTTGTCATATATAATTATTCAGCTTTTTTTTTTCCCCCAGATATTTTATTTTTTTTGTTTCTTATGCGGGTAAAAAAAGTGAAAAAGAAAAAAACACACCAACCTTCTCGAAGCTCTGAGGGATGTAAAGGGGTTGATGCAGAACACAATGACATGAGGAAAAGA
>JAODKF010000049.1:8858973-8878572 GCA_026779585.1 Mormyrus proboscirostris | reverse complement strand
CCCAACACCACCAGCCGGTGGCCTTAGGAATGGACAGCGACTTCCGAGGGGCTCCTCTGGGGACAGGCTTCTCGTGTCGTCGTAAAGGCGACGGCGACGACACCCCAGTGAGCCCCGCCCAGCCCGAAAGCACCGATTTCTTTGCCCAACTAATGAAAGATCCAAGCGGTGCGGTGCGCCCCCCCCCCCCTTGTGTGAGCTGCTGCATGCCGAACTTCACTAGGAGACAGACGCCATTACAGCCAAACAGCTGTATCTGCGTACAGCCGGGGCAGCCAGGGCAAGGAACAATTTACGCGATAAATGCAATGAAATGAAATCTGCAGCATGTTTGATGGAGCACAATGGACAGGCTCCATATCTTCAGCCCCTCGCCGTTTTGGACCCGGCATCTTTAAGGTCTCCGTCTCACCACCACCAAAGGCACCATCTCAGGCAGTCGAGGCTCGGGTGTCAGGGCACAGAAAGCCTCCGGCTCAGAGGAAGGTATTCAGGGGAGAACTGCACTCTGCTTCTGATGGGGGTGTCCGCTGGAAGACAGCTGAGCTTCCCAAACAGGCAGCATCTCCTTCAGGATTCATGCCCCCCCACCACCACCCCCCATGTTCTATGCCATCATTTACAGGCATCTATGTGAATCCTGAAATGAGGAAGCCCCGTGAATCGGTCTGTCACACTCCAGCCCTCACGTATTTCCATGTTTTCAGTGTTGTGGTTTTTTTTTTTGTGCAAGTGGGGGGAGGAAGGGGGGTAAGAAGATTAAAAGAAAAAAAAAAAAAAGATCAGGTGATACGTCTGGCAGATGTTTCTACTGCTCTCATCCTTCATGCCGGTGACTCTGTGTGGCGATTCGAAGCTGGAGTATAGCAGGGGTAGACCTATAGTCTGGGATTCAGAGCAGAAGGTTACAGGTTCAAGTCCCACCATTCAACAGGCTGATCTATTTATCTAAGCAAAATATGTCGTCTTTGGTAAGAAGCGCTGTAAAAGTTCTATTCTTGCAGAGACGCTGTGCCGCTCTTCTGTCTGCCATGTTTCGGGAAGCTTGTTTTTCCCGACAAAGGCTTCCGAAGGAGCAGGAATTTGAGCGGGCGGCCGGGGCGGTTCCTTGGCACTTTCGAGTCGGATGACTTAACTGTGGGGTGCTACAGGGTTACACAGTGGCCTTTTCAAGGTCTCTCCCACAGACAAACGGGAGCCGGGCAGACACAGAGCACGCTGTGCCCGTTTAACGCGGCCCCATAATAAGGGCCCATTGTGAGCCTGCTCCGCAGAGGACAGAGAACAAGGTCACCACTGCGGCCGTCGAGAGCCGCGTGACCGCCTACCCCACTCCCCCCCACTCATGAGCAAACCCCCCCCCCCAAAACCACTCCCGACTGCTGAACTTGGACAGCACATAGAGTGACGCTGACCACTCCCCTCTGTCCCCACTTATCACCTTGGCACAGCCACCCACAGAATGACTTCAGAAACAGGGGTCAGAGGTCAGAGGTCAAGCAGCTGCTAAAGCTTTTTACGCACCCACCCCCCCCCCACACACTTTTTTTTCACTACGTGGCATTCCAGAGCCGACAGAGACCCGGCCTGTTCTATTTTATTTTTATCACTCAGTCTTCACGAGTCACAACATGCCGGTGCTCTTCTTTCTATCCTGGACCATGATGTTGCAGCTTGTTGGTAATTTCCAGGGGTCCAAACATCATGAGACTGTCTTTCTCTTGTGAGTATCATGCTGTGGGGGTGGTGTGTGGCTCGGTCTGTTGGGCATCGGAAGGTCATTGCTTCGAATCCCATCCTCGCCAGAATAGTTACGTACGCATTGGCCCATTCACCCCACGAAATGCTCCAGCGGTGCCGGATAGCCGGCTGACCCCGGCTCAGACCCCAAGCTTCACTCACACTGGTGTGTGTCAGCACAAGGGTTGCGGGTTCGAGTCCCAGGAAGTTCACATAAATGGAAAGCCTTTCCTTTACTGTAAATCGCTTCGGATAAAATCATCAGCTAAATGTATATAATATGTGAAAAGCAGCTTTCCATACTAATGGAAAATGTAGCATAATTTCAGTTTTAACTACAATGTGAAAAGTCACCCAGTACCAGAGGTCATCAAAACCTCTCCGAGACGTAAGAATAATGACACCGGGCAGCTTATGAAGCTGGTGACGAACAGAGGCCCTCGCTGGCCGGGCGGCCGGGCCCTCGGCAGGCGGCGCCCGGAGCTCAGTCCCAACAAAGCCGTGGGTTTTATTAGCCGGAGAAAAGTGCTGCATCCAGAGAACATTCTGGGGAAGGCGAGGGCAGATGTACGAAAAGGAATGCAAATCGTCTTCTCCGGTCCACCTAGATCGTATGGGATCTATTGCAGTGCATTTCAGGAATAATAAGAAGCAGAATCCCATGTGAGGGTGATGGGGGGGCGGGGGATGCATTCCCGTCTTTCAGAAAAAACATGGCTTCTGATGAAAAACTGGTAAACAGGTTATTGATTCCTGTAGCGGTAACTGAGCCTCGTTTAAGGCACATGCGTGCGTGTGCAGTTTGGAGCGATTCCGGACAGCTCCCAGACACCCACAAAGCCCCGGCAGTACACCTCTACCTCGCTATGCCCCCCCCCCCGGAGGCCAGCCAGGGTGCTGTCAGCCACAGGATCGGAGTAGACATGTGGGCTTAAATCAGAATCGCTTTCAGACACTGGAACACTTTTGACTATATAAAAAAAACTGGCTTGCCAATAAGGATCAGGAGCAAGATTTTACCACCACACAGAGTAAAGGTAGGAGTCAAGAAAGGGAGATGGGAAGTGCCAGAATGCTACCTGAGAGGGCACCCAAACGGCTCCTGACTGCCCCAAAGTATCCATGACAAACGGGACAGTCCCCAAGGTATAATCGCAGCTTTAAGATGGCCCCCTCAGCAACACCGGCATGCAACCATGGGGGGGGTGCTGTCAATGCAGGCCGCTGGCGGGCGGTGTTTGGTTCCACGGCCAAAACAAAGCGAAGCCCGTTGACCCGGGGGCGTCTCTTGTTTGCTAAACCGGGCATCCATAAAAAGGTGGGGGCAGTCTGCTCCACCCGGGACGGGGGCGGGGAGCTCGTGGCCCGAGTGCTGTCAGGAAGGCCCAGCAGGAATCGCTCGGGTCCATATGGCTCAGCGTGGTCCTGTGTGCCGTGCGCACGCGTGTGCGTCTGTGTGTGTGTGTGGTTATAAATGGAGGCGGGGCCTATAAATAGGCAGTGCAACCCACCCTGACTTTCCCCGCCCACTTCCCAGGCTATTTCCATCCCCGGAAGGAAAGGCTCACTCTTTCAGGCCTGCACCATGACAGGAGGTGAAGGTAAAGGACCTCCTGCTTTTCGGGGCCTGGTGCTCCCCTTCCTGAAGCTCATGATTACGGTCACCTTCCTTATTTAGCCTGGCATGCTGTTCAGATTGGGGCTGGGAACATTCACAGCCACGCTGGCTGGGAAGTGTCCTCTCTACTCCAGTCAAAAACTTCCAAGGAGTTGGGGCATGCCTTGTGGAATGTGGGAGACCCTGTCCAGACAGCCAAAGGGGCTTACCTCAAAGTACCTCCTAAATCCCCACCCCCCCTGAGCTCTGTCAACATCTGGTGCCGGGAACAGCGTGTGCTCTGACCAGCTTCTGAACTCGCCAAGCCATGAGCCCTCCCTGGGATCTCTCTGCGCCGTTTTCAGTTCACGCCAATTAAACTTCTACAAAGTCACTCCCAGAATGGACACTACAAACTCCTTAAGATAAACATCAGGCAACAGCATGATGCAACACTAAAGGTAGAGAGCAGCTGTAATGAATACCTACAGCCAAACTAAACGTGAAAAAACAGATGAAAACTGAAGGGAATAAAAGAAAGAAAATGTTCTGATACACCCTGAGGAGGTGAAAGGGGAGAAAACGTCCAAGAATCTCCACTTTCTGGCTGAGAAGTGGCACAGAATTTGAGGAATTTAAGTGTTTACGTGGCAAAGGCAATGTTCGTGGGGGGGAGGGGGGGGGGCTGGAGCGAGGTGGGGGTCTGGCCAGTCTTCTGCTGGATCGGTTGATGATATAGCAGCTGGGTCAGACAGTTTCCCGAACTGCAAAGGGGCGGGACCCACAAGGTCAAGCCTTCCCGCTCTCTCCATCTATCACTGCACGTCATGTGGCTCAAAGACCAACAGGCAGGACCATGGGGATTGGGGTGGTTATGTGTGTGTGGGGATGGGGGGGGGGGGTATGGTGTGTCTGGAATGTTAACAAACATGGATTTGGATGTAATCCAGGCTGTGGAGCGATCAACGCACATTTCAGAAGACACCCAAATGAGTAAGTAAACACCTCAGGAGGTGAGGCGTCTACCAACCGCAGCCAATTGCCAAATCTAGGCTGAGAGAGGTGTTGGGATTCATGTCAATGCCAGCAGCTGGGGGGGGGGAACGTCGACACAAGGCGGCAACACTCCTGCGAATATTCACTTTCAACCTGCTAGGCCTCCAACCTGGCACCCACCTACTCAACCAGCAGGTTGTGTTTATAAAAAGACATTGTGCAGACTCGCCGGAATCAGCAGAGCGAGAAAGCTGGAGGCGCAGTGGGTCGATCCGTTAAGGGTACGACTGTAATGTCCCACCCACCATCCCAACGCTGACCAAGGTAATGCAAAACAGCTGTGGCTCTCGCAGGCCCAACCTGCCCTGACCACCAACACTGCCCCCTTTGTGTGCCGGCTCCCACCCTGCCTCTTCCTCTCCCCCAACCTGAACCCCTCTCCCTCACTTCTGAACACATCATTTGGCAGCAAGACTCTTCGCCTCAAAGGGGAACTATTAAAATTAACGCTCACATTACGCCGACGTTCCGATAAATGACGGATCAACTTACTTGTAGGTAAACAAATCCTATGGCAATCGCTTAAGAAGTATGTCGGAGATATGATGCAAACTTAATCATGCCGAAGAATATGGATGAGTGACTGCAGGTCAACCGCAGGTGAGGCATGGGAAGAACAGCAGTAATTACAGGTTAGTGCTGCACGTGACAGCCAATAAGCACGTCCAAACTCCTAAAGACATCAAAGGAGATGCCCACACACACCAGACTTCCTCACAAGGCCAGATGTAAAAAATAAGTAACATCAAGGCTGGACAGTCCTGATGTGGTCCCCATATGTGCTAATAGTGAGAGTATTTGATTAGAACCAGCCAGGCATTTGTGTTTTTCCATAAGGTTTCTAATGGAAATGTGCCTTACAGATCCTTCTGGAACGTTCCTTACAGAACCTTCCATAATGTTTCTTTCAGACTGATCCTTCCATAACTTTTCTTTTCTTACAGATCTTTCCGTAACAAGGTTCCTTAGCGAAAGGTTCTTCCATAACGCTTCTTACAGGTAGTTTCATGACATTTCTTGTGGGCAGCTACTTCTCTAACATTTCCCGCAGACCACAGAACTTGGCCCCCACCTGCTGCAGGCCCCGTCCGGAGGTCTAACTGCACCCTACTGAAGGCGGACGGTTCTGTGCCGGAGAAGCAAAGTTGGGAGACTTGTGGTACCATTAGTGTCTCCTGTGCACCCCCTCTCCTCAAAACACCCAAAAGAGGCACAGAGCCCCTCCCACAATGGGACATGGCTAATGTGGTTGGGGTGATGCTGTAAGCATAGAGTGTCCCAACCTCTCAATTAATTTCAACCTGCAGTAGCTGCGAGTTAGTGGGGGGGGGAAGGAAGATTAACTCCCCTGTCTGAAATTACCTCCCCCCTCCGAAAAGCATCTTTACTTGTCTTGCTAACCATGCCAGAAAAGACATAAGTGGCAACAACGCTAAAACATAATTAGATGCATGTCATGTACACCTCTCGACACAAAGGGTTTTCTACCACGCATCGACATCACAGGCAAAAATGCAATGCGCACAAGAAACTGCAAGCGCGTGGCATTACATTGAAATTAGTAAAACATGCGGATTTACTCCATTACGTGTCAAGATAACGCATGTGTACCTCCGACTCCCTCACCATGGGAGCCCCAGAACAGAAACAGTCTAAAATGTCGGGGAAATTTAAAAAAATAAATAATTAAATCACCAGGCCAGGTTCCTGTGGAGGATAAGTTTATTCAGGCTCTACTCTTCATTTCAGTTTATTCAATGGGGGGAGCAGATAAAACAGACAAAAGCCAGGAAAGTAACAACAGAGAGAGACACAGAGAGAGAGCGAGAGAATCCAAACAAAATCAAATGATGGGTTCTACAAAAACCAAAGTCCTCCTTCATGGTGTCACCCGACGCCCTTCCTAAAAATAGAGGGACTAGCAAAGAGGCCAGGACTCCAGCAGAGCATGAAAACCTCACAGGCTGCCACCTGCACCGCAAGCACGGAGCCCTGAAGCAAATATAAATCAGAAGTTCGTTTTAATCCTCTTTTTCGCTGAAGCTCTAAAGGTGAATGGTTCTTCTTCTTCGAGCAGCAGGTCACATTTTAATGGCGAGGGGGGGGGGGGGGGTGTATGGCCCGCGAGGGCCAGGGTTCTGAGCAGAACGGGCACCGTCAACGGGGAAGGCTGAGGATGCTGAGGGCACTCTGGGCTCCACCGCGTTTCTTGGGAGAGATAAGTGATGTGTAGCAGCCCAAATCCGAGACCCCACCTCCCTCACAGCACAGCCCGGAAGCAGCGGGCTACCAGCCTCCCCCAGGAGTGCTGGACCTCCCACCACCCCGCAGAGTTCCAACCCAGAATCCCTGCAACCTAACACCCAAATTGCCCTACCACGGGGAGCCGGGAGACTTCTTGTCTGCCTCTGGCTCTTCGATGCTAGGCTGCTAGCATGAAGACGCTAATGCGGCTAATGGGCCGGATTCTGGGAGAGATGCAAGAATTTCAGCGCGGGAGTAGGGGATTTTATGGGCGTGCATCGAGTGTGTGTGCTACCTGCGTACCGTCAGATCTGAAGATCAGTCACGCCTCTGACAGACAGCACAGAGAAGAAAACAGCAATGACAACAATAGAATCTGTCGCTGGGGGAGATAACCTTCGGAACAGGCAGAAGTGGGGAGACGTACAAAGAGCCGGTGTTTGCAAATGCCACGTTATCACCTTCAGCACATGTGTGGGTGTGTGTGCACGTGTCTCGTCATGTACCAAACACCTGGGTCCAGGTACAGGCCTGTCACCCCACCCCCCTGCAAAAGAAACCCTGACATGTTGGAAGTTTGGAATAATCTACACAGAGGCAGTGACACAAATCGTCCCTTGACATTCAGACATGGGTGTCAGAGCGCCACAGCAACTCTGAGGTCGCTGGTGTGCTGGCCTCAACTTTCCAAGCGCCAGTGATCCAGACTAACCGGCCCTAACTAAGTCTCTGGAGACACTCAGGTTAGACGGATAAAATGCACCTGGCTGACTTGTCAGGCCCATTTTACATTACACTGATTTCTGGAAACACAAAGTTACAGAGCCAGTCGATTTCAGCCCTCCTATAATCACCGAAGGCATAACAAGGATCTAAGAGTAGCCTTTGAGCAAAACCTTTCAAAATCTTTTTTTGAAATAAAGTACAGAAAGTAAATAACCTTCTTCTTCCACCCCCAGACCTTTCCAACCGTTTTTTCTTATATTAATAAAAAATAAACCGGCACATAGGTCCTGCCTGGAATCTTCTATTAATTAAACGGCAAGGCTACTGGATTATTCACTGAGAATTTAACAAATAATCTGGAACTCGTCCAGGAGGATTCTGGGAGTCCATAAATATTCAGCGGCTGAGGGCAGCCACTTTGGCCCTTTCAGATAAAAAGGAAAGCGTTGAGCAGAGGAGGCGGCAGAGCCCTGTGGCCAGTGGAATGCGGAGGGGGGATGGGGGGGGGGGGATGAGGAGTGTCACGGGACTCTACATCAGTAGGTGTGTGTGAGCATGAAAGTGTGGCGGAGGCAGGAGAAGCGACAAAGGTCCCGCTCGTTCTGTGGGAGCAGGGACCTAAATTGCTAAAACCAATCATCTCCTCAGCGAATTTGCCTCCCTTTGTGAGCCAACGCCTAATCAGACCTGGAGTCGATAGGTATGTGGGTGAGCAGCGGTAAGCGCGACATCGCGGGGCCACTTGCCTGAGACACATGAGGGCTCATAAACATACCGCGCGATGAACACGTTCCGCCTACGCGCCCGGCTCCCGTCAGCCTTGCGATGCCAGCTGCTGAAGCAGACAAGGCCGACAGTAGCCGGGCCGCGTTTCAGTCAGCTAACGCAGCGCTGTTCCAGGTGGGTTTCAGATGTTAAAGCGACGGTCAGAAGCAGCGGTTCCAAAGGGCCTATCTTCTTCATTAGCGATGCTGCACATACCTTCAAGTCAGCCCCTGCACTTAAACAAAACCCGACATGCAGAAATTTGAGAAATAATGGTGACCACAGGCGAGGTATTGGAGCAACACGAGAGTCTGAGAATATAAAAAGAAAAATAAATATCGAGGGGTGGGGGGGAGCAAATCAATAAGGCTCCCTGAAAAGATGCACAAAAGGTGCAATTAAGCTAAATGTGTTTTGTTTACGCAGCAGCTACAGCACTGTAATTTACAGCTCACTCCCGGGCCCATGGGAAACTAAAGCTCTTCAACTCCTTAGCTGAAAAACTACACACACCGAGTACCAGGAATTTGCCATCCCACACCCTTGTCTTTTTTTGACCGCCCAGCAACATCCCTGGCTGGGCAGTTGAACCAGGAGCTTATGCTGCTGAAAAAGGGGGGGAAAAGGACATTTGCACTTGATCCACATAGTCCATTTTCTATGGTTACCATCAAGAATTTGGCTCTTCGGTTTTTGTCTCCTTCCACTCGGACTCGGCGGTGCACCGATTTCTGGAACAATGGAGCTTGCGAGCTGCCCTTCTATCGTACGACTTCAATCGTGAAATCAAACTCTGCCAGCTGTTCCAGTTTAAACTCCATGGCTGGATTTGGAGGACAAACAAAAACAACAAAACCACAAGAAGGATGGGCTGGAAGTGGTTTGGACATTCTTGCAAGGCACTTAAATGTCCTGCGAGCTGTTGCCAGTTGCGGAACTGAACAGGCTAGCTTGCTGCAGGACATAAAAACACGCTATCTTAACCCTTTCGCAGTCTAATTGGATTTATTTGCAGCCAGAATCTCAATAGCTACAGACAAAGAAGTGAACGTGACATAAACAAGAACACACTGTAAGTCTAAAACTCGGATGAAATTTAATGATACTGATTCAGCACAAAATGCTTCCACAAAACTCAACTGACATGTCGACTCAATGGCCATAAAACAATTTAGTGTGAACCACCTGCTGCTAATGGCCGGTTATTCATTTTATGAAACATGCCCGGGCAGCCTGATGTCAGCAGGATGTTTACACATCTGTACATCAGGCCAGCCACTGTTAAATATTCACATATAAGCATACTTAAAGACACAATGCAGAGTAATAGATTGCAGGTGTCCTGGGCAGATGGCTGTCACCGGAAATCTGAAACAACTGGGTTAACACAACAATGAAAACGGGGATTTTGAAAAATAAGGAAAACTTAAGCGCAATGCTGCTGCTGAAACTGGCTTTCAGCAACATTTAGAGGTCCAGAGAGAAACTTCCCCTCATGCATGTCTTCCACTAACCTATAAGCTGATAATCTGTGACCTTATCAAGTGTGGATGGATAACACAAGACCAGAGACATCTGAAGAGCCATCTCTCTCTACACCTGGCTTTCCTCCTCCCCCAGGCCCCACCTGCAGCTTCCCCGCGTCTCGGCTGTCCATAGTCGATGCCGGAGAGAGCACGGACCCAACCAGGGAAAGCTATGACACCTATGAGTTGACAGGTCAAGCGAGAACGGCGGCGTAAGCAGACGATCTGGGTCAAACCTTGACCGAGCGAGAACTCGCACCTCGGATTCAACATTCGGAGTCACGCTTCAGTTTGTGCCACACGTCCATCAAAGACAAGCCAGGCCGCAAGTCATCCAGAGACACGCAGTCTGAATGATTTAACCATCTAGCTAGTATGACAAGAAGAATAGTGAATAGGACTTGCTCTTGTGATTGAAGCTGTCCTGGTCGCCGGAGCTCCTGTCACCTACATAACGGGACGCTTTCCGTCACGCACGGCTGTCAGCCTATAAGTGCTCGATCATACAAGTGGAGGGACACACGACTCGATACGAGCTAGCAGTGTGTTTTGTGCCACAGAGCTTTGTTTTTCCCCAAGCATGCCGGTTTAGGCTCTGATCCACACCATGAACCGTATGAAACTGGTCAAAACACTGTTACCATACAGTCAACACATCCTAGAGAATAATGTTTTGCTTGACAAAGTTCATAAATTTGAAAAACTTTTTTTTTAAAGTACTTTTAAACCATGAAAGACTAAATAATAGAGAGAGCTGGTTAAAGAAGCCCAATTTCCTCTGCAGAGATTTATCCAATGGACCTAATACTTCAGAAATAAAATGTATTCCGTGTTTGCAGCCTACAGACCTTAATAAACCCTTAATAAGCCCTTAAATAAAGATACAACGTGATTCGATTGAGGAAAGCCCAGCGAACACGCTAGCCAGGCTACGCCTAATTTAGGTAATACTTCTAAATCGACCTGGCGTCTGAGTATTTTCTTATGTCACGGTTGCATAGTGCTGCGTTCTTCTCATGAAATTTGGATGCTACGCCTTGAGATTAACTGGTGCTACTGCAACCAATCATTTTAACAAGGCTAGGATTGTCGCCATTACTTTTTACGACATCACCATCTTACGGTCTGGCACCGCCTCCCTGGTTCTAACGGAAACACAGATCCATACTCATTCGCCCTCGTCAGTGCCTAGCTAATCTCTGGCCTGCTTGGCACAACAGCGGAGAACCAACATTGCTAGCTATATCCCTCATGGCCTCCGATAGACACACAGATATGTCCACAGGCAAAGGAATTTAGCCAACCACTCCAAAGGCCTACAGACAACTAAGCAAACCCTTCCGATATCCCCCACTGCCACACGCGCACTGGGAGGCCGCAAAATGCTAACCACAAGAGGGGCTTCCCATTCATCCGTGTTCCACAACAAACTGCAAGAGTTCAAGCAACCAAACTAAATATCCTGTCACTCCACAGTAGGTCTTCTTAGAAGTCATCCAATTAAAACAGCACAAGTAAGCCAAACACTTACCCTTAAGTCCAATTCAAACTGCTGGTCAGAATGTACATAAACAAAGAAATACTTTAAGATCTAAAGTTACAACTGGCACCAACATGAACCACTGGCAAAATCTTATAGTCTAAACGTCACTCAATAGTTGCCACAAATCCAAATTTCCTACAAAGCTCTGAAACAGAATCTCCCTTCGCCGTTGATTGATTACAAAAGAAAACAGTTGACTTTATAACAGTTGCACTCCCTCCGGGTTTCCATTGAGAATGCGCGCACTACTCGAGTAAAAGAGCGGTGCTTAAAAGAGAAAGAAACACAGCCGTAATGTAACGCAAATCGCCAGGCAAGAATCTTATTAAATGAAGAAAGAGATGAAAAACAATGAATTGTCATTCACAGGGGGTCTTTGATACCTAGAAAAGTGTTACCCTCTCTGGTGCTCCGTTTGTTAATAGTAATAACGATAATACTAATAATAACAACAGGTAGGTGTATGTGGCATTCAGTGTGGTCCAGTAGACAGCAGGAGTGATTCTAGGAGGGGCCAACCTCATCATTAGCTAATGATATGTTTAGAATAGGTGAATAATCTGCGGGCCAATCAGCTTTCACCTGGAGCCCCTGTAGCCCCGCCCCTATGTATGCCTCTGGTGAACTGACAGAACAGGACACCTCTGGCCCCTTAGTTTCAGCTTAAGGGGTTGTCCAACAGACAATGGGATGTGGGATGGGCAGTCCCTGGTTCCCAGTTACTATAAGGGCACCTTACCAAGAAGACATGATGCAAGGGGGCTTAGCTGCTCCAAATTTGTTTACGGACTGATTGGTGCGAGACAGTGCAGTCATTTATAATGGGTGGCTTTTCTTTATCGCTAAGCCCACCCACTGTGCTTAGAGAGACGTTACTGGCACCTCCGCAGGAACCGAAGGGCACAGCAGAGTGGCTAAATCTACGTGCCTACAGAGCCAAGAGGCTTGGTGTGGGCGGGGCCAAAGCGGACGCCTCCCACTCTGCTTCTCCAGAGTGCCAATGCCAGTCAACAGGAGCGGCGCATTTCAGGGAAGGAATCTGAAATATTTGTGCGCAAAGTCCATAACACAAAGCTGCCTCTTGATATGCAACGACAAATTTACGTTTTTGTTTAACATGTCGGCACAAAAGGGCCGCCCGATCTCTCTGGCTCTCGTTACTGTACCACAAGTGTACAATGACTCCCAGTGCCCTTCTCTGCTCACGGCTCTGCAATTAAAATCCCAGGACAGAGGCTGGGACTCATTACCGCACCTTTGTCTGCCATGCAAATCACCTCAGTGGGCCCCATCCACCTTCTCCCCCACTCCGGCCTGTTTTTGGGCTCACCCCTCCCCCAAAGGTCAGAGGTGCCTGGGACTACAGATGGGATACTGGGATACTTTCCCAGCATGCCTTTGTGATGACAGGCATAAACACATGCAAAACAATGGCATCACCACAATAACTAAGACGACGACGAAAAAAAAAAACATCTGTCTCCAATGGTGGTCTTTTGCTGCTGGGGGGGCACTGACAGTTATTAAATTTAGGTGAAATAAAAAACTCCAAAGGAGCTCTCTGATAAAAGGGGCCAGACTGTCCAAAAGCTGTGCAGAGTGTTTGTCCCACAGGCCCAGGTGCGCGCCTCATCTCGTAGAAACACACGGCATTGGGCGACACCCTTTACCTCATTAATGCCATCACTTGGTGGACTCTGCCCACCTTCGAGTCAAACCACAAGGGCTTGGAAATAAGGGGGTCGATGGGAGGGGCGGTTCCTCCCCGTCTAACCCGTTTGTTTTGCTAGGAAGGGCTAGCCAGTAGCTAAAGCCAAGTCAGACATGCACATTGTGCTCAGTCACCCACGGAACGCCAGCAGAACTCCAGCTCGCTCATTCAGAGACACAAATGCATGTTAAGAAGATAATCTTTCATTCGCACTGTCACACTGATTATTTCATGCTATGCGCCTATGAAGTTTCGCCGCTTTATTTCCTCGAGAAAGATTATTCTCCTTCCCAAGCGCACCCAGAGCTCGACAAAAGGCCGAATGCCGCGGCTTGGAGCCCGTGCTGATCCGGCCAATGGCAAAGAATCAGAGTCACACCGGTCAGGCCAAGAAAGCAGAGTGATGGAAGAGACGGCGGCAAAGGGAACCAGAACTGAACCTGAGAGAAGCCACAGACTACATCTGACCGGAAGGACAACTAAGAACGCAAACCTACTTCCTAATGGCCCAAATTGGCTTCATAGGGCTAAAATAATCACTCCACAAGCATATGAATAATGTTTAAAATTCTGGAGCGGCCACACAGAACCAGGGTTGGGGGAGGGTCTTCAATTTGTCCTCACAATCCAGAAACATGTCGCCAGGTGAAATGGAATTTCTAGAATACCCGTAGCATGTTAGCGTACACCAGCCACAGACTGGCATCCCATCGGTGGTGCCCCTCGCCCTTTGCCGCCTTGAGATTGGCTCCAGTCCCCGTGTCCCTGTACTTGCTAAATCGATGCTTAAGATGGAAGGATAGATGGCTATTTAAAAAGCCTCGTAAAGGCCTTTCAGCCTCTTTTTCTTCCTGCCTGAAAGGATGAGCGCGGTTTTTCCCCTTTTACATTCCCGCCGTACCGTGCTTCCGTGAAACTCAGGAGACTCCTAATAATAATGACCCTTTCCCGTGACTCAGTTTTCAAGGGGACGGATAAGGAGATCCGGGACGCTTCTTCTGGCGTTGTTGTTCAACAAGGGGCCCAGAAAGACACACAGTGACACACAGGCTGTATTAGACCCAGATTTTTTAAAACATACTCCAAACTGACGAATCACTAACGTTTCAGACACGTGATTGTCGACTGATGGTTGAATCGACAGCGGGTAACGGAGGAATGATGCGTGCTGGCATCGTTGGTGAGGAAGACTTTTGTTAACCACCAGACTTGATGAAGCCCCATGCAATCCATTTTCAAACCATCAGCACGACGGGGGCATCCGCAGAGAACCCAGAGAGGGGCCATTCAGGGGCCATGCTCAGAGAGGGGCTATTCGGTAATGACAAGGGGAGAACAGAGGGGGCGCCAGAGGAGCCGAGTGCCACTTACCCAACACAAAATAATTCATTCAAAGAACACATAACCTGACATGTGTTTCTCTCAAATAAAGATATATCTTATTTAGGCGGGGTTTGGAGTCTTGCTTTCAAAGCAGTTACCAACTGGGGGTGGTGGTGGGGGGGGTTTAATGCCTATCTGCCCTCCCCCATCCCAGAGAGTAATGTTTTCAATCTCGCATTACACACAATTACTCAGCCATCAATTATGCCCCTTCCACTATACCATCCCCCACTGCCACATGCCCCCGCCTCCCCCTTACCAGATGTTCACTGATTCGCAGAAGATAACAAAGGGGTGGTGTGTGTGTGTGTGTGTGGGGGGGGGGGTTCAAATTAAGGGTCAGACGGACTCCCCTCACCCCTGAGCACTCTATCCCGACACAAAAGCTGTGGGATTAAGCGCATTTTGCACATGAAAGCCAAACAGCCCGGCCCAGCCGCGCCACAAACCTCCACACCACCGACTGCCGGGAATGACGAATGAGGAGCTTTCCTGCACCTGAGCCCCCGTAACCCCCGCATCCCTGGACGGCTCCCCCCCACCCCACTGACACACGTCGTTGGCCTCCCATCCGTGGTTTCATGGGGCTCCCTGCTGTTCACAGGGCGGGTCACTTTTATAGGCACGCAATCACAGATCATCTATGAGACCGACAGGGAGAGTCCAGTATCTCCAATTTATAGATTAAACTCTTTATTAACCACCTGATTCATAGCCCAGCGACCCTGAACACCAAGCCAAATTAGATCAAACTTTTCAAGTTTCCAAGAAGACACATTAGGATTCTATATAAGACGACAGGTAAAGTTAGGGTTAAATCACCTTTAATTTATGTTCTATTTACCCCCTTTAACTCTCACCACAAGCTGCACCAGTATAAGATGTACCAGTATAACTGTCCAAGTCACACAAAAAAAATATCTTGAATCGTAGCTTTTTTTTTTGCTTCATATCAAGCGTTGCAATTTCAAATGCACAGCCTTACTTAACATTAATAAAATCAAAGCTGGATAGGATGAAACCATTAGTCCAGTTAAGGGATTCAATGTTTTGCATCTTTGGACTTTTTGAAAATCGAAAGATAGTTTCACTGTAGCGTTGTAATCTTTTTTTAATCTCCCCGACCCTGAGCTGCTAAGGCCCCTGTTCTGAGTGCAAAAGACGCATTAACTCAAAAGATCAAAAGAATTAGTGCAGCACCGATAACTTAATGTAATGCACTTAGAGTGCAAAAACAGCCGCATCAGGTTGCGACTGCAGATTTAAAATGCAGAAATGCTCGTTTTTCTGGTCGCGGTTATATTTTTATGTTCTCCCTTTTGAAACAAAACAAAAAAAAAAATAGTGTCCCTCAAGTATGTGATTTGTCCCGTCGTATAAACCTGCTGTCTGAGCCAAATGCCAAAAGCAATGGGCCAATCACAGATGGCAAGCGTGACCCTGTGTGACATAAAAGGGGCCGAAGCCTGGTCCCCGAACGCCAAACGGTCATAATTCAGGGGATGGGCGGGTTCCTCGCCTGACAAACTTACATTTGCAAGCTGCCCTTAAGTGCCTTTAATTCTGGACTTGCCACCTGGTAATTACCGCCGACGAACCACGGATTACTGGTAGGAGGGAAGGGGGCATTGTAAGACAAAAATAATCGACTGGTTTGGTTTTAATCACAATTCACAAAGACGCCATTCTGCAGGAGCTGTTAGATGTACAGCTGTCGTGATAAGCATCGCCACATGTGCCTATCCTTAAAGCGGGCTTTTATATTGTTTGTTTGCCTTTGAGAAACAACCTGAAGCGTATCTTTGGTTTAAAAGCTCACTTATCATACGGAACAGTCAACTCACACATCTGGAAAGAAGCCCGGAAGGGGGACGAGGTTGCCCAGGGCTAACATGCTGCACTTTTGGTCGCTCATGCATGTTATAAAGGAAAAGCGTGAGGAGGTAAAATACAGAACCGGATCAATCCTGTTTAAATTTTGCAACCTTTACCATCTTCCACGTTCGTGTCGGGAAGATCTATGATACAGGTCTGTCCTAGGTTTTCGTGAGTTTACAATTTATGATTTTTAACTAGAATAAGCTCAGAATAAGATTATTTCATCCTCAATATATGTCTCTGCTATTTTTTCAAGCCAGGGACTGTTGCCACAACGATCCAAATAAACGGTCTGAGAAAATAATCAATTTACACCTGGCAGGTCACCGGCTGTAAGACACTGGTTAGGCCATGGGATTCTGTATTATTCTGTATATTAATCAAATAATAGTGAAAAGTTTTTGCACAACAGACGTTTTTAACCACTTTTCCATTTATTTCATAACCTACAGATTTTTTATTCTTGTTAAGCTTTGGAAAGTTGAGTGAAAAATTATAAATGAAAATACAAGTCAAATAAAACATTTACTTTATAACTTATAACCTGGAAAGAGTATGTGTGTCTGACATATGACAGTATTTAATGTCCCTTGTGGAAAGAATGCTTAAAATTCTTATTCTCAGCTAGAGAGGTTACTTTGACTTATCAAAAATATGACATTGTTTTGATAATCAAGGTACTCAAATGGTGAAAATACTGCAAATGTATGTGATGGCAATGAGTGTATTTTTAGTCAATGTTAAGTGATTAACATGCAAATGTGGAAAATCTCAGTGTGTGCAAAAGCTTTTGACTGGTGGCGTATATATACATTAAAATCTGATTGGTTGGCAGCTGGCCAGCATTTATATTGGGCCAAGCTCATGAATATATTTGCCAGGCCCATCTTGGCTCCCCTGTTAGGCCAGATTTACACCCTCCAGGGTTATGCAGGTTGGAGATCCTGCACCCACAATAGGACGCGATAGAATAGCGATAGGAAACGCCAACCGCCGCTACACCCTGCGACAGCGCCAACGGCGAATATGCGACGACAGAGAACCACTGAGCGTAAAAACCATAAGCGACTGGGCTACCTGTCCTTGGGTGCTTACATCCTTATTTCACCAGTGGAGGAATCGCAGTTGCCGAGAGCCCTGATTTAGCAGTTGGGATAAATGAAGAGGAAGAAATACAATTAGCCCAGTAGAGAGATCCTGTGGCAGACTGACGCTTGGCAAAAAGGGCGCCGAGGATGCTGGCGGGACTGTCGCCATGGCGCCGCCAGGGTCACAAGACACCCCCCCCCCCGAATGTAACGTTGCATCCATTGTTTCAACAGTAAATCAAATGTCATGGAGAAAGAAACCTTCGACGGCGGAATGATTCCGCCCGGGATTCAGTTTCAGCCGGCTTGCTTTCTGACATTTACCGACGATTGATTAATCACTCCAGCCCCACTTGAGCCTTGTTTGTGTTTCCTCGTTAACAAGTTACCCCCCCTCCTCCCACCACCACCCACACACAAATACATGGTAGCAATTAACAGACAATATATGGCTGACATGCAGGAGACCTGGGGCAGGCCCCCACTTCCCTAACTCCCGCGAACATGCTACTCCAAGGTCACCGCATCGCGAAGCCGGCTCAGGTGTTCTGCATTCCCACCGCCTCCCCAAACCGTGCCTGTCCATAAGATGCATGACGTGCGTCTCACATCGCTTCCCGCAGCTCCGCGGGGAAAAATCCCTCGTTGATCCTCTCCATTCACCGGCGTGAATGCGAGTCAACCCTCAGCTCGCGTCAGTGGCCTTCCGCCATTTGCAGCCAGGTTCGGCATAAAGATGCAGAATGAGGTAAGCTTCAGGGGCACTGGATCTAAACAGTGCATCACATCAGATCTAACCTTGACATTCAAAAACCACAGAGTCACAAGAGGAAATGGCATTTCCTGACATACTGAGATGCACAGCACCAGATACACATAAGGGCTCGACCTCACTGCAACAAAACAAAGCATTCAAAAATCTTTTTTGCATAATGACCCTCCTTTTCATGCTCAACCCTCCTACTCTCCCCTGTCACAGGGGTAATACACAGTTGTTCTAATCTGATCGATCCACCGCCATGTCCATAATTTTTCTGTTTTAGGTACTATTTGTTTGCACTTTATATTTATATTATCTGCACTTTTTTTTCTCTTCCTCTTTTTGCACAGTCTTTGGACCGGTCAGGGTTCATTTCACCGCATGTTGTACTTGTTATAACTATGTATGTGACAAATAAAGAATCTTGAATCTAAGGCACTTAAGCATGAGGAAATAAATGATTCCTGACGAATAAGTTATAAAAACTGAAATTTTGGAAAAAGCACTTAGTTAAGTTAAATAATTAGCCTTCCTGCACATAAAGAAGTCTACAGTCAAAGAAAAAATGAACTTTGCCCTAAACAGCAAAGCACACCATGTCCCAGAAGTCTAGTATATGCGCTGCTAATTTATGGAAAGAAGCAAGGAATCAGTCCTATCAGTCCCACTCAGGCAGAACGAACTGCGAATGACACCAATCCCACTAAACATTAAACATGGCTGCGGAACGCGACAGGCTAGGGGTTCTGCACGATCGAAAGAGCCAGCCACTCTGCAGCACCGCAAACAAGCTTAACAACACGGCGGCCATTTAATGTTGAGTGAACGTTCAGTGGCAGGCCCTAGTGGGAGAGGCGGGGGGAGGGGGGATCGGCTACAATGCGGAGAACCAAAAGCTCAACTCCGCGTGGGGCTGTTGTCAGCTGGACGACTGAGGTCTTTGGTTTGAAAATTTGCATCGGCCTGGCCAATCGAAGCGCGGCAGTGAGAAAACATAATGGCAGTTTTCTCCTGAGTAACACAAAACTCCATGCTGTGATGTGTCCCTGCACCAAGCAATTATTTTATTTTCTAAAGCTCTTCCTCAAATACCGTTCAGTTACCCTTTGATATCGAAAAGCCCGGCCAAACCAAACTCACTTTTGCTACATCTCTCTCAGTGTGGAGCAAGCTAGTACTCTAATGGAATCCCCCAAAAGAGTTCTGAGATCCTCTCCTTTGCCGAAGCAGCCAGAGGGGACAGTGGAGAAGCACGTACACACACACACACACACACACACACACACACACACACACACAAAGAGAAAGAGCGAGAGAGAGAGAGAGATCTGCAATAGCTGTTAGAAATGGCTTTTTCCCCCAAACTCAAGATGCCAACAAAGACCCATATGCTTTCCTTCTCATATGCTTTTGATGTAGAAATCTGTCGAAAGCAGGTCCAGTTTTTCTGTATGCATACCAAGTGTGTCTTACCTTCTACTTGGCAATTGATTTGGCTGGAACCTCGATGAAACTAAGAAGTGCTTTTCAAGGACATATTTGCATTAGGCGTCACACATCCCAAATGCTTCGGTATCAATCA
>JAODKF010000049.1:8829632-8845298 GCA_026779585.1 Mormyrus proboscirostris | reverse complement strand
CCCACTCATATCCCCCCACCTTCCCAGACACTAATCATAAATTAACTGGTTTCTACCACAAAGCAGGATAATAACGCAAACGTGAAACAAAGCTTTCCTTCTTCATAGCCACTATGCTAAACATAACAGCAAGCGAAGCACAGTATATTTTTATAATTAGAATTAGGTATTGGCTGTTTTTTTTCCCTTGCAGCCGTTTTCTGCACTGCGGGGTTTTTTGGTATTGTTAATCAACAAAAAAAAAAAGAAATCTTTAATTAACCTTCCTGCTAACTAAATGAGAGCTGGAGGATGCTATTTAATACCGCTTTGTGCATTAATCCGCAAGGAAGGCGTCTATTATTCGGTCCTCATTAGCATTTTTGTTCTTCGCTCCTGCCTTTCAGTTTAATGGGTTGCGTGTGGCGTTGCAGCGATGAACGTCGCATGGCGAGATGTAAACTATGCATTTGACTAGTGGGTGTGGCCCTATTGTGGTACTGTTCAGTAATGTACTTAGTCTAAAATCCATCCATTTGTCTGCTCCTCTATACCTGCTTATTCAGTGCATGGTCATAGTGAGTCTGTCCTAGAGAGGACAGGGTTGATGGGATGCTTATCTGTCGGCGAAGACACACACACACACACACACACACACACACACACACACAATCATAAGCTAAAGGCAATTTGAGACACAGATTCATCTAACCACGTGTCGGCGGAGTGCTGAATTAAACTAGGTGACCAGAATCACTCACACACGTTGGGAGGACCAGGGACAGGAACTGAAGGCCACAATGCTAACCGCTAATGCTAACCCTTATCTTAAAATACTCAGTCATGGAATAATCCAAAAAAACAAGTTTCTAGATTAAAAAAAGGAGCAGCCATCGTAATACATTTGGTGTGTATGTCTCCCTTTTCTGAGAACCATCTGTAGAAGCACACTAAGCTACATAAAAAAGCACGTTAGACCTGCGGTTACACCTTAATGTATACTGGTAAAATGTACCGTACACACTGACGAAAATACACCAGCTGGAATGTTATTGGTATGTAACGCAATCATCAGGTGAACGGAACACGGCCGCCTCGGGGTAAGTCAGCGTGCAGAGGAATGCAGCACCTTAAGTATCAGCTAAGGCTGAAAAAATGCCAGCTGTCTCAGGGGTCTCTGAAGCGCTTTTATTTTTTTTAAATTTATGATTAATTTTATCAAAAGACCGAATGCACTGAAAATACCGAAGGCGTTCCAGGGGGCTGGTGAATTAGGAGAGGGAGCAGGGAAAGGATCTTGAACGAGCGTTTACGAGATCTGCAGGAGTTCCTGAGCTGCAGGAGAACTCAAGCATCACAGCTGAGAAAGCGAGAGATGCGTGATCACTTTGTACCTAGATCCTATTCAGAGCATAGACACTAAATGCATCTCATCCTTGACCTAAATGATATTCTGTTAAGGGTTCACAGCTAGCTTGTTAGAAACAGTACTGGTAAACAAACTTTGAAAGAAAAGTATTTGAAAACGGAGTGCATAAGCTACAAACTCGCTCCTGGTCTGAACCACCTCCATACTTACTGCAAGAGCCACCAATTGTGAAATACTTGTCTTTTTTTTTTTTCTTTGTTTAATCAACTGGCCACAAACTTCCGGACAGCTGACGTCCCTTAAGTGCTGGCAGGGGAACGCTGGTAAAAATAAGCCAAGCCTGGGTCTCTGCGACGCTGGAAGCAGGTCAGGAGCAGAGCCGCCGTGATGTACCCGACCACGGTGCAGTGGTGTGAGAGTGTGACGTGGGTCACCTGTCCCCCTTATCAGCTCAAAGCACGAGGCTTCCTTTGTGTAGGCTATGGTGCCTCATTTACCCTGTTGGAGCCCCTCAGCCACTGTTGAAGATCAGTAGTATCCCCCCGTGGCATTGTGACACTTAGCACACCATTAAGTGAAATCCCCCCCCCCAACCAAGGACTTAAAGGCCAATGATCCGATTCCTCGAAAGCCATCGGAAATTAGGTTTTATATGCCACTTTTTCTGGGCTCCTTAATAAGTCTTAAAACCATAAGTAACATTGTTCTGAACTCGGCCCTGTAAGCCTCCGAGAGCACATGAGAAACAGCAGCGTGGCGAATTTTACAGAACGTCCAAAAGACTTATTTTTAATCTGTGTGAAATAAGCAAAATCTTTTTTTAAGAGTTAAGCAGAATTTGTTTTCCATCTGTGAGCTGATGCGCGCACCATCTATTCCCAGAGGCCAAGAAATATCTGAAGGCTGAATCCATTGCAGGGGAAAAAAACCCTTTATTTGGCCTTACATTGTCCATCATCTGTTCCCAAGCATTCGTTACGCATGTCGCTGACACAGATCATTTTAACCTCTCACCTGACCAGCAGATCAAGTGATACATAAGCTCTTGATCTCTTGTGTCACTCCTGTTCTACTGAAAAGCCAGCAAGATTATGATGCGTTTCGCTCACACTGATGGGGAAATCGCACTGGTCCACCCGTATGATGAGGGTCCCAATTCTCAGTCTCCCCACTGAGACGGCTTAGTGACATGCAAGTCCAGCAGGAGCTGAGCCAAGCGCAGACGCAAAGGGAAAAGCAGTAGCCAGCCCGCTTTGAAAATGCCTTTTTCTGTAGCGATTTATCGATCCCAGGATCTCATCAAGGCTCCTCAAAAAAAAAAAAAAGGCTGGCAAAATCAAATCCGGGAACGTGCAGTTTTTGTTACGTGCGTGTGTGTTTTTCGTAAACAGCAACAGTTTTATTCCGAAGATCCATAAGCCGGTGGGTTTCGGCGAAAAACAGGCCGGAACGGAGAGTCAGCGGACAAATTAACGCAGTCAGCAGATCGCATCAACACACCGTGACCATGGCACCCTTCGATCCGCCTGGACTGTCTCCTAAAATGAAATGCGTAACTTTACCGATAGCATCCGTCCTCAGACGCGTCAGCCTGGCTGCTCCCCCTCCGCACCCTGCCAGAGTAATGAAATACAGACATGATGTAGTTTCCCAGCTTCGCTGGCGGCGGGCAGGAAAAATATGGCCGCACTATATGTCTCAGGCTTGTCCGTCATCGTAACAGAGTTTTGTTTGTGACTTGTGATTTGTGAGTGCCACAGATAACAGCTTGATAAATGGTGCATTCCACCTCCTGCAATAACCAGCACGTTCCTATCTGGTGTACTGCCTCCCGGACACGTTAGATTGTATTATGCGATATTATATCACAACACAACCACGTGACGAGCCGGCAGGGTTGACAGCGCACTTCAACAAGAGAACAGTACAAATGGGTCTTCGTAATCCCACTTTGAAAGCTCCCCCCCCCGAACTTATTATCGTATATCAAGTGCTTCCCTACACTGGCGTAGAATATGCGACTAGAACGGTGTCCATCAAAACGTGGTTATTGTCTGAAATGCACATTAAATGTAGCCTAATTTATTTCAGCCGTTAACTGCCATTAGCAATTTTCACAGCTTAAATGTGCAAATGGACAAGTCAACTCAGGAATTCATGGACATTAGGACGGCCTGGCACAACTGATGTTTTTTGCTTGGGGAAGGAGACACCCACACCATGCAGATTTTGGCTTAGCGGGGAAATTCCTATTATTGGATATCAGACCACCCGCCAAGAGAAAATCTTATGGAAACACCTGTGGTTGATGAAGCTGTTCTTCTACTTTTGAACAATGTCTTTCGCAGTGTTCTTGTCATCTTGGGTATTCGGTCGGATAGTTTCCCTTGTAAAAAGCCAGATTTATTCTCCTAAATGAGTCGGGTGGAAGCGCCTGACAGTGATCTATGTCGACATGAAGACATTTAATAGCACAAACATTTAATAGCACAAGTCTCTGTTGTAGCTTATGTGGCTACAAAATACAGAAAACATTATGGAAATGGTCCTGCTTATCTTTTGGCTCTTAAGCCCGGATATCGACAAAGTCTCAATGAGCGGTTTCACTGATGCTCCCGCTGTGTTTAAAACTGACAATGAGCTTTTAGGAGAAACAGTCAGATCCTGTGTAATACTGACCTGATACTATCAGTCATAAGGTCTGGAATGGTGATATAGGGCCAGGAACATACTAAAATAGCCTAGACCCTGAGAATCAAGAAGATATATATTTTTTTTTTTAGCTAACAGGAGACGACAAGCCTCACCCCCCCACCAATAAAACTGGAGCTTGAACAACTGGCCAAAGAGCACAGATCAGTAAAGCAACTGCCGTTGTCAGTTCCCACCACATTTCACGGTCCGAATAAAACATCCCCCCCCCCTCCACGTGGCCCGAACCTAGCATGGCAGATGTCTGCCTTCACCTGCTAAGGACATACTGCACTTTAAGAGGTGCCAGGACTCCTTTATGAACCAAATGAACAGGAACGGAGGAGCAATCACGGTCAGACGCACGTGGACACAGTGCACTAGCTGTCAGACAGTCAATATTTTCTAAGGGATCCCCCCGCCTCCTCTGGGGGGGTCAGGCGTGCAGTTGACACCATCACAGCTGGTGACTGGACTCGGTCTAGACTTGCATAGATGCGTCGCATCCAGAGAAGCCATCAGAAGCAAATTAATCAGCCAAAGATATTTAGCTCAATATCAAATATTTGACGTCTATGCATTGATATCTTCAGCCCAAAGCTCCAATAAGACAACGGATAACGGTATAACATATTTTTACTGGGCTTTAAAAAAACTCACTTGATTCATGTCTACATGACTCAGGTTACTTTGTCTGTGTCCTGTTCCACAAAAGAGTGAGATCTTTCCCATATGAATCACAGCAGATCCACACTTAGAAACCAATGTCATGGTTGCATCAAGGATAAAAGATTTTTCTTTGGCGTTGTACAACTGGATTTCACACATACGATGAAATTTAGCAGCAATTTCCACAATATAAATAACATGGATACCTTCATATGTATTTACATATGTAACACGATGTACTCTGTATGGAAGGCACAGTGCCTTCAAAGGTCTGAAATCCTCGTTGATCTTTGTTCTATGCTATGTTTACATGTGCTCAAATGGAATAAAGATTAATAATAGCAGACCATCTGCCACAGACCCCCCACAAACCCTCTTCATAAAGAGACTGCAGTCAGTTAAAGCACTGACCAATGTGGTTCCATTATACATTTCTACTGGGAATTACCTCACTCCTCAATATATAAGGCTGCAAATAAAAGCCTGATTCATCCTGCTGCAACCAAGAACTCCCCCACACCCTGCGCTTCCACCCCCAGCTCTGTGCGCATTTCAGTTCCGCGCAATGCAGTACATAAACTGCAAAAAAAAAAAAAAAAAAAAAAAAAAAAAAACAGTCCAAGTAATGTGCTACTACATTATACAAGAATCAACACTTGTCAAAAAAAAAAAAAAACACAGCCCATATGACTACAGGTAACCCTAAACTGCATCACTGCTTTCAAAACAAAAGACTCAAAGGTTCATTAAAAGACGGTCAATGCCATCAACTAAAAAATATCACAGGCTTTCTGAGAGGATGCTTTGGGGACACCGCGAGCAAAGCGGGATGAGGAAATACAGGTCACGGAGACTCAGGTGAGCACCTTCCCTGAGAAAGATTCCCTTCTAAGCCCAGTGGAGATAAGGACGTCTTTGAATAATTAATTACCATACCGACAAAGAGTCAGGATAACCTGCAGTTATCTGAAAGAACATCAAACCGGGGCTTCAGGTTGCAAGACAAATCTGTATACGCCACTTCACTCACAGGCTGCCTCCGCCAGCAAAAAAACTCAGGGAAAATCCTGATCGGCCGAGCTGTTTTCAAGCTGGGGCAGTGAGAGGCTCAGCAGGCTAAGCCTCTGTGCCTGTGATCAGAAGGTTGCTGGTTCAAACCCTAGCCTTGGCAGAACCGTCACATGTTCATGAGCTCTTAAGCAAGGCCCTTAAACCCCCTTCCCCCCCTAGCTCTAGGGGCACTACATGCTGATTGACACCCCCCCCCCCCCCAAACTTGCTCTCAACTGCATGTGTGTCTCTTTGAGCAGCAGAGATTCTCAATCTGGTCCTTGAGGACCCCCATGCAAACTGTCCCTACTGGCAGGGAGTAGAAACACGGACTATCTGGGGAGCAGTCTGAGAAGCACTGGTTTATAGCAGTGAAAAACCTTGAATAGGGGTTGTATAAAAGCAGTGTTCCACACGCAGTGCAGCAACGTACATTATCATTATGAGCAACAAAACGTTCTATAAGACACCTGAACGCAGAAACATCAGAAACCTTCACACACTCAACCACAGGAAGCTCTACACACCCCTTAGGGCCACTTGTATAAAGGTCAATACTGCTATAATTTGGTCTCCCATTGCATAAGCTGATCTTTTACATCAAATTTTAGGTTCTTTCGGTTCACTGTGAAACAGCTCAGAGATGCGCTGGTCCTATTGATCGAGAAAGAGTAGTATTTTGCTGAAAACAGCATACAGAGCAGATGAACATTGCTCTGAATGGTCCATTATGTTTGTATGTTCCATCTGAGCATTGGCCAGTCTGCTCATATCAAGAGATCATGGATTCGGCTCTGATGTGTCACCAACACATCAGACCCAACATGGCAGCTGAAACCTGATGTGCCAAAC
Organism: Mormyrus proboscirostris; assembly: GCA_026779585.1. NCBI lineage: Eukaryota > Metazoa > Chordata > Actinopteri > Osteoglossiformes > Mormyridae > Mormyrus > Mormyrus proboscirostris. The sequence continues at coordinate 8,838,688 of JAODKF010000049.1, read as the reverse complement.
ACACCCCGGGTTCCCAAGTCAGCTGTAACAGTCTGCCGTGGTTCTGGGTCCTGAGCCAGCCTTAGTCAGAAGCAACTGAAAGCTGAGATCTGACTGAAAACGCACTGGCCAAGGCAGAAGACCCCCGAGGAGGGGAAGGAAGGTACCAGTGGAATAAAATCAACATAATGGTCGGCTACAGTAGCTCACACCAACCCAAGAGGTCCTTCATGCAAGTCCAGTTAGTCCGGTTAATTTGCGGGTGGAACCAGTAAACTGAGTCTGCCTTTCTATTGTTAGCAATTTCTATGTTCATTATCGAGAAAAATTGGATTCTGTTTGCTGCTGGCTTGTTTAAAATCCAGCAATGGACACCAACCTGAGAAACTAGAATTTAGGGCATGTTTAAAGTAAATATCACAGATTAAATACAATGAGCTCTGCAGTTTAGCTTTTTTAGCAGCAACACTTTTTTTGTCATTCATTTATCCAAAAGCCGCCTGAGACTGAGACAATTCTTTAGGTCCTTTTAACACAAACAGGAAAACCCGCATCGTCTGGAAAGCACTTACTGAGTAAAAAGGCAAGAGACTGACACTAAACGTGGCCGGCAAGACTGAACGATCCTTCATTTCAGAGAGTCTACCTTAAAATAGAAACAAATCCCATAATATCAGAAGGACCAAGGACAGATACATTGACTTGGTGAGTATGGTCTCCATTTGCCACCAACGCCCGTAAGAGCAGCTCCATCATTCTGTAGCAGGAGGAGGACCGGTGGGATCTTAAGGGAGACACATTTACGATCGATCACACTTTAACGGAACAAGGTCACTCGCAGGTACGTCACAATGGTTCTTCAGTCTCAGTAGCCATTACTGGCAAATCCAGTTCATCCTTCCATTTGATGTATGGTTACAAAATGGCGAAATTAAACCTGTCAAAACAAGGATAATGACGCTACTCTCTGGGTACGGGCATGGCTCTCAGAGTTATGCCAGCAGTTAGGGGACAACATGGAATGGTACTGTGAAATTTTGACCTTGGGGAAGAGGATGCGGGGGTGAAACGGGGCAAAATGGGGCTGGAGGGGTCTGGTAATGTAACACCAGTGCCAGCGCACAGAGGTGACTGCCAAAGAACTTCCACGGGTACAATCGGATCCTTTATATACCTTGGTATCTCAGAGCCATAACCATTATGACCTGCTTTGTCTTCTACCCCATTCTCTATCTCGCTCACTCTCTGAGAGTGTATTCTCTGCTAATGGATAGCATAGTCTGAGGGAGAAAACCACAGTCATTTAAACATTAATGCTCTTCCTGTTTTTTTTTTTTTTTCTTTTCTGAAGGCCAGATTGCAGGAAGACACAAAGAGAGGGGATATTGTAGAGGCTCATGCTCCCTTATTCACTCAGGAAGATTTAAGCGGTTGAGAAAACTGAACTGAGCCTCAAAATGTGAACTTTGGAGCAGAAAACTTATTCTCTGCCCGATTGTAAGGTGAATCAGTGACAAGTCATCTTAAGGAGGTTATCCTGGAGAATGGAAGCTTAATTATTCAAATGTGAAGATCATAAGATCTGATACATTCATAAATTGTCAAGGGAATGGAAAGGGGAAAACTTGCTACTCCAAATATATTTTCAGTAACACTTTCTGTAAAGGCCAAAACACATTATAATGCATTCATAAAGCATTTTAAACATGGCTATAAATATTTCTAAAAAGACATAACACATTATAGCCATGTTTATAATGCATTATGAATGCTTCATGAAGCTCTCACCTGTACTGCTTTATAGATACCTTCATAAATCACTACAAAGCCTGCAACAAACACTGCCTTATGACTGCCAACAGAAGATGCTGCAATGCTTTATTAATTCTTAATAAATAATAATGCATTATGAAGGTTTTTAGTGTGTATTACAGATGAGAGCTTTTTTTAAAATAATTTTTTGAACTCAAGTCCTGTATGTTTTGTAAATAAGCTTATAGGTGGCAGTGACTGTTTTTGGTCTAACATGCATAACGTCGCGTGACTTCAAGGACCGGCAGTGTACCCAGATGAAGCCTAGAACAGAGGAACAGAGCACAGAGATCACTCTGGGAACCCCCATGGACCAAGCAGATGCTCGCCCTTCAGGTTACCTTGCCGGGGATCTGCTCCCTCTGAGCCGTCCGCCCGGGTTACACTATCTGGCCGTCTTACATTATTGTGTGTCTGAAATCCAATTCCGGTGAGCAGTCGAGCCTTCGTGGCAAAATGTGATGCATACGACTCGAAACAGTTAAAGACAAACAAGCACGTTTGATCTATGTGGTTATATTTCACTGCGCTGAGAGCGGATCTTGACTCTATCGCCTGGGAGCTTTTACACGTGACCATAAATTAAGGCAGAATGAAAAACAGGGAGTAGGAAGCCGCAGCTACAGGTCCTACAAATTAGAATCAAAACCTCATACCGAGTATTACCTCCCCTAAACTGGTAGAGGGTAAGACGGTCTGTCAGGTACAAGATGCCAGTCGGCCTACAATTAAGCCTTTGTTCATTATCCTTCCATCCTTGCATCCATTTTGCATACCCGCTTGTCCTATGCCAGGCTGGGGGTGGGGTGGGGGGGATTTGAAACCTATCCCAGAGGCATTTAGCCATTATCGTACATGTGATTCATGTTTTTTTTCTCCATTGGCCTTAAAAATTAAAGACATTACTTCTTTGGAAAACGTACAAAAAACCTGGATTCTGAGTGTCATGTGCTACTCGGAAAGAAAGGGGAGACGAGAAGATGGAGCTATGAGTCAGGGTGGGCTAAAGCCGCTATCGTCACGTGTGTGTGTGTGTGTGTGTGTGTGTGTACAACTACGGCTGGCTCTCTTACACATCAAATATACAAGACTGTGAAACAACTGACTTCAAGGTAAACTGGGCATGAATATTTAGCAGCATTAGGAACTTGCACATATGACAGATGGCCGAGATTATGCAGACTTCTTCCCTGTCTGCCAGTAGCCACAAAGCCGGAACTTCAACATGAGTTCATATTAGGCAGATGGGTGAAAAATCTAAGCCAACTTAAAGTCAATCATTCCTTCCTGTCTGTGGAATTAATGGGCCAATACACATCTTTTCTTTTCTGAATAATACTCCTTAGTCACTGTTTTGGAAAAAAAAAATCATTATGTCACCCCTTACAAACTTTGTTTTGGGGCTTCATCTAGGAACCTGACAGGAATGAAAGGTATCCCACGGCAACTGAAAGACAGCCAAAGCCGCGATAACCAGTGTACTCAGCTTCCTAATAACACCAGTGGGCAAGAGCAGTGTTTCCATAGTAGCGCTGGAATCCCCGCTGTCCGTCACCAAGGTGTGCCTCTGTATGATCTTTCACCGCAGCATCCACTCCCCGCCAGTGGAGAAATAAATTCTGTGGCAGCCATGGACTTACAGAAAAACCGGGTCCTGCTTGCGAGCAGCCTAGCAAACGCTACCATACGACCGAAAGAAGAGCGTCCGCGGCCCGTGGCGGCTATGCGGGCATCCAGAGGACAAGTTCGGTCACGACACCCTCAAGGACATCGGCAGCCGGTTTTGGAAGCCTGGGAACACTTAACCGGGTGGTAATAAACACCTGACTGTTTGTCACGTCCTCTTCACCCAAAGAAGTGACAGGAGACATAAACAACCTCTAACTAGACGCCATGCGACTCTCCATTTATGCCCCGACGGCTCAGGTGAACAAACAAGGAGGTGGAACCAAGCACTCCAGCATGCTTAAGGCATACATGAAGCCACGAGTGCAAAGTTCCTAGCATGAAACCCCAAATTACAACGCATCAAAGTCTTGGTATATTATTAATTGTATTTTTCATACTGAATCTGATTCATTTGCGGCTCAGACGGATCTGCTGGTGCAGCTCACACCACCTTCCCAAACCTAAATCAAAAATCGCCTGCACTTTGCTTATTGTTGGCCTCTCCTCTCTCTTTTGGAATTCCTTTCATCCATAGCCAAACAAAGAGCTTTGTATTTTCCAGAAGGAAAAACTCACCTGTTTTTGCCTCGCAATGCTTTATAGACAACGTTGCCCCCCTTGAACTTTGCACTGCAGAACCAAACCTTTACTCATCATTTTATTACAGCATGAGACCTAGAGTAGCATACACATTCCTTTTTATTCATTATTCTGCAATACCCCTTTTCACTTCTAAAATTATACCTTCACCTAGGGCAGGGCGACATGCCCTAAAGTGATCCCGTGATATTTTCAGAGATTTTCACAATATCGATATTTATTCTGATATTCTAAAATTCATATGTAGCAAATAGTAAAATATGGCAGGTGGTTTTGAGTTTGCCTGATTATGATGACCAAATTGTTTTACTAATAGCTACGGAGTTTGTGACAGGTATAATGATAAATTATGCCAACAACAGACTCGTGCCTTGACAGAAAGGAGTGCATCATAAACAACAATTATGCAAAAATAACAAGTGTTTCAGCTGTACCTACGCACGACATTCAAACTGATGGCAATCACAATGTGATATTTTATCGATGTGTCGCCCAGCCCTACCTACACCTAGAACCATCATTCCACTACACACTTACTACTTTTTATTTACACTACACCCTCACTTACATCCGCCCTGCGCCCTAATCCATTAATACACTACACCCACACGGACCCTGCACCCTCATCATTACGCTGCACTTTCATTCACCAGCACCACACGCTCACGTAATCTGCTAGCCTGCACTCTTCTATTCTTTCCCAGAACATCCCATATACCATATAACATCCCATATACCATATAACATCCCATATACCATATAACATTCCAAGTACCACAACACGCATCTCCACCAAAATGTGTGCCATGTGGTTGACTCAGTGATTTGCTTGTCCTATAATTCAGTCTAACAAAGCCTTCTACTTCCCCATAATTATAAACTGAAATATTGTTCAGAACAAAAAGCACATTTTTTTTCACTCTCTTTCTCCTAAATTCCAATCCACCTCCCCTCCCCCAAATAGTGATGTTCAAGTCTGCTATAAGCACCTATTACTGTGAAGCCATTAGCTTGTTAATCAAGCAGAAGCAAGATAATTGCGACAATCCGAGAATCAATGTCACTGTACATACACAACCAATCCTACAAGCCAGGGCAAGGTGGGAGAAAATTGTTCGGCAATAATTAATTAGCGTGCTGCGTTTCTGTCTGTTATAATTCATAAACAGCAACATTAACAGGCAGTTTAACATAAAGTGAACTGGATTGGTGCCCTTGGCTGAAAAAATAAAAGCCAAAAACGCAACAAAACCAAATATGTCCATGGTTTGGGACTCTCCATGTACACATTATTTCTATTAATTCATTTCATTACTACCGATACTGGTTCCCAGTAGCGAGATCTCATACAGCTTACACTGCATTCTCTGCTTCTTCATTACCCAAAGCTGTCCTCTGCCCCCCCTCCCTCATCCATTTCTGCCCATAATCTTTTTATTGTCCTACTCTTTCACATCCGCTATCCATCGTCTAGCTACCAATTATCATACAAGCTTCCATTTAGCTTCTATCTACAAACTTATGTATCACATGACCACCATTCATACATCTCAATGTTATCCATTACTCATCTCTAAACACACAAGCAATGTCCAGCTGCATTTGGATATATATGCATGCATTTAAGTTGTAATATAACTACATTCATGAATGGCTATGTCAACTGTAACACATTACCCTTGATCTAGATTGAATACTTCTATACATCATATAGCATTCCCTTTATATCCATTAAACAAATTATCATTCACTACCAGTAAATCTACCATTTAAACAAAATATGTGTGTATAAATCAATACAGGATGTCCAACACATATACTTTATATAGCTGAAAAATGTCTAGTAATCACCTATATATCTAGACAGCATGTAGATCTATCCATCACCTATATGTTTATATAATGTATATATTTCCCATTTATGCATACATGATGTATCTACCATGTATTTATCCATAAACTCATTAAAACTCATTATCTAAGTTGCTCTGCCATTTTCATCCATATTTCATGGATCCCTTACATCCAGCCTCATGTCAACTCAGACAGACTGAGTGCCTGTAATTTTTGCCCTGAAACTTCTGATTACCGTTTTTGAGATGGTTTCCCCCAGTTAGCAAATTCCCAATTAGCTGAGTACCTGTCTCAGACATTAAGCTCCATTCATCAGCAATCTCATCAAGCGGCTGATGGCGACATTCGCCGCAATCTAATTCCAGAAACGAAAACAGACAGGCTTTCATCTCGACCACAAACAAGACTTTGGCGACAAACAGCATCATTAGCAGAATACTTGTGAACGAGAGTAGGGGGACCTCAGTTAAATAATACTGTTAAAAATGAACAAGATGTAATAGATTCCTTCAAAAGTTTAAAAACTCACTCCTAGGTTCCCTTACCCTAGCAGAAGTCAGTCTGCAAAACACTCCTCCTTCAGGAAACGTGTCCGTTTTACTGTTTACGGAGCGATGTGTTTTGGCCGTATTATGAACTGGGAGAGTTTGCTGGTCCTCTGCTTATCGATTGGTCAGTCGTGCCAAGCAAGACCTTTCACCCTCTTCTTTCCGTTACGTCTTTCCTGTCCGCGCTGGCTTCAACTGAAGGCTTATGAGATTTTCAGTGAAAAATACTGCCTTTGCCATCTACTGTCCAGTTCCATTTTTCCCCCAAAGAAAGGCCTCTGGGAAATCTAGTTCCTTAGATAAGACAATGTGCTTGACTCCCCTGTCTGGATGCACAGAAGCCTTAACCAATCCTGCCAGTCAATATAACCATCCATCTCTGTACATCTACTGCGTAACCGTGCAACACGTCAAACCCATTAAATTGTGAGACCTCTTGGCACTGGGACTTATGGTCCATCACTCTACAGACTCAACCCAGTAGAGCAAATCAAGGTTGAAACTATTCTAGAGGTGTAGCTGACAGAGGAATATAAATAATGTAGAAATACATACAAAAACACACACGCTGCGGCATAAAATTCTTAAGAAGAATTCTTGGCAGTGTTTCCCAACCCGGTCCTCGGGGACCCACAGACAGTCCACATTTTTGCTCCCTCCACGCTTCCAGCGCAAGTATTCCGTGTTCTGGATTGTTAGATGGTCCAGTTCAGGCAGCTGGGAGGGAGCAAAAATGTGGACTGTCTGTGGGTCCCCGAGGACCGGGTTGGGAAACACTGCATACCAAAAATTACCTTGGATTGACAGGCAAGAACACTTTTAGTGTGCAGATTTTTTCCTCCCTTTACTTACTAAATTGGATAGTACCAACTAACAAACGTCCTCTATGAACAAATACATACTTACTTGTACTTCCTTATGCTCTGTGTAAAAGGCGAGAGAGCCATATGTACCAGATAGGGTGTAATTTAAAATCACTGTGTAAATTACATGCTGCATGGCAATATACAAAACCACTACATATAGATTCTCACCTGTAGATGTTTATATGTATTCATTTAGCAGACGTGTTCGTCCAACATGTGTCATACAAGCAAAGAATGTCTACATAGGCAAGACTGTTCAATACATCTGGTAAACATACAATTTAAATAAAACTTACAGAACAAAAAGGACACGCATTGTGTAATCAGAAAGTGACAAGAGAGAAACTGGTATTACGGTGTCCCACTGTTAGAACTGAAAGTTTTTTCTTTCCTTTAATACTGATTCATTTTAAAGTAAAATATGTTTCATTAAATTTATTTATTTATTTTAAGATCTGTTGCATCAGTGCTCAGACTCTTAAAATACACAGCAGAGTATCTCACACTCCTGCAGGTGACTCACTGCTTGTAGGAGCACCCTGGGAAATGTTGGGATAGAATGCAGTGCCCAGGGTCTAACACAGAAAATGCCACCAATGAGAGCCAGCTGATACCCCTCCGGGGGCAGGAGGCGGCGGGGGGGGGTGTACCTCGCCGACCTCTACCGAGTCGCGTGGGCGGGGTGCAATTCCGGACGCCAGGGTGATAGATTTGAGGAGGTTATTGAATCCAACCGCAAAAGTGGTGTGGGATTAACTTTCAGCAACAAATTTCGAGAGGTGTAACCTTTTAATCACTTATGCGGCATATTGCGTTTCATTTATTTCAGCTTGCGGCAGAAAACGGTGCATTGGTTTTGACAAAAAGAAGTGCTTCCTCATACCTGATACCAAAAGGTCATACCTTTTGAGGTTGGATTGAATAGCCAGCTGTGACTATAAAAAAGGGATAAAATTTACCTGTCAGTGCCATCATCAGCAGAGCTGCCATGATTTTATACTGAAGAGCAAGGCTACATTTCTGCATGAGTAATTTTAATAAGGAAAGACACCGCTGTGACAGTTCAGCCTTTGCAACACATAAGGGTGATATGAACGGAATCTCCCAAATGACTCGGCGTGTTGTGTTAACAGGCCGAGGCGATTATTAACATGTCCGACAGCCGTCAGACATCCGCGTCTCTGAATGAAACGCAAATCGGTGCTCAATTTCCGAATCGATCGCAAATCTCACAGCGTCTCCAGGAACAGGACTAGAAGCCATTGACAACTACCACAGATATAATTTAATAAATTGTTGTTCGTATCCCATTCAGGCGTTGCCTAATCCTTTGCTAAGCTTGGATAAGTGAGTGCATAGATAGATAGATAGATAGATAGGCAAGGAAATGGACAGTTTTCGTTATGCGTCTTTTGTGGTTATAGCGCGTCGGACAAACTCCTGATATAGATTTTGACCCGGCTTCTAAAGATAACCTCAATGTCAGTTCTTCGCTACTGCCGGATAATGACAGATTTTTATGTAACAGTCCAAGATCCGCACTTTGGTTTGCGCGTTACTCACGACCGCGCTTCCCCCCTCATTTCCAAGCTTCCATCTCAGGGAGAAATACGACAAAAAAAATGATATTATCTTTGCATTAAGGATGCACTGAGTTAACCGTCCATTGTGCGAAAACACAGCGCGCATTCCCTCGCCTTCTTGCCTGCCACAAGCCCAAGAATATTAT
>JAODKF010000049.1:8792916-8803382 GCA_026779585.1 Mormyrus proboscirostris | reverse complement strand
GGGGGGGGTCGGGGGGGGGGGGGGGGGGGGGGGATGGGGTGGTGAGAGAGATGTGGAGGCGGCAGGGGTGTGCGAGGGGTGGTGTCGAGCCCGAATCGCACGGAGTCGCTCAAGCAGGCGGAAATCACGTTAAGACTGTGAACGCCGTGGCGGTAGGCGCCCAAGGTGGGAAGGTGATACACGGCATTATGATGTATGAGGCTTATAAAGGTGCATAAAACCATAAACGGTAATAAATTACAAGCCCATAAGTCGCCCACTGCTATTTTACTGTTTAGGTCTCATTACAGTTGAATACTCCATTTGGTTTATAGCGGCGGAGAACTACTGAATGCTGTGTCGGTGCTCCGTGAGCATTTCCCCACCCCCCACAGCGTTGTGGCCCACGCTGCATCTTCCCATCACCTTACAGCTGGGGGCTGCTTGACCCCCTCTCCTACCACTGACGGGGGAGCCTAAAATCGGCCCCTTCACGGCAAAATCAAACCATCGCTTCACAACCTTATGAGGCGCATAGGAAGAGCAGATCAGGAAAGTTTGTACGTGGATGCCAAACACTATACAACCACACTATTCTGATATGAGCGTTTACGGTTATATAGAAATATCCATCCATTCATCCCTCCATCCATATATCCAACTATCAATCCACTATCCATCCATTCGTCCATACATCCAACTATCCATCCGTCCGTCCATCCATCCATCCACCCAGCATCGAATGATGTACATTACGTTACATTAATCATTACGAATCTATGAACTATCCCAGAAATCACTGGGCCTAAGGTAGCCTGTATAGGATGCCAATCCGTCACAGTATATAGGGACACATATGTACTTTTATTTACTTTCCAACAACACAGTGTTATGAAGGTTGCTGCTGCTGCATTAAGCAGGTACCGCACCACATCCTCTGCCACGGAAAAGTTATTATTGTGATTATTTCTCGGCCAAACTCCACACAATGTATCCCAAAGTAATTCAACTGCGCACCAACAGCCATTTATAGAAGTTGGATATTGTACTGCGTAGGTAATGTGTCCTGGGAACGGGGCTATGAGCGCGACATCGGGCCGGCGGATAAACAAGCATCGGCGTTGGCTGGCTCCCGCGAAGCAGTATCCAATGGCAACCAATTACGCGCCGTGGGGTCAATCGACACCTTGCAGCCGACTCCGCCATTCCCTCTGCCAGCCTGTCTGGGCTGCGTGACCTCCTCATCACCGGGGGGGGGGGGGGGGGTACAACCGGCCCCTGGCCGCTAACATGGTTATTATGCCGATGGACACTGATGACTGATAACCTCAATGGACTAGTTGAGTTGTGACAGTGGGAACACTGGTTTTGGGTGCTGGGAGGTGAATGACGGCACTGAAGCTCCCCACCTATTTTCCATCCCGTCCCCGTTTGATCTCTCGCGGACAGGAAGCGGTGATTTAGCCCCATTGCCATGGCTGCTGTGTAAATGATGTTCTCCGTCATTTACAGCTCTTTTATGGGTGAATAATATTATATACTTTTATTTATGTTTGTTTGTTAATTGATTAATTAATTTCCCAAGTGTTATCCCTGCGATGGCTGCAGAGAGGGTCAAGGCGTGCACACTGGCCTGCCCCCCCTCACGTTTGCCACGCTGAAAAGCCCCCTAAGACAAAGACTGCTGAAGCCACATGGGTGTCATGGGGACAGAGCTCCACGGTAAAAGACACTCCTCCTGCTCAAAAACAGGACCCTCGAGTCCCTCCCCCAGCAAGACGTCCTGGCACCCAAAGTGCATCCTGGCCTTTTTTCTGACATTCTTATATATTCTGATGGCACAGACACACAGGCAAACCTGTCGGGTTGTGAACTGGGATCCAGTGCTTCCAGCTCCTGTTTACCATCCCCACCCCCACACGAGAGTGTGTGTCTCGGGACCAGAAATCCCAGTCCAGTTCTAAAGCTTCTGGTTGTAACAGTGTGACTTTCCAGTCCCAGCTTAGGCATGAGATGAAAAGCAGACGCCCATAGAACCACTTTAACAGTGGATAACTTGCTCTCAAGCTGGTAACTTCAATAAACCTTCAACACTTCTTAAAGATGTCACAGGGAACCTAAGCCCATTTTTTTACAGACAAATCAGTTAAAATGAAGCAAGCTATTCAATTATATATAAACATCCATCTATTCATTCGACATACATTAGCATCCATCCAATATAGCCCATGATAATGTATCCCATGATAATAAGGGTACTGTATGAGAGAGGGGACACCCTGGATAGCAGTTAAAACATTTCAGTAACACTTTACTTGATGGGGCACAAATACTTCCACTGAAGTACAAATCATGAACAAAACATGAATATTTGCTAGAGATAAAGGATGCATCACAATTCATTAAGACTGAACAAACATGAGATCAGTATTCATTTCTTGTTCCTTCAATAGTTCCTTAGTAGTTCCAGCAGTTCAAAAAGGTTTACAGAAATGACAGATGTAGTAAGAGATATAGTAACTGTTTGATAAAACATGTCACTATTCATTAATGATGAAATAACATGAGAACAGTATGTATACACAAGTAATAGTATAATACTATGTTAATTGTGCCCCGTCAAGTAAAGCATCAACAAAATGTCTATATGAATTTTTTGTACATCTTCCAAATCCCTTCTTGGCAATCAGCAAGGAAATAAGCTTTCACTATAGCTACATTTTCAAAATCGCTCACAAAACGCTCAACAATTGGACGATTATTCACATAGCATGCTGTTAGAGTGCTGTAGGTCTTTTAGAGATGAAAAATAAGAAGGTAGCACTAACCATCAGATTCCCCTTGAAATAGCATCCAGTGTTTTCTGGAAAAGGAACACTGCACTTCAAGAAGAGTATATCCAACGGCACGGTTCTGGGGGGGGGGGGGGGCAGGGGGTCTACGGGTCTACCTCATGTCATCTTACCCTGTTCCTACTTAGTATTTAAGCTGCCCATGTGACCTAGTCAACTTGGCACCCAACAGCATGTCACATGACAAGATAGCCGCCCAAGGACATGCCAAGTGATGACAGAGACGGAGCAAAGCATCAGAATTAATAACGTTTTTGCATAGTGATGCACGCTAAGTGGTCTTTGTGGGTTTCCTATAATAGCAATGTTAGACCCTGTAGTCAATTCAAGTTAGTGATAGTCATCAGTTTGAAATTAGAAGGGATTGTAGGTGTTAGAGGGTCGTGTAGGTCTCAATGCCACTCAGGCCTAATCTGTATCCTAGTTGGAAAAATTCCCATCGTAAGTGAATCTCGATTGTGCAGGACAAGCCAAATATGGGCAGACACAGAGTCTGCAAGCCATTACCGGAGAACCGGAGAACAAGCACTATGCACGTCCCCTTTTGTGAACCAATTCCACCTGCCCTTAGGCGCCTCCTGAGCACCGTGGTGGGATACGAGCGCACTCTCGGCTTTCAGAAGTTAAGTGAATGAGTAAGGAATGAAAGGCTTGTCAGTCTGCCCTCCCCCCACTGGCACCCACACAGAGCTGTGTGGTGGAGGTAAAAGTGGCCAGATGCCCAGGCTCTGTGTGCGCAAAGACTCATAAGAACTATATGAAACAACGATGTGTGAGTACAACTCATAAAGGTAAACTAAGAAAAATAGGAACATTTCGTGAAATCTAAACATATCTCTCCATAGAAGGAGAGACTGGAAGATAGTTCTGCATGAGATATCATTGCTATTTAGGTCACTGACTAATCTGTGTGAGTACATAGACATAGGAGGCTGGCTTTATTCGTGACAGGTATAAGAATTACAGGTTTCAGACTATACTTTTTGAAAATACTTAGATACTTTCCAAAACATGCACAACTTCAGATTCTTTTGATTTCTCAGTCTGGAATGGCTAATTTATCCAGTGTCACACTTTGAGGTGAGCGCTCAATCCAGTGGTAGACCTTTAGGTGCCCAGCCGATGGCAGAGGTTCGTGGAGAGTGAAGAGAATGAGAGGAATTTGGCCAAATTGTATTCTCTGAATCTTCTCGGCCCCATCTGCTGACATGGCACATCAGAGATCAAACATTGCTCCCCAAGGCAACTTAATTTGACTGAAGGACCCTTGTGCTTCTACAGTTTACCCTTATTAGAGTTAAATGTTCAACGATGTGAATGGAATCAACTGGGATTTTTTAACAATATTTTCGCATGTCTCATTGCAAAGAAAAAGTTCCAAAATCTTCAAAGAGCCGTGTTTTGATTCTGTACTGTACCTTTAGTGGATAAATTAGTGCAAAATTTACCCACTAATTGGATTCCCTTTTGATGTGTAGTTCAGATATTGAATTATTGATGTAATTATCCAATCTACAGATCACTGACCCGGCTCGACTCCAGAAAATAAGTATTAGGGAACAGAAAACTATACTGTGAGACTTTGAGCGTCGGTCTTTTGGGGAACTGAACAGAAGCAGAGCTGTCTGATGGTCTGTCTTCGCTGAGGCCACAGAGAGGTCAGCAGCTCTGTGTCAACAAAATCTGAACAAAATCCCCATCTACCAAGAGCTGCACAGTAATAAACACGTCTGATTAGCCTGTCCTCCACCACAACAGAGGGGTGTGAGTTTCTTTGTAGGATTTCGGTGACCATTGGGTGGTTCTGCAATTAAGCAGAATTAAGAGTCTGGCACTTGATGTGGCCATACTTATTACATACAGACAGATTTGCCACAGTAATGACGACGGATTATTTCTATATATAATGACATCAAGTTGATTTATTGAGACTTCAGATCCTTTCCAGCGGAAAGGGTACTTCTGGTGAATTCCTGGCTCCCCTTTCGTCTTTCACCATCTTGGGCTGGCAGCGACACACACATCGAGTGGGAACTGGCCCAGGCAGATGATATTAACATTCGCCTTGTTTAAGGAGTGCAGGAGGGGAGCCTGACATCTCTGGTATTTGTCACCCTCCAGACACTTCACTGTAGAACAACCGCAGGGAACCCTCTGATTGGGAACAAGCAATTCGTCATGTCAGAGAAATGTAAATATTTCCTTTGTGCCGAGCGCTCGTCTCGTCGCACAGGCATGCGCGGTGCTGCATAGGCAGCATTCTGCATTCCGCACTCGCACTGCATTCCCAGCCGGAAGAGCCTGGAAGCAGCATTTCCTTACTTGCAGCTGATGGATGGACGACAGACCATGACGTGAAACCTCGGGGATGACGGGAGAAGATGGCAACAGCTCATAAGGCAGGTAGATCAGTGTCTAGAACATCTCCAGGGTGCCAGTCTTCGAAGGGTCACTCATCGTCTTAGAACCACATCTCTCAATCTGTCCAACTTGACACAAGCTCCATGGAACATGCACAGACTAAACATCAAACATAACAACAACAACAACAACAACTTCTATCCCCTAACAAGTGCTGAACTCTTAGCAAGTGAAGGTCATTTCCTGCAGAGAACAACCCAGGCCAAAGAATATCAGCTATATTCAAAGACATAATGAACAGCTTGATTCCTAAGAAACACGATCTCCAGCCAGACCGAGTGAGGACCTCCTACTGCAGGTGGCCTACCCTGGGTTTCTTGTAACCTAAGCCTACATTTACTCAATGACCTCTAGCTACAAAGAGTGCTCCCAAGGCTAATGCTAATACACAGGGAAGAAACAGCTGAAGAAGGCTACTTTTAGGATGAAATAAGAAGTTGGTGGTCGAAAACCTTCAGTTGCACAAACCGAGACACTGCACATGTGCCTTTGTGTCTCCCATAGCAACGGTGAGATCATCGCTGTTTCTCAACACCTGTGGGGTCCGCAGGTGGCAAAGGACTGTCTGACCTTGAGGGGGGGGGATCTCCACCACAGCCTGGCTCTGCAATCACATACAACTTGGACAAACACCAAAATCCTGGAGCAGAACTATCCACAGGACATGAAAACCTACGCCACATCCAAATCATGCTGGCCCAGAGATCTCTGATCAGGATATATTTATATTTGTAACCCACTTGCACTGACGTCATGCTCCTGAATTACTGTGCATTGTGTAACCCTGAGAAAACAGCCAGGCTTACTAAAAGACAGAAATCGGAAGTAAGGGAAATATCTGAATTTATATCACTTTGACTAATAAAATGACTTTGACTAAGGTTCAGATGCGTACAACTTCCAAAAGAAGTTACGCTAATGGCTCTCATTCTTGGGTGAAGTTTGGGGAATGGGTATTTCCCAGTGATCCCACAAATCCAGGTGTCTCTCTTCATAGTTGGCGAGGTCGAGCCGCTTGTATCTTCTACCCAGATGCCCCTTGCCTAAAATCAGTGATGTTAATTTGAGCGATGAAACGTCTGTCTTTTTGAATGGGCCCTTGGGCCTTTCCCATCAAAGCCACGCACAGAAATATGACTGGACAGCAGGGCCACTGGCACGCATGCCAGCTGCCCCCCCCTGGGCCCCCATGTGCCGCCTGATGGATGGGGCGTCAGAACAAGCCGCACGCTGTGTGTGGCCTAGTTTGTCATGGTGCCCAGTAGAGCCAACTCAAAGCTAGCATGCAGTATAGGTGAGGTGCGGCCCCACAACTGACATCACCAACTGGGTATTTAAAGCCAAATTGTGCATCCAACTCATTAGTCATCTCAATGAGGATTTCGCCATTGTTACCAGGGGAGGGTTTATATTTTCTGGGGCACTGCTCAAGTCGTCGCTTCCTCCCAGCGTAGTGAGTGCTTTTGGCCAACAGAGGGCTCCCACTCCTCAGGGGCCTCACGCAGATACGTGTTTCCACTGGTGCCAAGAGCCTCCGCTAATGCTAATAGACAGCCTCAGAAAAATTCCTCTATTGAGAGAAATGTTGTTTTTTTTTCTTTTTTTAATTTCTCAGGATATACATTTTGTTCATTGGAAACCCTGCAGAGTCCAGCCATCTTTGTCAGAGTGGCCGTCTTTGGTCAGCTGCCTGGAGTGAGATTTCCAGTTCAAGTCTGCATGCACGTGCACACGCATTCTACTGTTCTACTGTCTTGTAAACAGTATGTAGGGTGTGCAAACTAACCCAACCCTTTTGATGTAGCGAATGTTAGCTTTACAATGGAATAATATAGATTTGCTGTAAGATTTCTCAAGCGAGCATGAGTCTGAAAGTGGGGATGTCACGCCAGATGCGAGACAGTTGGCAGCCCTGCTTTGTTTTGTTTCTATCAAGGACATAACAGAGGGAAAAGAAAACCGCGGCCGCAGCCACAATTTTCCGTTTGATGTGTCGGCCTCCTGTCTATGGCCACTTCCTGTTAGCATTGACCAGGAAAGTGAGACATAACCAGGAAAGTGAGAGTCTGGGTGTCACCTTCTGGCAAAATTCAAGCCATCAGTGTTGCAGAGGACAGGGAAACAGAGTGAGCCAGAGTCTGGCCGTGATCCTTCGCATTAGAAGCGTAATTCGGCACAAATGGACAGGCTGTGACCTCTTACCCATTGTACACCAAAGGTTCATAAAAATATGGTGTCCCAGCTTCCAGAGATCCATTTAGCCTTTATAGCTCTCCAATGACCCGCTTCTGTGCCACTCATATAAAGCGTGACGCTAATTATACTGACGCGGCAATCACACGCTTTGTTTCCCTTGACGCCGGCTGGCCACGTGCTGGATCGTTATCGCGTGTGCAGGCCAGGTAAAGCCTATAGCCAGGCTTAATTAGACAGCCTCGGGGAATCGGCCCTTATTTCTGCTGGATTTGCGCCTCTCCCGTTTGCCGCTCAGTCCGCAGCAATTTCTGGTAATTTGAAGAGAGAGCTCTGTAATTGTTCGGGGATTGTTTGTTAATTGTCGAATCCTCGGTGGTCGCCTTGTGTTTTCCGCTAAAGTCGGCCCCGCTTTGTGGTTCTGCCACGCTCCCCGGCCCTCTTTGAACCTCCTCGCGCAGCGTGACCCGAGTTTATTGCCGCAGGTGGCCCCCATTCAGTTGACTCGCCATAAAAGTGACCATGCGACCACGCAGGCTGCTTTAGTCGCCGCTAAATGCAGCGAAGGGCCGTTTGCTGATAAAAGCCCCACACCTGTGCACTCAAAGCACAGGAAGCCATAGTTATGATTAACCAGCCGGTGATTTTGGTCAGTGCAGCTGCAACCGCACCAGTTATTTCCCCCTTCATGAAACAGGACAGATACCATATGTGATCCTGCTAGGCTTTTAAACAAAATCTTACCTCATTTTAAATTACAGATAAAGTTTAGGTAGAAATACAGGGGGAAACCTGTTTTATTGCGATTGTTTTTAAATTCTCTAACTGATTACCTAATAAATGTTACATCACGACAGATTTTTGATAATAAGAGAATATGAACTGATCCATAACGCCCTGATCGAGACAAAAAAAGTTTTTGAACAGGCCCCTCTATACTTTCAGAAAAGCAGACTGACACAAACCAATTGACTTACCTGTAAGCAACAGTCCTCTACAATTAATTCATAAGACGCTTTTATCCAAAGCAGCATATATTTGAAAGCAGGGGCAGGGGCAGACTATCCCTGGAGCGATTGTCAGTTAAGGGCCTCGCTCAGGGGTCCGGCAGAGACATCACTCTGCGGACAGTAGAGTGCAAAATGGCGAATTTCTGATCATAGGCCCAGCATCCTAAGCACTGAGCTACAAACCAGCGTTACTCACAAGAACTTGCTCAGAGGGAAGAGCCATGGGAAGGTGGTGAGCATCGTGTGTCTGCTTCACCACACACACGCACACACACACACACACACACACAAGAAAACTGTACTTATATCTCTGTGGGGAGCGCCCATTCATTTCTCTGGGCAACACCCTAATCCCAGCAATAAAAACCTTAACCCCTACCCAGCCCTAACCTTAACCATACGTAACCAGACAAAATACTTTTGGCATTTTTTTTTTATTGCAGTGACAGATTTTTATAAAATGGAATTTCCCTATAGAAATGAATGGAGATTCGCCATGAAGATATGAATACTTCGACTGAGCATGTGTGGTCCAGGTATACATTATGAATGAAAGTTACATTTATATAGTGCTTTTTCGAGCTCTCAAAGCACTTTACAGAACCAACGGAGAGCCACAATTACAGTGTAGCTCCCACCAGGATGATATGACAGCAGCCATTCCATGCCAGTTCACTCACCACACAGTAGCTAAGGTGGTGAAGGGGCAGGAGAGAATTCACCAGTTAGATACAGGGGATGATGTCTTTGATGATGTGTTAGGGCCACAGTGGGCAATTTAGCCAGGACATCATGGTATCACTCTGTTTTGAATGATTCCTTGGGATCTTTTATGACCTCAGAGAGTCATGCATGTTTTCAGCATATTGTGGGGAAACCTGGTCCCCGTAATGTAAAAATTGCAAAAACACACAGACATGCACAGACAGACACAGGTGTCAGTTGACAGAGAGATGTCTGTGTCAGGAAACGGCAGAGCAGGACAAGGAGAAGCTGCCATTGAGCTGAATGGAAAAATCAATGCTGTTGCCTTGTATTAATTACACATCAGCAGCAACAGCTATGAGACCAGATCGGCAGGGGGGTGCAGAACATGGGAGATGATCCGTACCACCATATGGGAAACCTCGTCACTGCTCAGACTCGATCAATGCACAGGGTCAAGCATGCCTCTTCATTTCTGGGGGCAGGACTGTTGTGGTCCTGCCCCTCCGCCCTCACATACGGATGATATACCTCACTCTTGGCATGGTGGCCATTGGTTTACAGGAGGGCTGTCTATAAGTGACGGCTCAAAAATCTCATTGTGTAGAGGCCTCAATCATGGGCTATATAAAAATAACAGGCTTCCCCCGAGGGAGCTCTGCGTGTGCGTGTGTGCGAGCGGAAAACACTGAGGATCTTGAAAACCCCCAAAGGTGAGGAAGACAGAAAACTTAAGAGAGAGTGATAGGAACTCCCAGCACTTAAAAAGCGCACTTTAGGACAGAGCCGGCCATCTGTGTGTCATCTAGATGACTGTCCAGCACTAATACTGCATTATGCAAAATGCCAAATCTGTCGCCGCTGTCTTCGGAGGTCAGTTCTGCGCTTTGATGCATGTCTGATGACAGAGGAAATCACTTCCTTTGGATTAATATCCAAACCCCTATTTTCATATGACCATAGGGATACATAAGTGAAGAGACATAGGCAACTTGCATGTAGCAACTACCATGCCGCCTCACTAAAGCAAGCATTAAAAAAATATAGACATTCAGTGAAATGCAAGTTGGCTTTGGAGCATGGAATGTTATCAGCTGAAGTTACGTGTGGATAAAAAGGTCTGTGGGAACCTGCGGACAGTCCACGTTTTCTGTATCTACCGAGAGCTGAGAGGGAGCAAAAATGTGGACGGTCTGACAGGGAGATGGGAGGGAGCAAAAATGTGGACGGTCTGACAGGGAGCTGGGAGGGAGCAAAAATGTGGACTGTCTGACAGGGAGATGGGAGGGAGCAAAAATGTGGACGG
>JAODKF010000049.1:8754063-8778951 GCA_026779585.1 Mormyrus proboscirostris | reverse complement strand
ATTGTGGGGGGGGGGGGGAGGGTCAGGCAGTGCATAGAAGTAGCCATATGTGCAGGCAGGGCCGTTTGCCCCTGCAGATGGCATCTCCTTGGCACAGCGGTCAGTGGCGTCTGACTAGGGAGCTGTCCCAAAGTCTCTCTCTCTCTCCCTCTACATTTCGTCATTCATACAGTCCTCTCATCCAGAACGACTTTACCGTGGCGGCAGGCTGCGTGGTCCCTTGCTGCTTTATCCCCGCGAAGGGTGGAGGTGAGGAGTCAGAAGCCCCGGGGGGGGGGGGGGGAGACCACCCCCCGGACAGGACCCCATCCTGCCTTCCGCGGGGCACGCGCCAGCCCACACATAAACATTAATCCGCCCGCAATTTCAGGAGAGCAAACACGACCAGGGGAGAGATGGGGGGAGTGGGGGGGGCCGGTGGCACAGACACTGGGACAGAATTCAAACTCCAGATGGTCAGTCTCAGACCTGGAGCCGTAACAGCGCCACCACATGACAGGACGCCTCAAGTGCAAATAATGATACACTTAATGGATCTTTAGTTATGAAATTTTAAACCGTACTTTAAGGTAGCGCAGTACTACTTAAGGGTAGAGTTTTTTTTTTTTTTTAATCTGAGCAGCTAATTAATTACTGCCTACGCTGGATAAGCCTTTCAGGAGAATCCCGAGATCCTAAAATCGCCGACGTCTGCTAATAAACCAAATGATGCGACGCAGAAACCTGCCCCCTCGTTGTCCTACCCCCTCATTGTCCTGGCCTTCTGCCACACCGGGAGGAAGGCAGAAGGGTGAGCGATCCCCGCGGCTCGCCGTCTGGACCCTGGCCGTCCACGGTGCCCGTCAGCGAGGCCGTTGGCTTCCGTGACAAAGCGCGCTGCTCCAGTTAAGCGCTGTTTGATGGGCGGCGGTGGCGGGGGGGAGGCACGCACCCATATGTCAGTGTATCTGAGAGTCCCCCAGCACTGTAACTCTCAACCATTCGCTTGATGTTTTGTATCCTTCCTGGAAACAAAGGCGTCGCGGATCTGTGCGGAGTGAGATTGAAGGCGTCTTTGGAGCCTTGCATCGTCCTGTTGCGACTTTACCAACGTCTTCAATAAGATACATCATACAGGACAAAGGGCCAGTAAAAGGTGAATCACAAGTTAGTCATCGCTCTTCATTGAGAGAAATGTGGCACTTTCACCGCTTCCATAACAATGAGTCCCAGGCCAGGTGAGCAGTGAAGGAATTCTATCAGACATAATGATTCACTCTTGTTCCATTCAATTACATCTCATGAAATATTTAATGGAATCCCTCCCCTATTTGCAAAGGGCAAGAGAACAGCTATCTTGGGGCATTTACATGTCAGATCATAGTTAATCTTCATTATGATTCCTAACTGCTGCGTCATTGCTTGAGGCCTCTCGTTGGCTACCTGTGAAGCGGGTGCTGTGATCCGATTGGATGAAATCGGGCACTGTACAGTACAGGATTAGAGCCATCAGCTAAATCTGAGATTCATGTAGTACGGCCAAATTTGTTTGCAAGGTCCGTATGTTAGCAGCATAGCTTGAAATACAAAGAAGATGCATTTTTAATTGTGAAAAATTACACTGATTTGTCACAAACTGTTTTCAGTTTGTTATATTGCTAAACAGGGTTGTTACTTGTGTGAGCTATCAGTGCGGGTGCACAAGTGTTTACAAGCAAATCTAGCAACTAGAGAATGTTGATGGAAGGGGTTTAATTAGTGTGTGACTGCTGCCTTTGTGCTGGTTAATATAAGTATTCATTAAATATATTTGAACGCTTCTTACTTTAAAGAGTTGCATTCCTCACCATGCAGAGAACACAAGCAAGGTTCTCATTCCCGAGAAGCTCCTGATGGTCTTAGAGTGACAGGAAGCACACATACATAAAGCTAATCCAGTAAGACACATCTGGGACACATCTGCTGTACGGTACAATCTAAAGCTATACCCCAAACATGCCCACCGGGATAGTCTGATAGCCAGTGAAGAAGACTCGAAGACTCACACACTCTTATACACACACTTACACAAAGCACCCTTCATTAAATACAAGCTCAAACTTTATCGAGACTATATCCATGCTATATTTATTGTGCTCTAATGTCACCGGAAGAGTCGACTCAGCCTTCTAAATGCCAAGCGCCTTGAGATATCTGGATGTCCTTTGGCATTTTATTTTAATTCTAATTCGCATCACACTACGGGAAACAAGTAGTAAACAGAATCAAATGCTAGCTAACCGCGTAAAATCAGTGTAGCTTCACTGTGTATACAACAGCACTAACTGAAATGTGAGCAATATTATGATATTTTAAATCTTGCCTCATAACGGTTAACGTTAACACTTAGAGTCTGAATTTGTGTCACATGCATCAAGCAAGGCACATGCAATGAAAACTAAACGTCGGTCAGTAGACCTACCCCCTACACGAACACCCTGTTTATAGCCATACACAAAACAAGGTGTAAGAGTTGTTCTTTAACAAGACAATAATTCTTTTTTTTTTTTCCCACCGAAGCCCTTGTGGCAAACATTGTGGAAAAGTGTTATGGTGCTCGCACACGCAGTAAGGTGACATTTTATTTGCACGTCACCATGGTGAACGCAAACCCGGGGAGAAGCTTTCGGCTCTGTCTCCCAGAGGATTTGCTACGCGTCGGGCCTGGGGGATTTCATCACCCTGACAGTCGCTCTATGAAGGAGAGGCGCTAATTGCTGCAGGATCACATGCTCTCCTCTCAGGACCTCTGTCAGCAGGGCGCTGCTGGGGAGGTGGGAGGTGGGGGGGGGGTCTTTCTTCTCTTCATCAGAATGAAAAAACAACAAAACAAACAAAGGCTGTCTCCCTCCCCCACGTGTATGTGTGATAATGAAAACAAGGCCCACGCTATCGATCTGCTCCCTAACCGGCAACTGCGCTCTGCATGTCAGAGCTTCTGCAGGTGTCCGCCATTAAGGTGATGTCACCTTACGGAGGCAGGACAGCGGTCTGGGGATTTAAAGGTACAGGTGGGTGTGATTTCCAGCTGAAGCTCACATTTGTACTTTTTTTATTATAATCTCTAGCTGTGTGATTTAGCCTACAGCATAGGTCATATAAAACAAACATGTCAATCTTTTATATAGTTCTTAATTTCATACACTTTCAAAACTATATATAAAAAGCAGCCAAATCTGAGTTTTTCCAAAGCAAACAGATAAATTGACATTATGGCCCCCGAGTAAAACACCCCCCCCCCCCCCCACAACACCTGTTCAGATGTGATCTGCGCAATGCATATTCTGTAGTTTACATTTGCATGTTCACACGTTTCATATGTACGTCTTACCTATTTCCTTGCATTGCTTGGTCAATGTTTGACAACGAAGAGGCCTCAGGTGAATTGTCTTCCCTACAAATACGAACTAAATGCTCGTAAGCTACATCAGAAGCACCACTACGGACAGAAATAAAGCCGGCTGTATTCTTCTATGGGTGCCTGGCCGCTGATTTAAATGACGACGCTGCTGCTTCGAAGACTTGTGCTAATCGCAGCGAGGCAGGCCCGGAGTCCCTCAGGTTAAGTATTGTTTATTACTATTGGCAAAGCCCCGCCCCCCTCGCAGAGTTCCTCAGAGGCACATATGCCTCATGACATGTAATGGGGGCAGAATTTTGTTTTATAGCATTACCCTTGTGTGTAGCACTAAAAGAATAACAAATGGATCTCTATCCCTTGAGAAACATTGCATAGAGATGCACCCTCACGCCAAGTAACCCCACATGCTGGTATTATTGTGGATCCTCCATTATTGAACGTTCTTCAAAGTTAATAAATACACTGCATGTACAAGCATGCCTCTGCTAATCTCAGTTCAATCCTGATGCAGAGAAGAAAAAAAAAAGACTCAGTTGTACACCTATAGTATTCACGCTGTTGCTGTCATGGAATTATCATGGAAATTGCAGAAAATAACGGTTCCCAGGTTTCTGCATGCAGTTTCGTGTGAAGGTCCCACAAGACTTTGATATCCCTCTTTTTTTTTTTTCAAGGCAGCTGTAAGGGTAAATCATAGGATCAGAATTCCTAGGTTTCAAAAGACAATAATACACACAACATTCACTGGCCTCAGTCTATACTTTCAAGAGCTTCCAAGGTCCCTGGAGAGGCATTGATTGAAGTCAAGAAGGAGCATGTAGGTGACTAAAAGAGAGGATATACGATCATAAAAATGGCCAGAGGACGTGGGGATGAAATCCACTATCGGCGTATGGTATATGAACGCACATGCTGGTTTTATGTACAACATACGTAGAGCTTTAACCTAATTTTCAGAAGCTGGATTTGGGAATGCAAAGACAGCGAATGACTGAAGGGAAAAGAAGGGGGCCGTGGTCTAACTGAAAAAAAAACGATAAATACACAGGCCGGGTGTTTGCCAGCAGGTGGGAACCAGGAAAATCGATAAAGCTGAATCCAAGAGGGGAGAATGGAGAAGAAAAGGCCATCAAACTTTTTCATTCAGACGGGCCCACAGTGTACCAAATCATGGCAAACCCCAAAGGACAGACAGTTATTTCCTCATATTTCCAGTAAGAACAAAAGTTCAGGACAAAGTGAAGACCTTTTGCTATGTTCCGGAAACATCCACGGTCAAAGTTTAAAGCTTAGGACCAGGGACGGAAATTGAATTGAGGCGTTGAGCTGGGCCCTGCATGGGTGCTCCACTGCATTTCCTGCGTCACCTGAAACTCAGGGCACCGAGGAAAGGGCTCAATAAAGGAAGAGGGCCACTAAAAGCTACTGAGTGAGCGATCCGGTCGCTCTGAATTACTTCTTTCACAAAGCTCTACAGACATACCCCATTGTGGCTTACGTTTATACCATGGCATTTCATATCTCCAAGGCTGTTGTCAATGGCAACCTAGAGAGCTGTCGACTGTACCATATCCCAAGGCTGTCCATCATCCTGATCACAGCGTGCCAGATTCTCGTGGATGCCGCAGTCCATCTGGGAGTATCAGATGAGCGTTCAAAATTTATGTTTAACAATACGCGGGATTAGATTCTTCACTCTTTCACCTAAGAGTAATATTACTCTCTCCTAGTTTACAGAATTTCAAAGACAGCATAATGTATCCCCTACAGATGATAAATGTATCACCCCTATAATTTAGCACTAAAGCAGGTAGATGCAATGATATTAATGCTGTAATGCTAAGGCAGGTTAAAAAAATGCCAGGATCGAATCAGGAAACGTGGAAATGAGATTTTCAAAATAATCTTGCTGTGGTTACCGCATAAACAACTCTTAGTTCTGCGATGTTTTTTTTCTTCCTCTGTGTGGTTTCCTAATCTCATTTTTAGCATGCATTTATTGTGGAAAGGCTGCTACTTTACCGAAGCAATAAGAGCAGAGCTTTCGATTCGCCTCATTTATCATTGCAGGGCTCAGGTATCATGCTTTCATATGTGTAAGGCCCTGGTCCAAAATCAAATTTTAACAGATATTTGAGATATTTGTTAAATTCATAACCACAAGCTTTATATGCCCACGTTATTACTGTCCCATTTCCTGGAACTGGTCATGTTTACCATATTAATGTATGACATCAGAAGGACAGAAAAACCAGTAAGCCAAGCTTCATAGGCGGGGCCACTGTGTGTGATGGTGGTGCGGCAGAGATCACACTGATTAATAGTTTCTATCTCTGGTTCCTTGTGGACTGTTTCAGAGGATGACTGTGCCTTGTTAGAACTTGAACGCCCCATAATCGAGATCCACAGTATGTCTCCATTTCACTTTTGAGCTTATCCATCACCGCCGTGCCCTGGGTACGAGAATACCTGGGTATATATCAATCGCCCTATCAATAGCCTTTGCCCCATGCAGGAAAAAAGTCCAGAGCAAGCATATTTAAAAGTGAATTTTATCCTCTATCGACTTTATGAAAGGCTCACGTCTGATCTATGTCCCCAAACGCAGCCAGAGCGGCTCGACCATGTAATCCTGCTCCATCGGGCCGCCGACGTCCACCTGGCGGCGCTCGCCGATATCCGAATCTCGACTTTATCTCCCTCAAAGCCACAGGCAGTCGATGGGCCAAGCAGAATGGCAGAGCAGTGAAAGGCCAATTATTTGAAGGGATGCATGGTCGGCGGCTCTGGAACTCTTTAACCACAGACTGTGGTATGCGTCTGAATGGGGGGCGGGGGGGGAACATAAAGTCGTGTGTACTTATCCACTTTGTTAGAAGTTCTTGTGAAGCTCCTGCTCCAATACTGCTCACACTTGGACCTGGGCGTTCATTAGAAGCTCAGCCTGGCTGCACTTGCATCTCGCTTGACAGCATAAAAGTTTGCAACGTGCTATTTGCCTCACTTGTACAACAGTGCCTGCTAAATGTGAAACGTAGATGCGGTGTTTGCTTTTGAAAAACTCAAATATAACCTTGTTTTTCTAAAAAAAGAATATAATTCAGGCCTTTATTAATAAAGTTTTAGCAGTTTGCATTTACTTATTTGTAGGTAATTTGTTTCATGATGTTTCCTCACTGCATTCTTAATGGTGCTCTAAGAGTTACTGAGGCAGGGACTTGGGTGGTCCCAGCTGCATGGTTCATGTGTTTAGTTGCAGCAGTCTGGATATGTTACAGACAATGGGGGAGTATCTGTGTTCAGGGTATGCGGTGGCAGGCAAGTCAACACACTGCAAGTTCAGAAAACACGTGCAAAACAAAATATGCTGCAAATATGCGAGTCACAACACAACGGAAGTTTCCAGAGGGAACATGAAAAAAGATGGATCATTATGGCTGGGTGGTAAATTAAACGTTTACGGTATATGAACATTTTCAAAACGAGATATAGGAAGACACAATACCATTTATATCAACATCACTTTTATTGTGTGTTAAAATCAGGTTTGACTAGAGACCAATAGCATTCCTTCGTAGCTGTAAGCAAAACGAGAGCTTTGCTCGTGACGTTGCACAGAATCCAAGAATTCACAGGTAAAATCCAACCACTCAGCATCTCACAACGCATCATTGATATTTGGTTAATTTAAATAAATCATTGCCAAACAACTCTCATGTTAAAAATATTGTTGCAACGCTTGTTTTGTTTTGTTGGAGGCTAATACCTCAAAATAAAGATCTTCCCAGATATTAAGCAGATCGTCACTGGTTTTTAGAGCCACTAAGTTCTAATTTAGCGCATACTGTACCTATTACACGGGCTGCTGTTGTGCTGTTCTCCAGATAGCCAGATGGAATTGTTCTGAGTGAGACGTCCTCATGATGTTAACTGATGAATTCATGCTAATTTAATTTTAGGTGTAACAGGAGCCCTGAGCACCATCGCACTTCTGCTGCAGGTTGGAGATAAGACCTACATGTATCCAAAACCTCCGCATTTTAACGGGTCACCCCCTGCGTCGGCACAACTGATTCATATTAAGAGAGGCAGACGTAATTGGAAAAGATGCACCTGACCGGATGGGAAGGCTCCATTTGTGAGGTGGGCCAACCAAAGCAGGCCAAGAGTTGCTGCTCTACAGTTTCTTGTGCATGCCACTGACGGGTGCCCATGGGTGACCAATCAGAGGCCATTTAACCCAAACCCACACCCTTTTAGCACTCAGTCCAGGTCATCTGATCTTAACTCAACCAATGTATCAGCCACATATAAGAGCAGCACTAATGAAGATCAGTAGCACAAAAGCCCCACAGAGAGTTAACAGTCAATGAGTCAACACATATCCATAATTAAACGGAGTTTTTTTTTGACAATATCAGCTTGAGATGCAGGGCTTCTTGTGCTCTTGGGGTGCCAGATGGTGTAGCTGTTAAATAACTGGACTTACATGATTGATGAATGAAGTCCTAGAACGGTAGATCACATGTTGTCCAGGCAATAGATAATGTAGTACTTAAGTCAGGGGTGGGAAAGCTTTTCCATGGGGGGCCAGTGTGTGACCAGGTTTTTTGGGATACCGGCCTTTCAATCAACCAATCAAAACAGTGGTTCTCAACTCAACACAGTTTTGGGGACCCACTGTTATTGGCTGATTACGAGGTCAACCCAAAGTCCCGCACTCACAACAGCCCTCCATGTTACAACTACCCCATCCCTACTTAAGGTCTAATAAAACAGTAGTTACTAGTTTAAGGCCAAGGGCGGACACAGTTGTTGTATTTTGGAACAGGAAAGGTACTGAAAAATTTCTCCACTAAAATATCATGTTACATAAAAGGGTAAAACTGTAAATATCTTTGGGTAAAGGCGTCAGATAAGAAAAAGGAATATAAAACGCAACGCCTAAAAAATTCAGCTGTCTCAGTGGGCAGATGGGTAAGCTATGCATGTCAGCGATGACATAAGCATTCGTTAAAAAAAGCCAGAGCGTAACTGCTAAGTCTAAAAACTCCCGGGATGCATTATCGATCATTCGATGCCGGGTTTGAGTTTGCAGCTGGACAAGCTTACAGTGGGTCCGCCGGGAGTGGTGTCTGCCCGCAGTTTGGAAGTGGTGACATTTACATGTCTGGTCGGTTCTGGTTGACAGCAGGGTGTTTAGTATGTGGGATGAACGTGACATTTGGGCAGATTAAGGGGCCGTCCGATTCTGCTAATCATTGTGTAAATGGCAGAGCACAGATGCTGCAAACTCCCCAGCCTCATGCGCCGTCTTTCTCTTTCAAAAATCCTCCAACATAAACTTAGAGCTTCCCTGACACATCTGTCCTAGTAGTTGGTTAAATTCAGCTGAGGGTCACTTCCTCTTTTGTAAACAAGTAGTTAAGAAGGCTGCAGGTGTACTGAAAACGGCAACAGATGGCCGTTCAAAGAGACACGGTCAGATTCTGTAGCGAGTGGAAATCTTGAAGGAGTTGAAAAGCAAAGAGCGATGTGTTTTAAGATTAAATTAAATTTTAAATGCGTATTAAACATTGCCTCTAAGCACTGATTGGTTCCAACTGACAACCATAAAACACTTAAGCTTTTAAATACACTCAGTGGCCACGTAATGAAGAGCCCGGTGTAGTTCCAGGTAGGGCGCACACAGGCTTTATCACCACTTCTGTAGTTGGCATCTTGCGTGTTCATAGAAGCCTTTTATCTTTTCGCTTTCTAGCAGTTATTTGTGCACTTGTGGCTTTCCTGTTAGTTTTAATGAGTCTTGCCATTTTCCTCTGACCTCTCATTAACAGGGCGTTCTCAGAAACAGGGCTACCTGTGACTGCAGGTTTCTTTGTTTTTTTGCGCCATTGTCAACTTTAAATCGGGGCTGGCCCTGGGTCTGCCGAGATCCTGACATGCGCTATAGGACGGGACGGCCCAGCCCCAAGTCACTGGACCTGAAACTCACAACCCTGTTGGTATGCTGTGTACAGCATGATTGCTTGTGTGGAGGAGCACGCTATTGACGTGAGGAAACAGGAATACAAATATACAGACCACTGAGTCTGTCTTATACGTGTGTGTATAAATATCACCATATTCATAGATATTTTATATAAATATTTTGCAAGGTGAAAAAGTCATTGAATGCATGAAATGGTGCCGCGTTTGAGTTTGCAGTTGGGCAAGCTTGCAAATCTATCTATCTATCTATCATTCAGTTTTTTCAAAGGACAATAAAAGCAATTTACTCAGAGGTACGAACACAGAGGCAATATAGCTGAAGTAAAAACACAAATAATAATTATTTGGAGCACCGGTGTGGTGTAGTATTATCTTCAAAGTTAAATGGGAAGGAAGACATTAAACCGTGAAAGTCATTTTACAGTTAATGCATTATAATTATAGGGCTCCACATGCTGGTTTGATTTTTTTTTTTTTTTAAAACAATCAATTCATTTAATTCCTACATGTTGAGGCCATTTTGTCAGAAGCGTGTGTTCTTCATCATGAAACACGCCTTTTCTTATTCATCAGATTTTCGCACTCTGGGCTCGTCACGTTCTTTAAGGTGCCTCAGCGTTTCTGATTCCTGAGCTGTTCCCTACCTCCTCAAGGGGGCGCTGTGCAGCTCAGTGGGTTATGACGCTGAGCTAGGCGGTTCAGGCCCCAGGGACGCCGTTGGGCCCTTGAGCAAGACCCTTAACTCCTAATTGCTCCTGGGACTGGTTAACCCTGCTTTCTCAATTGTATGTCCTTTGGATAAAATGCTAAATAAAAAAAAAAAATGCGTGAAGAAATCAAGAAAGATGCTCAAAACGCCATCCCAAACTACGTATAAAAATACCAGTAAGGAGGCTTCTCACAAAGAACAATGTAAAACCGAAGGGTGCACTAGACATTATATTATGTCTTATAAACACAATTGCAGCCCTTGGCATCATCATTTAAGATGGAAACAAGATCCCCAAACTCCCCGTTCAGGTGACTGCAAAGACCTCTTGTCTCGACTGGACTGGTTTACTCGAGATGAATAGAAACTGGAGAATTAACCAGTCATCTGTGAGAAAAATCGGCACATTTAAAGCTTCCAGTCCAGTGAAACACGCTATTATGTTTTCTCCAAAGGAAACAGAGGTGCATAACCAAGAGGGGCCGGCAGAGCAGAGGCAGGGATATGCATGAAGTGAAGTGAACAGCCTTTCTCCCGATGCTGGTGGGAGAAGAGAGACAGAGAGGTGTCATGGCAGATGCAGGGGGACAGCAGGCTGAGATTTTCACACGAGTTGAGACGGCTGTGTGAGTTGGCTGCTAACAGCCAGAGGAGCTATTCGTGTTCATGGACATTATACTCGTGTTAGAACCTGATTTTACAATTGAGGATCTTTGTGATTTCAGTCATTCAGAACATAGAGTACTGTGGAAAAAGTCGATGGCGGTCAAAGGAAATGTGTGAAGCTATTTATCTGGGTAAAAAGTATATATTTGCTCATGAAAAAAACAGTTTGACATTAGAACGTTTTGGTAATATTATGTCCACTTATCACTTAATCTGTACTTTTACCCCAGTAGTTGTGTACATACAGCCCCCCCCCCCCCCGTTTTATGTTGCACCATGGTCCCAGGGGAACAGCATCTCGTACCACTGTATACTTTTGTATGGCTGGCATGATAAAGTCATTTTTCAAATTAATACTAACAAAAAAATTTAAAGTAAGAATTTTTTCTGTTCTCTGATACAACTTGTCAAACCTCTCAGTTAACTAACTTATAAACAAATAAGTTGATTAGGTATTGATTAGCCCAACACAATATCTAGTGGATGGATCTACAAAATCATAGATATATCGAATGATTACAGCAGATACTGGGGGTAACCTTAGCATGGGTTATGAAACGGTTAAGCTAACACTCTCTGCCATGTGTTGCATATTAAACACAAACAATCCACATTAAAATCCACTCACTGTAAATCCTTGAAATCGTAAGATTAGGTAGCGCAACACAGCCCTTGTGCAAGCGACATGCCAACAAGAAGATTTACAGGTTAGGAGCACAAACAAAACATAAACAAGGGAGAGGGGGGGAGCGTTTTCTACCTGAGGCATCGATGGCTCAAGGCCAGATGTTTGATTGACCTACAGGGGAGCTGGAGCGAATCACTTAGCATGTTTACCATGCGTGGACCTTACATCAAATTACTTACTGCATTTTTCACAAATAGAAAATGTTTTCACATTTCATCCCATGCTGTGTGAATTACAGAGAGCAGTTGGCAGTTTTACGTAATTGCCTCGGAGTATTCTGACATCTAGACTGCACTCTATCTTTTCTAGCAACACAGACTCATGGGAAGCGAAGCACTAGAAACCAGAATGGAGAATGGCGTTTCTGGGTTTTAAAGGAAATACCAGAATTACACAATGTTTTTATGTTGAATACATGAACTGGCAGACAAAAAACTGAAATAATGTGACAGGTGTTAACAATGAGATTAGATTAATTTGTGGAGCACACGTACGTTTTAACTCTCCGTAGACCTTCAGCGGCTGAATTTTCATAGATTAACAAAATGTTATCTATTAATAATTACGGCAATCTGTTTTAACACTGTCCCCTTGTGTTTGGCAATTACATGTTGGCTGTTGTTTTTAAAGTTTCCCCCCGAACTGCTCTGTGCAAACCTGGAATCTCCAAATGAGCCTAATAAATAGTCCAGCTCTCCTTGCAGACGTCACTGTCGGGCCCGGGGTGCCTGCAGATGTCTTAAAGACTTTTGCAAGTCCCAGCTGAACAGCTACAGAATATTGTCTGTACCTGGCAGATGTCATCCATTTTCCACTTAAGTACTTATGGAGAAGCACCTGCAGTCTGCGGTCAGGATGGCGGCATCACCTCAATGGCAACTAAGAGGGGTAAAACCAGAAGTGCTCATCTCACCGGACAGGAGCAAATAGCTCCAACTGAATCGGGCAGCTCAATAACGCAGAAAATAAGCTGCTCAGTTAGTGCCAGTTAATACCTTCACACACATTTGTCCAGTCTAAGAGGTCAAAAGCAGACCCTGCACCGTCATACCACTGAAGTGACAGCAGGTGATGAAAACTCTGGAATCCATCCATCTTCCGACTGCTTTTTCTGGCCGTGGCTGTGGGGCAGCCTGGAGAGTAGCCCAGGGTGTGAAGGGCACAGGGCTGGGCTGCATTTCGAATGGGATTCCAAGCCATCACAGGGCCCCACGTATCCAAAAGGGGCAACTTAGAGAAACCCATCTGGCACAAATAGAACATACTAAGCGAGAAAGCATATGTTTAAATGTCTACAGCATAAACATATATAAAAATTATACAGATACATGGATTAGCCGCTCTGCAGGGAGTCCTCTCATTTACGTTCCCTGGCTATTTATTCCACGTTAGCCAAGCATCAATTTTAACAGCGATTCTAGGCTGGGGTATCTACAGCCCCCCACGTGTCTCCATCGACGCAAAGGCTCTCCTTGGCAACAGCAGCCTTCAAATTTCTCCGCTACCGTCCTCTCCTGTGCCGGAGTGTAGGAAGTGTCAATCGCTATCAGACCTGTTTCAGTCACTGGGGTCTACCCACTAAATCTAATTGGCACAGGGGTCACAGATAGTAGAAAAGACAGAGCAGAGCAGCTGCATTTACTTTTTGATGATTAGATTAAATGTAAGAGCAGTGTTCTTCAGACCTTTATTTTTGATTTTGATTGTCTATATGGTTTATAAATCTTTCAGCGTAATTCACCTATTCATCTTTGTACTTTGTATTACTGGTAAAATCACTGCACATGGTCCATGGAATGAAATGAATAAGATAAATTGAACATGCTATGGGTTTATAGTATTGTTAGTGTCGGTCGTCCCTTTATTGAAGGCAGAGGCTTAACCCCCCTCACTTGCGTGACCTGAACAGGGATAGCCAATGAGAGAGCGTTCCTGCTTTCAACCAGCATGCACAGCTGCAGCAGGTTACCTGCACCCCCCCAACCCTCACCCCAACACCTTTAGCACTGCCCCTGTTGGCCACCAGGGGGTGGTCTGGAGCTGACCTTTTTCCATTGCCTGAACTACGACAAAATGGAGACACCATTTTTAATTCTATATATCAAGTACTTCAAAAGAATGCTTACAGTTAATCATATTAACACCATAAATGCTACTTTCGAATGATCCAGCTAATGACACATTAATTGTCACGAGAGTGTTTTGGGATGTAGGGGGAGAATTTCAGCAGCATCCCATTTTTCATATGTAATTCAATACCTATAAAGAGATTGGCCATTTAATGCTGTCAATCACTGCTATAGCCCAAACTCAAACACTAGTACAAATGCTGATATGCGTCCAGGAAGTCTTGCACCAACAGCTGAATACTTCATTATTCGTGTCCCGTTTAGTCACCATTTATTTACCTGTTTCATTCATGTCATGGCCGCAGTGTTGTCGTTCTACCTGCTGTAAAAACTGCCTGAGTGCTGATCACATGGCATTTCCCACACCCATGTGGCTGGTATCATCAATGGCCAAAGCCCTTATGCTGCTCTGTCGGCATCTCATTGCGGTATAAACCACAACCTGCTGGTTGAGAAACAGACTGTTTCCTCCGCCCCATTGTCTGTGCAGAGAATCCAGTACAACTCACATGCAAACCACATTTTACTTCACTTGGCATCTTCTCCAACATTAGAAGGCGGGAAATAAGCATTATCTCAACCAAGTGCAGCCTCTACAAAGTGACTTTAAACCATAATTCCCAAACCTTTAAAAAACACATGGGACTTAATCACAGAGTCACTAATGAGCTACTGGATCTGGCTTTGAATTTTTGCCCACTGTATTTTTGGAAACGATAGGGAAGATACAGTAAAGCAGAAACAAAGAGTCATCTTCTGTAAATTTATGAAAAAGAGTCCATTCATGTTCTTCCATCCACTCAGATTGCTCACTAAAAAAAAGCCAGATGCTGTCTGATTCACAGGGAAGTGTCTTCTCATCTTACAACTACTTTGAAAAATTAAAGTGTTGATGGAACTGTCCATTGTTTGCCGTCTAATAGATATTGCTGTGTTAACAATATATAATTTACTTGGTGGAATTACATTTAAATGTGATTACTATGCCAAATTCTTAGTAGGAAGGTAGTTAGTTCAAAGTGGGCAATTAGCTGGGATGATGTTAAGCTACAAACAAGTGCCTGTTTTCTGAATTGAATGGGTTTGTAAGGAGGGGTTCTTAAGGTAAATTAACAGACAAGCCCATGATACACGATTAATTGCTAAGAGTGCAAGAGCTCTAATTTGAGCTTCCGGCATAATTGCGAAAAATGAACTGACAGCACAACGTTATTCTGTAAGAGAGAAAATGAGGACATTTAAGCCCTTTTTTAAAGCCCCCCCCCCCCCCCATTTCACATAAAGATCAAGCTTGGCCGTGTCTCCACCAGGAAAGCTTGCACGGTGATTTCCTGATTGCAACGTGATTTCCGGAAAAAGTATAAAAAAAAAAGAAAAGAAAAGACGCATGCCAAGTCGGTGCAGTAGTCCGCTTGGCACGGTGAGTGTTTTTGCCCCGTGGGGGGGCACCTGTTTCGCAGAGAGCGGTGGAGGAAGCTGAAGCGATCGCCTCGACTCTCCCTCACAGCCGTATGGGCGGTGTTGCGTAGGCGCCAACTTATAAGTGAGAAAACTTACCAAGACGAAGGAAAAGAGGGAGGAAGGAGAGCTGGGCTATTTTGAATTCAAATTACATCACTTCCTCTCCTTCCTAGAGAAGATATTTGGAACGTGGGCTTGGAGGCCACAGAAAAATTCCTCTCGCCCCACACCACTGAGTTCCAAAGCAGTGTATAAATATCCCATGAAGATGAAGAGATATTCAGAGAAGTTGACAAAGAAACAAGATCTACGAAGGTTTACTGGTGCCGAGATAAAGTTCCCAGACGTGACTTGATCGACAAGAAGAGCAATCAAACGAATATGAGTCCTCATAGCTATCAAACAACACTAATGATCGTCAGACAGTCAGTCTTCCAGCTTGTAATGAAGGCCTATCTCATCATTGGCATGAAGATCTGAGCTTTAGAGAAGAATGGAAAAAGATACGGCTTGTTTGATTGAACTAATCTCAAAGCCATGACAGGTTGCTCTGGGTCCTGGGCGGTTGGTTCATATCAGAGTGAGATTCTTTACAAAGTAAGTCCATCTGCCATCAAAGTATGCACCCATGCTTTTCTCAGAAGCCTCGTAACTCAGATTCCCAAACCCTTTCATTTCTGTAGCTCCTTGTTGGATTTGTGAAGGGCTAAAAGATGTTGCAAGTAACTAAAAGTCCCCTGAAGCTGAAGGGTTGTATATGTGAATGCAAAAAAAAAAATACGAAAAGCTTGTTTACTGTAATCGAATGGAAGAAGAGGGTCTTTTTTTTTGTGACTATAATTCCTTTTTTGATGACCATAGCACTGTGTCTGTCACCATTCCTTCTACAGGGACAGCTGTGACCTTCAAATACCCATTGGGTGCAGAGTTCTTGCGGAAAGGAACACCAACAGTGCCTCAGAGAGTGAGCGCGTTAGGCATAGCGACAACTTCGAGGGGCCACAGAGCGGTGACTAGAAGCAACGCACGTTCTTACAAGTGGTCTCCGAAGCAGCAAAGATCACCGAAAAAGTGCTCGGAAGTGGACCCGTGGGGAGCGCAGGCTGCGGCCCGGTCCTGCCCGGATGTACAGACCATGCTGCAATGCCCCATATGCTGCCCGCGGGAAGGGAACGCAAACCTCAACACAGCCATTCCAGGGGAGAGGAACATCTGGCCATTTACTGCCTCTTGTTGTAATTAAGCCCTGAACAAATGAGCTGCCAGTCGCCGGCAAGGAGGGCCGACCCACGCAGAAATCTCCCCACCAGCAGCTGGTAACTGTACCTACACATGGCATTGTAGTGCTTCCAGTAATCCCTTTGGTTTTATTGACTCTTACACTTATTTCACTGACTACGATTGCTCTTCCAAATGCACTGACAACTACGGTTTTGGTCTGAGGATCTTGTGTGGTTCCCTGATGGTGGGTTGAGAGGCCGAACCACATCTGATTCCATCTCCACCATCGAGAGAGGCCTCAGGACGCATACGTCTCAGGAATTCCCCCACTACCCCGACAACACTCTATATTACCTTAATGTTCTTCATGAGCTTCTTGCCTTGTTAGAAGTTGCCCTTAAGCTCCCATACTGCTTACGCTTGTACCTGGGAATTCATTGGGAGCTGAATCAAGCTGCACTTACGCCTCTAGTCAATTCCTTGGCAGGATGGATGTTTGTCTTGCGCTATTTACCTCACTTGTATATCACTTCAGGCAAAGGCATCGTTAGCACTTTACTTGAGGCACAAATAATGTAGCATTACACTCTTAATCTACGTATTAACCAACCAGAAACTAAGTGTTAGTTACATACTGATCCCATGTTCGTTCATCATCAATCAATCATAATGGTTCAAGTATTACATGCAGTTACTATATTTGTTCATGATTTGTACTTGAGTACTAACTAAGTTACTTCTGTCCCCTCAAAACTGTGTTTCCTGTTATTTGTATTGTTAATATGTCTCTACATGTTGCACTAAGTAGAGAGATGCTCTTAATCTCACCGCACATGTATATAATGTAAATTGTATATGTGTACAGTGACAATAAAAAAGCATTCTATTCTATTCTATTCTATTCTAAGTAAAGTGTTAACAAAGCGTCCACTAAATAAAAATAAGTGTTAATGTAAATGGAACCAAGATCAAGGGCCGACAGAGATGACACCTCTGTGACCAGGGTTCGAATCTCTGCCATGGCTCCATGTGTGTTGAACTTCCATGTTCTCCCTGTGTTGTCATGGTGTTGCCTCTGGGTTCTCTGGTCATGCCCCCCCCACCCCCACCACAGTCCAAATACATGTTGGGGTTAACAGAAGTTGTCAAACTGCCCCTAGGTTTGCCTGTGTGAGTGTACCCTGTAATGGGTTGGTGTCCCATCCTGGGTTGTACCCGGCTTTGTGGCTGTAGACTCTGGGATAGACTCTGGACCCCTTGTGATCCTGAAGAGGACAAATGGTTACAGAAGACGGAGAGATCGAGGATGAACAGTAACTCCTCCAGGTGACCAGTCCCAGGACGTGCTAGCAAGGCTGACATAAACACTCTCACTTCTCAACGATTTTACCAAATATTCAAACTGGAGTTTAAATCTGATCCTTCTCATTATCAGGTCCTGTTGCTTCATGCATTAACATCAAAAACTATTTCTCCTACAGAGCTTCACCTTCTGGTGATTTTGTGGTGCCTCACAGCAGGTTATAAAGACATTAAGTACACACCAGGACACAGAAACATTTAAATCACCCAAAACATTAAAGAAAGAAAAGATGAATAACAAGAATCCAAAGTGTTAATAAAGTCACCCTGAAGAAAATGACTTAGGTATCAACACCAAATAGTTAAATAATAAACACAGACAATGGGATCATTTAAAAAAATGGGGTAGAGGTGAAAGTTCAGGTCTATAACGTAAAAATCCAGACCAAAATTTTGCTTTAACCAAGCAGCTGAGCATAAAGAATCACAGTTACAGAGTATCCAACTGGTTGATTGAAATGAAGTCTTGGTCTGGAGTTTTGCTTTCTGGACTGGAACTGTTCACCTCCGGAAAAGATGAATGAAAATCTACTGCCTAAGGACGCTGTGGCTGGCTACAGAGCTGCCTTGTGTAGCTGAAATCTCACTGCTGGTTTAACATATGCACTCTGGGATGGAAAGGATCGCCTTGAGGCATTGCATCATGTTTCCTTCTGTCCGACTTACAATCAAGCCAATTATTTGCTTCAACGGGCAAATTTGTTCTCATTTCTTGGTTTAGGGCAGACTTAAAGACGTCGACAGAACCTGTGAATGTCAGGGCGTCACCAGATCCTCTGAGTCAGAGTTTTAATTTGTTCAATTATGCAATTAATTAGATAATTTATGGCTCAACTGAAGCGAAACTCAGAGGTCTCCACAGTTTTTG
Organism: Mormyrus proboscirostris; assembly: GCA_026779585.1. Lineage (NCBI taxonomy): Eukaryota > Metazoa > Chordata > Actinopteri > Osteoglossiformes > Mormyridae > Mormyrus > Mormyrus proboscirostris. Next base: position 8,760,477 of record JAODKF010000049.1, on the reverse strand, counting down.
TGAACAGTGGTACAGGGCTATAAAAACTCAGGGCTCAACTTGTTCAGGTGCATCCAGGAAGATTTCAATATGAATTGTCAGTAAGTACAGTATTGTGGGAAAACAAGCTGCTTTCCTGTCTAAGACACAACAGTGGGTTACCTTTAACATAGCTCTTGCTATCTTTATTAATCCAAATAAAGACAGAAATAAATAATTTAAGTCAGATTTCTTTCTTTGCTATCGATTTACAGGGCAGTGGAGAAAAAACAAACATGTTCTAACAAGCAACCTTTGTGAGGTTGGCAGTCCTTCCAATGTCTGCTTCAAGTGCGTGAATCTCTGGATAAAATTAAGTAATTTCCTGAAATAAAAATACTAAAATCCACCATGAAAATGTAGACGGTGAAAAGGAAGGTGAAGTCACAGTGGCAGGGTCTTGTGGTTTTTTTTTTATTATTATTTTCATCTTTTCATTGTTGACTTCATACATGACTGTTAAGCCGGTGTGACGATATTCACAGCTCTTACTGTATATCGTAACTGACAGTCTTTGCCATCACGTCATGGATCATAATCGGACATAGAATACAAAGAGCTACGCGTTAGAAATGACAAACGCATCACGAACAAAATGATCAGGTCCCCGAAGCTTGTTAGAAGTATTATTAGGGAAAAAAGCATACAATATATTATGCATTAATGTATTCACTTAAATTTTATATCTGGTTGCAATAACTTCGAGGTCAAAAGGAGCTTAGAAACAAGAGTAACCAAGATGGATCATTCAAAGGCAGGTTCATTGATACTTGTTTGATGTAATGTGAATATGTCCACTACAAGCAAGTCATTAAAGATTTAGACTTATAGTGACATCACCAAGGCTACCATAGCACTGTCTTGTCGGTCCATCCCAAAGTGTCTCATTTTGAAGTTCCCGTTCAACTTCCATCTGAGAAGATCAAAAATATAATAGAACCTTATCAGTAGGACTACAGCCGAAATGGGTCCCCGTCATCGCTCCGTTTCAGCAAATCTACAGAAAGCACCAACCGCAAATTGGTCACTGTGTTTCCTGGCAGTTCTGTGTTAAAAGGTTAAACCAGACACAGGCTCAGGGAAAAGCTAGTTGAGGTTAATGGATTCTGACTGGGCAGCCCAATCTGCAGAGAAGTGCCTACGAATAGCCTTCATTTCAAAGAGCCATCTCCATCAGCTGAACTCATTACCTTGTTTCCCCTCCTCTTGACTCCATTCCCCGTGCAGCAAAACCACATTATGATTTTGTACCTGCAGGCTGAGAAAGTCTATACAGGGCACTAAACTCGATGGCTCTGTGAAAGTCTATATAGGGCCCTAAACTCGATGGCTCTGTGAAAGTCTATACAGGGCACTAAACTCGATGGCTCTGTGAAAGTCTATACAGGGCCCTAAACTCGATGGCTCTGTGAAAGTCTATACAGGGCACTAAACTCGATGGCTCTGTGAAAATCTATACGGGGCCCTAAACTCGATGGCTCTGTCAAAGTCTATACGGAGCCCTAAACTCGATGGCTCTGTGAAAGTCTATAAACTCGATGGCTCTGTGAAAGTCTATACGGGGCCCTAAACTCGATGGCTCTGTGAAAGTCTATACGGGGCCCTAAACCCGATGGCTCTGTCAAAGTCTATACGGGGCCCTAAACTCGATGGCTCTGTCAAAGTCTATACGGGGCACTAAACTCGATGGCTCTGTGAAAGTCTATACAGGGCATTAAACTCGATGGTTCTGTGAAAGTCTATACAGGGCCCTAAACTCGATGGCTCTGTGTTGGTTACGCACTTACAGTCATACTGATGAGGCCTTTCCAGCTACATTTCACTGGGTCTTAGTGTTACCATAAAACAATAACAGTGCGTTTCATAAATGTGACCCTCTACCTAGTAGGAAGGGGTCTTGGGCAGGAGCTGTGCGGTATTTAGCAGAAGGAGGTGCAATGGGTTGAATCAGGTGTGTAAAATGAGGGGAAGCCCAAAAATGTGCAGGGCTCCACCCCCCCAGGACTGCAGTTTGACATCCTTGGTCTGGGAGGTGGCAGTGTGTCCCTGAGAGGAGCAACTGGGGCATGAAGGATGTGCAAAACGAACCAGATGGGAGAACCCTGCTCTTATATGGCGTCTGAAAGACGAGACTCCCAATTTGGCTAAAAGAACAAGTCGCCAGTAAGAGCTGAATTAGCTACGTCAACAGGAAAAAGCAAAGGGCTCCCTTAAATGTGTTTAATGTATTCAAATAAACCAGAATACAGCGTTGTAAGGGTCCCTGTGCCGTGCCATTAGTGTCTAGTCAACAAAACAAAGACCCCAGTTTTCCAAGTTTGGTTCCCTTAATTAGCTAGACAGTCATTTGACTGCTACTTGGTAAAGCCACCAAAGTCATGTCACATGACCTTGCAGAAATTAATCAGGTCATATTTAAATGATGCCAACAATGCAAAAGGTACTCAGGATTCAGTCTGTGTTCTCCTGTTTTTCAACTCTATTCCCCAACAGGAGCGCAGCTTCTTAATACTTTCGGATTCCTCGTATTTCAAAGTTCCGTGGGACGTGGGACGGTACATCAGCTCAGTGTGCGTGATGTGGATTCCGCCGTTCCACAGCACAATGGCGCGATTGTGTCTAAATGAACATCTGTGTTGTCATGCAATACAGTTTCGCGAGCAGACGGTAGTGTCACTAATCTGCAGATGACACAGTGTTTGCGGATAAGAAAGAGACCCACCTCAGCCTAATTCCTCGGGACTGACATCCATACTGACAGCTTCCCCAAACAGAAACTTTAAGGACCAGTTATTTAATACCCCTGGGTGTTTAATAAATTATTCCAAGCTTGCTTCAGTCTATGTTATTCAATTTTGCTTTTCTAAAAATCTGGGAATATTAGCATTGCTTATTTATCTGTGTCTGTAATATCACCGACCAGCTAATTATGAGGGTGGGGGTTGGGGGAGGGAGAAAGGGCGATTCCAAGGGTCTCCGAGTGATGGGGGCCTACAAGGATTTGGAACATAATTAGATTGGTCTCATAACTCCAGGCTTTGGGTTTTAACCCTTTTAAACCTATCCATGTTTGAGCGATTTTTTCTATCCCTTTGATTTTAGGCTTATTACATGGAACGTACATGAGTCAGCCACATTAGCTGTAGGTTTTTGTTCTCAGCACATTCCGGGCAATTCGGATATGTCATAATTTGATGTGTAAATGCTGACACAGTCTTGATATCATCCTTTTTATGAGGAAAAAAAAACAACTTGTGCCTATTTCTCGGTTTTTAGTCTCATCTAATGTAAAAATTTGCAGACACAATGAATATAATGAATATAATGAATATAATGCAGAGATTAGAGTGTCTATGATGTGGGAATGCAGGGGTGTCACTGGGGACCTTCCTATGGCTGAGTATTGTGAAGACATACATGGTCAGTGCCAGGCGGGAATGAATATCTTTGATTTTGCATCCATTTGGTAATTTGTTGACGTTATCTGACAGACAGCAATGCATGGTTGTGTGTGTGTATGTATGTGTGTATATATATATATATGTCTGAATTGAGTACGATTCCAGCAATATGTGATTCATGTCTGTGCATCATACCTATGCAAAGTTACGAGCCTGAGACTAATGGGTGAGAAAATCAACCCCTTTTGCGTTTGTTGGGTTCTAAGGGTTAAATACATTTTAAATACCTTATGGAGGTTTCCACTCACAATCCAAAAATATGCGACATGGTGAATGGCGTCTCTCAGCCTTCTGACAGACTTGCATCCTTTCAGGGCTGTTCGCCTTTGCATGCTGTCCGTCCAGTGCATCTTGGGATTGGCAACCAGGCTTACCAACACCCAATACTGGATAAGTGGTGGATGAATGGAAACTGTTTCAGAAAAATGCTACTCTTTTGAGTCTCATTATAGGCTGATTTGAAGCAGCATGGATTGTGGATTTGCTTAAAATCAGTCCCGCTACTAACCTGTAGTCCCTGTAATTGCTGAAAGGGGAAACCCCACCACCATTAAAATGTCTGCCATGCACCTTCTCTGCATCACATGATTTGCTTTTCCCAACCTGATTGGAGCAATTCTCATAACCACCAGGGAAATCAAGGGGAGAAAAAAAAAATTAATGATGCACAGCATGGTGGCTCTGAGGATCACACTGCTTCCTCACACACCCGGGGTTGGAGATTTGAATCGTGCGTGTGCGTGTTCCGAGTCACACGGGCTTCCTGCTTTCATCAGGCTAAGCAGCATCTTCTAATTGCCTATAGTGTGTGTGCCCTGCAATGGATTGGCAGCCTGTTCAGGGTGTATGACAGTCCGTCCAAGGTGTATGACAGTCCGTCCAGGGTGTATGTAGGCCTCCTGTAACCCAGGGGATTGGCTCCAAGCATGTGTGTGTCTTGTATTTTGTTGGTTACTTATGGTTAAGGTTAGGGCTGGGTAGGGGTCAAGGTCATCATGTTGGGATTAGAGTTTTCCCTATAGAAATGAATGGAGAGTCCCCACAAAGATGTAATTACAAACCTATGTATGTATGTTTGTATGTATGCGTGTGTGTGTGTGTGTGTGTGTGTGTGGTCCAGGAATACATTACATTGTGGGGACAACCCCCCCCCCCATCTCCCTCTGGCACTCCTATGTGTCAGTCTAGTGTGTCAGAACTCACAGCCCATGATTTAGTTGTTAGGATTTAATTACACAGTGACAGCTGGGTTGTCTGAGTCAGCTGGGACAGAAAGAAACCTGACACAACTCATTAATGATTCCTAATTAGGGAGCATTGTCAATCCAAAACAAGTCCATCTTGATTTTACTCAGCAGGGTAACAGTATTTCAAGGTACATTTTACCCACCCCCCCCCACACACACACACACACCCTACTGTCTATTTTATCCTCATTTCAATCGCTTTTAAAGTGCATGGGACAGATTAGCAAAACCGCGAACACTCATCATAAGTGTGCGTGCGCATCCTGCCGAAAACGGAAAGAACGCATCACTTTTTTGGGTGATACATGCACTGCATTTTCAGGGGATGCAAACAATTACGAGACAGGAAAGGACCCAGACCGATGCCCGTGTGTGTGTGTGCATTGGACCCAGTCGGTCTCTCTGTGTCTGTGGTACAGCATGTGGTAGGGGTCAGATTTGGGAGCCCTTCCTCACGTGACGGAACGCAGCAGAAGCGTTTCGGTGTGCTGTGTCTTATACTTTTATGACAGGCAGCGGAGTCCCGGGTCTGGTCATTCACAGCTTGCATTCAAGGAGGGCCAGGAGTGATCTAGCACTTGTAAACTCCAAGCTCCTCCCTGAAGCTGACTCAAACTGCATCAGATACCTTCAATACTGCCAGCAAAACACTAAATCTTGATCACCTCTTCTCACAAACTAAAAGAGAGTCTGCCAAGGTGCACAGTAAAACAAGACAGGGCCCACAAGAGGACTTAAAAGGATGTGTTGCAAGCATCGGGCAATGCAGGAGTGCAGTTATAGGGGCATTGATCTTAGCTGAAAGCTGATTGGCTCCCGGAGTCCCCCACGCCCTGTCACTCACCAATTCAAAACATTTCATTGGCTGATGATAAGCATGGCCCCCTTTATATATATTATGGCCTCTACCATAAAAAAATTCTAGAACGGCCTCTTTCCATAACATACCCGTGACTTTTCAGACCTGGGTGAGGGGGCGGAGCTGCACATCAGCTGTCCGTGTGAATGGTGTATGTAAAAGACAGCTGAGGGGCTCTCGCAAGTGACCAGACTGCATTTAAAAAACCAAAAGTGATGTACAAGTGAGGCTGATAGCACATTACAAACATACATGCAGGCAAGGAGTCAACTAGGCATATTGTAGAGGCGGCTAGGCTGAGCTTCTGATGAAGAAGTTCCAGGTACAAATATGAGCAGAGCGAGAGCTGTGTAACACCTTCTAATGAAGCAGGAACCTAAAAAGACTATTCAAGGACCAGAAGTGAAACATAGAAACACTCAGGGAATTAGGCATCGTTAAGGAATTCGACGAGATACAACAGGAATCAGAGACGAGATGCAACAGCAATCAAAGGTAAAATAAAGTGCATTTACAAAAGGTTCATTCCCAGGCTGGATGCTGGTCACCTTCTGTAAATGGGTACGTTGGTGTTGATCATTCCGAGCCTCAGAGCTCGCTGCCATCCTCCTTTCGCCACCTTAGCCCGTTCACATGCTAATGTCAGTCACGCCGCCCAATCATCACGACGCATGACGGCGTCTCGCATGCTCTGCCCTTCTGAGCGAATTCAGGCAGGGATTCCTGCTCGCTTCTGTGCGAGGACATGAGGCCAGTACAGCAACCCCCAGAAGGTCAGGCGAACAACCGATCACCCCCACCCCACCGCCCTGCACCCCACCCCACTCCC
>JAODKF010000049.1:8737343-8747754 GCA_026779585.1 Mormyrus proboscirostris | reverse complement strand
GGGGTGCCAGAAGATTGCTGAACGCCCCCCAGCAATTATTTTTGGTGACGGATGTGGACACACTCGCACCCCCTCGCCCCCCCAGCATCCCTCTGTAAATGAGGCGTACCTGACGCCGCGTCACAGAGCACAGTCCATAGAGGGAAACTGATTGAGTCTCAATTTTGACTGCAATCAAAAAACCAAACATGCCAAAAGGCTTGTGTTTTGTTTGGTTACTTGATTAAGGTTAGGTGTGGGTAGGGGTTAAGGTTGTCAGTTGGGATTAGGGTTTAGGACCATTAGAAAAGAATGGACGGTCGCCACATAGACATGCATACAGTTACATTTTTTAATTTATGAAGCAGATGGTTTTAACTAACACAAAAAATACATATTTTCGGCAAAGCAGGATTCAGAGCATCCCTGTAGCAATTGGAGGTTAAGGACCTCGCTCAAGAGCCTTACGGTGTACGATGATATCACTCAGCAGAGCCTGGGATTTGAACCAGCAACCTTCTGATCACAGATTCACTGAGCAACACACCAGCAGTTAACAGTTTACATCATCTTACAGGCATGTGCATGTAGACCAAAGCAATTATGGAGGCAAAACAGTAGGAGGTAGAAACTCTGAAGACATGGTAAAACGAGTGATGAGGCTAAACTGTGAAAACGGTAGCAGCAAGTAAACCCTGTTACATCACCATTCCACACGAGGGAGCATGTAGGTCGGGGGGGGGGTGAATGGCCAGGCATGTTCAATGTCGTTTGTGGGTTTGGGGTCGTCTGGCACCTTGGCGGTGCTGAAATGGCTCATCCACCCAAACACCTGCTTTCCTGCTCTCTCTTTAAACCCACAACAGTCAGATTCTCCTGTAATTAATGCCATCAAGCAGACACTTTCTCAACTGTGATGAAAGGGTTTGCACATGGGTGTCAGGATGCGGCCCATTAAAACAATCCCTGTAGAGAGATCCATTCTGTCTGCATATCTGTCACTTTGACTTTCCGCGAGGCTGTAGTTCTGTTGTCGCGTCACATCAAACCGGCAAGTCGTGGCTGAGGTTTGCCCAGGAACCTCCCCTAAGAGGAAGAGCAGTCAAACAAGAGAAAGCAAAAGGGCTTCTTGCACTTAGTCTGATATGACAGCAAGGGCTCCATGATCTTACATGCCCTGCCTCCACTAAAACGCAACTGTACACATTTGGCATCCTGCCACGCTCAAGTCAAGGATAGGCATCTTGAAGTTTAGGCAACCATTACTCGAAGCAGATTACAAAATAAACGAAAAACTACTGATAGCTAGGGGGCGGTGTGTGGTTCAGTGGGTTAGAAGCCTGAAACCAGAAGGTTGCTGGTTCATATCCCACAGCTTGCAGCTCTTGGGCCCTTGAGCAAGATCCCTAATCCCCAATTGTGCTGGCTGGTCCTGCTTTCCTAATTGTACATTGCTTTGGATAAAGATGTCTGTTAAGTAAATAAAAGGTATTCTACTAGACTTGATGTACTGGTGGTCTCCCCTGTGCCCCAAACTACTGTCCATGTAGCCTTCTATCAGGAAGCACACTTAGCGGTCTGCAAGCAGCCGGTCTCCTGTCCGAACTCAGTATCCGGACCATCCATCTGCCCTCGCCCTCCACCACACAGGGGGCAATAAGCAGACAAAAGGAGTGGGAATTTTAAAAATTACTTATGCGTATGAAACAGCATGTTCTGCAAAACACCCGGAGGAATTGATGACGTGAAGGACTCTGAAATGCAATTACCAGAAGGTTCCAACAGATAAGTCATAATTTCTCAAACATGCCGGAGAAATGAAATGTAAGGGGGAAGCCTTCATTAATGTCAGCAATATCAACAATCCCTCTTGAGCTATAAAGGGCTCAGCTGAAGTCGCTGTTGCTCAGCAATGCATAGACAAACTTATAATTACATGGCTGTGTGACTTCTATGCGAAAGGCCCTTAGTAATTATTTTCCATGCATAATTTTTAATTGCCACAAATCCATTTTTCGTTAACTGGGAAACATAACAGTGGAAAAAAAACATCTCCCTGGCCGTTGACCTCAAGCTGTGACCATGTGGTCAATGTCACTGAGCAGTACAGGGTGAGGTTTGCACTTTCTAATGACCTGGACTCACGGCAAGTTTTAATCCCAACCGCTTATCAATACAAGGGCAAGCCATCGCGAGTAAAACCTGCCGTGCCTTTGTCAGCATTTCTATTGAAACCTTAGCTTGGCTATTTTGTTAAGAATTTGTAGCGCCGGTAATGAGGGGTTTATGGATGGTATACAAAAATACACTGAATGTCAAAGTTAAACAAGTTGCAATGAGCGAAAAAACCTGGCAGGTTTATAGTAAGTGTCTGTGCAATTTATGCTAGGTAACTCTGGTTAGTAAGAACACTGCATAGTGATGCCTTTGTCGTTTTATGAGAGACAGCTGGCAGGAAGCATTCATGGCCCACACCAGGGTCCTGGGGTAAATCCACCATTTTGTTCAGGGAGGGTAGTCTCAGGCAGACTTTATGCCCCCCCCCACCCCACCCCCGCCGCCACACACCACACGTACCACCACTCTCCCGGAAGCGTGGATCTAATTTAAGTCCCGGAGGATCGTACCACCTGCCTTTGATCTTCTGTACTTGATGGCTACAAAGTGAGGTGGGGGAGGGGGGAGGATAGCAGGAGTGAGAAGTGGAAATGGGAGAGCAGGTCCATTAGAATGACAGATTCGGAAGCCTACGTTGCCGCCTTTACATTGTCCAGCAGGGGGCGCCATCTCTGGTAATCCACGCTTACAGGCGATTTGGGAACAGCTCTGCCATTCTGCCACGGTGACTCTTCCGTACTCTGACACTGTGTTCAGAGAGACAGCCACAACGCCAACAGCAACGCCGGCACCAGACTTCACTTAACGCGGCGCCTCTTCACAGTGCCGCTCACTTAAGTGATAATGTGGCAAATGAAGGCCGTTATACGTCCATTGTTGTAAATCGCCTCGGCGCCCGCTAAGACATTGCAGATAAATGATAGCACTTTAGCTTTTAAATTTCTGTCCATTTCTCATTAGGAAAGGCTCGAGGATGCGTTACGCAGGGAGGCCGCAAGGCCTGGTGATCCAGACAGGCAGGACAGGTCGAGTAGCCGACTCATCCCTTCAATTCAAAGCTCACAAGGTTCTGGACAACTGTAGGGCTTTGACGGACCGATTTTGAATTTTGCCGCCAGCCACGTTCAACCATGACTAAAGTCGGGAAGAAGATGCTGCAAATTAAATGACAGTCACCAGCAAAACAAAGCTAGGGGAGACAGGGAGCAGCACGAGGCGTCGGATGGGACGGTTCGTCGCTTGAGCCTCAAAGCCGCTCTCGGGGGATGCGGGTACCTGCCCCCGAGGATCTCCCAGGGTTACGTCAATTCAGGCCAGACCCGAGACCAAACAATTTCCCAGCAGAGATGTGACCAGGGCAGCGGGGGCCAACGGCGCAGAAAGCATCCGCTGACACAGAGGAGATGCGACTTTGCCGTCAGAGAGGACGGTGTTGCAGATTTTCCGGCTTCAGTTCAATTGGCACAATGTGCCCACTTCCCCCACATACTGCCATCCTACTCCCTCTATGAATATTGCATAAGAGGGGCCTGGGTGGCCGAAGCATTTTAAGATACATTATTTGTCCGTGCCAAGGGCCATTCTTGCTCTGCCAAACATATTTCGTTTTAAAAGATGGAAAATGCTAATTGAATGGTTACAGAAAGGGGGAAAGGACAGCCTGCAAATCGCAAATGCACGACGACGCTCCCGACTCCTTCCCTGTTGAGTCAGGTAGGGCTTAACTCACTGAGTCAGAGTGGGATTAATCCAAATTCGGACAAAAACTATAAAAGCCTGATCTCACTTTGCACCTGATCTGTGGCTGTTTAATTAATCCATCCATCTAAATGCTTGTCCTATTCAGGTGGCAGGGAACAACCCAGGATGGGGTGCCAAACCATCACAGGGCACCATTTGTTAACACACACAGAATTTGGTACCTCCAATCAGCCTCAGCATGTTTGTGGATGGGGGGGGGGAGGGGGGAGCCCAGGACGACACGGGAAGAACATGCAACACACATGGAGCCATGCTGGAGACCTGAAACCCTGGCAGAGGTGTGAGGCGGCAATCACCACGGCACCCCTGTCTAAATCTCTCTAAAATATACACAAAAAAATGAAACACATACTATTTACAACCTGAAGTTTGATCCCAATTGATTCTATTCAAGGCATTTGTAATGGACACCTAAGGAATATGTACAAACTATTTTCAACGGCTGATTATACTCGGATAGGCCTTTATAAAATATACGTAAAAACAGACAAACAAATATCAGAACTTTACAATTATATGAGCAAAAGTTTGATTTTATTCAAGGCACTTTCAACAGACACCTAAGAAATGTGGACCTCTCATAAACGATTTGCAACAGTTGATTGTACAAGGATGGGTGTTTACTGAACAAAAACAGACTAAAGCAGTGTTTCTCAAACCACATGATTTGTTTTAATCACATGGCTCTGTTTCTCAAACTAGTCCCCGGGGAGCTGCAGGCAGTCCTTGTTTTTGCTCTCTCTCAATTCCCTGGGAGTTGGGATGTAGCAAAAACACGGACCGTCTGAGGGGACTGGTTAGAGAAACGCTGGACTAAAGCATTACTTTATGTTAATATATCAGCTCCTGGTTGGGTTTCCAGCGTCATGCGATTGTTAGGGAAAATCGTATTTGACTGGGAATCTTCAATGAAGGAAAATCTGTACTTGGGGTAAAGAAGATTGGGAAAGAACAGGCCAGACAGGAGACGAAATAAGTAAAAACTATTATTTGAGGTGGAGGGAGGTGCTGATGATAGTGGAGAGAGGAGCACTAGCTGGGTAATGAGGGCTTCTTCCAGGTTACTGGGGGAGGGGGCGATAAATAATCAGAATATGCCCGTTTAGACACATCATGGGCAAGTTAACCAGCGCCAAGTCCCCCCGCCCGCAAAACATGCACCATCATTTCCGAAATTTAGCAAAATCCAGCCCCACTAAGTGTTGGGTTGCGCTATTTTGGGTACATCCATTATAGGAAGTTATAATCTTTCTATAAATATATAATCACTGACTTAATAACCAAGGAAATTATAACAGGTGCAGAAAACCATTAATTCTCTGCCTTCATTTCCTTTCTGCGAGAAGTTTGCTTCCTCCGATGGATGAAGCACCTTTAAATGCTGCTGGTTAAGTTAGGTCTACACTTACGGTATGCGAGGCTGCAAATGCCACGGTGGAGGATCACACCTCTCAGGAGAAGCACGTCTGTGCGTGTGTGTGTGTGTGCGTGTGTGTGTGTAGGCTTTGTATATATTACATTGTGGGGACCAAATGTCCCCACAACGTGATACAAACCTGTTATTTTGACATTGTGGGGACCATTTTTTCGCTCCCCACAAGGGGAAACTCAATGTAAGTCTGTGACTGCAATTACAAAACTAAAAACTTGTATTTTGTTTGGTTACTCTGGTTACAATTTGCCGGATAACACAGAGAAGGTCAACTGATGAACAATGACTGTGGTTTTACCAGGGTCTCTGGGTCTTGCCGGCTGCAATTTTGAGCTCCCACATCCTGCTCACTGCCTGCGTACTCTAAAAAATACCCATTGGGCCTGGGAGAATGTGGCGGGGGGGGGGTTGGGGTTTCCTTAGAAGACATTGACTGGATATTTCGATAAATAGTATTCCACGAATGATTTGGCCAAAGGCACCTTTCACAGGCAGCTAAAGGTTACTGTTAGAATTCAAACAGTCATGAGTCCCCCTACAAACCCCCCCAGATTGCGATTGTACAAAACGTGATGCACATGCAGTGATGCACATGCAGTGATGCAGATGAGGAAAAAAAAACAAAACAGTTCTCAGCCCTGCCTATGAAAGCATGTTTGTCCTCCTCCATGCGTGGAATTGTGGACAACGAACAAAGCCCATCTTTTTTTGGCCCGAAGTGGGCTGGATCCCACACATCCAAATATTAAAAAATAAATACATAAGTAAAATGACGTTTTTATGCCCCGAGGCAGAGAAAGCCTGTGATGTTGTGCGCAACAGCCATTCCATGATTTGGCGTCCCCCCACCCTCAAAAAAAAAACAGTTTTCAGTGTCTACTTTAAAGACTTGCTTCTATTCAGTCTCATCCACGGGCTGCATTATTTATCTGCTCTGTATCAATGTTTAATGAGCAGGGTTCCTGCCCTCAAAGCATCTGGTGACTGGTCATCTCTACAGAGGCCTTCATGGGCCACGTCTCATTCGAGCCGACTCCAGGCATCTGGGCGTGCCGGTGAGACGCTCTCAGGCCACCGTCGCTCATCCCTCATCGTCCCAATGGTTGATCTAGGTAGGTTTTAATTTACCTCATGAAGGAAGCAGCGGATCTTCAGGGGGGTTCAACGCAAGTTCTAAAGTCATGACAAGTCAAACCGGACACTGCCACACTCAGTCAGCTGTGGTCCAAGTCTGTAGCACTGGAAGTACTACAGTTGGCTGTGGGTGATCTGGCACCCCCTCCTGGCTATTCCGACAGAGAAAACCGTAACGTCATATCGCGCAATGGCTCAGTGGCGACTTTTATGATTATTTTCCAAAAAGACCACTGTTGTTAGCAGTTGATAGCTAGTGATGATACACAAGAACGTCAGTAAAGTCTAGGGTGTGCACAGGAACGGGAAAAGTGGCAATACCACAGATACCTGCGGTAATCTGCAGGAGTAGGAGAAAAAAAAAGATTATTCCCATGGTAACAGTGGGAACGGGGATGATTTTTCCGGTATTCCGGCAGGGATGGTAAAAAAATGCATTGTAACATCGGGGTCACAGTAATGAAATTGCACGTGTATGCATTTTCTTATATCTGCTATATTAATTATCAGTCCTTTCACTCTCTTAAATTATTTGATCTCACCCCAACATCACCTGGTTACAGTGTCAAGCGAGTAATTTAATAGTTAAAATATTCAAAGGCAGATATGGACATGTTTAAATTTTACACTGTACTGCTGACATTTTGGTGCACCCGGGGATGGAGAGAGGACGATTCCGATGTTGGATAGATATCATCCCTGTGCAGCTTTCTAATAAAAGTCTGTCAGTTGTTGTGACTTTCAGCCCCCTGAGCTCGTAACATCTTCCTGCAGCGATGGACGTAGCTTATGTGGCTTCTCAGGTAAGCTGGTGTCCTCCTCAACAGCAACCCGGGCCAAATTTTATGTGTCACCCTAGCTGTAGCGAAAACCGTTACTCGGGTGATTAGAATACCTACTGGGGGGGGGGGGGTGGTTGGCGACTGGAGGGCACCCCCTCAGAAGATGCTGCCTTGAGTGGAAGCCCATCTTGTCCTTGCCTGGATCCGCCACTGCGCTCAGGTCCCATTTAGGCTACAGAAAAATAGCGTCTCAATGCCAATGGCCATAAATCCCAGTACGGAGAGGTGGAGGTTCTTTAAGGGTTAAGTGCAAATGCTTCCAGGACTCGTGAGCTGTAAGGCCTGACAGTCTGTGCCTTGCTGTAGCCCAGCATCGCAAAGGATGCCGCATGGTCCAGCGGCCCCGACAAACATGCATAACTAAAACAGCGGCGCGACGGCGCATGCATGCCGCCTGTCTGCGGTGGCCGCCAGCTGCTTAGCAAGCGTAAAGCTGCGCGAGGTACGACATGTCGGATTTACAAGGCTGGGATGATTAGCACGATGGTGAGGTAATGGGACAAGGACAGCCTGCCATCCACGTTCAGACATTTAACCGTCCTGGGAAGACATGCAGGACCTTATGGTTACGTGTACATTTATGGGCTCCACCCCCTAAGCTCTACTCCTTTGAGCCCCACACTCTGCACCACCCTCTATGCCCCACCCAAACATGACCCTTTAAGTCCCACCTCTCAAAAACCACGCCAAAGCACCACCCTTTTAAGCCCCACCCCCTTAGAACCACGCCAAAGCACCACCCTTTTAAGCCCCACCCCCTAAGAAGCACGCCAAAGCACCACCCTTTTAAGCCCCACCCCCTAAGAACCACGCCAAAGCACCACCCTCTAAGCCCCATCGCAGTCCACCAGCTCTGGTTGACAGGTTGATGTCAGTGAATGAGGAGGAGGAGCAAAACTGAGAGGAAGTGCAGGCAGATAATGGGCCTCAGCAAGTCTGAGGAACAATGAGGGACGGCAGTTTGAGGCTTGCAGTAAACCCATTTCGACAGTGATTCCCTCACTGCCTTTTCTATTGCCATCTACTGCCAGATTTCAAAATCCCCCCCCTCCTCCTCTTCTACTACATAAGCACAAGCAGCTGGAGATCAAGGGCAAGGCGATCCATCACCCCCACCTGACAACCAGAATGAGGACAAGATCGCCCCCAACCGAGGGCCAGAGCACCATCTCCCAACAACACCAACTCAGTGCATTATGGGGCTCCCACTAATCGTACCAGTGACCCCAAATAACCAGCCGGGGAGACCTGGGGACGTCAGGGCAGAAACAAAGCAAAAAAAGATCTGCGCCACACACGAGAAGCCCCCCCCCCAGCATAGACAGTGCTGTGAACCGTGTAGAAGAGAGACTCACAGAAAGCAGCAGCTTCACAGGTCACTTTTATTGTGGCTCAAGTTACATTTTTATCCAATATTTTGCTGTTGAAACAGATTTTTGGAATCATCGCTCTCAGCTCCAAATGCACTTTTGTACCTGTCTCATCAATTCACAGACAGACACAGACAGACATACAGACAGATAAGACAGACAGACAGAAAGACAAGACAGACAAAGACAGACAGACAGACAGACAGACAAAGACAGACAGACAGATAAGACAGACAAAGACAGACTGATGCAAAAGTCCAATATCATGTAATAAAAATCACTAAAACATATAATTTGAGGGATTAAAACACGTTTGTTTTTTTTTTTCTCCCCTGACGGGATGGACAGATTTCAGCCAAATAACATTTGTGTCAGTCCATTATATCGGCCCAAATTAATCCCACATACACAGTTATACTTCATTCTTCCATTCTGTTCCGAAAAGGTGAAGGGAAAAAGAAATACAGGTGTGGTCTCGATATAATGACTGTAACCTGAGAGAAAGTGCACAGTTTGCCCTGACAGACTGTCAGCATCCTACAGAATCCCAAGAAAACGTGAGCAGGAGACGAGGCGACGTCACATGACTCAGCCAGTCAGTCACCCGGGAGACAGGCCTGGCTCCCCCAATCGATCCCTGGACTTATTTTGGCTGCATATTATATTGCGATGAGTCAGAGGCAGTTTTGGGGAAATAACGACATCGCTTTACCTGTTGCTGTACATGGGCAGCGGCAAACGACCAAAGGACACGAACTCATCGGCACGTGCGCTCTCTGAGAGCCAGCAGATGGCTTTACTGCATCATACGACATTGTGCTTTTTCACAATGGTATTTTTGGGGCAATAATCGTAAGAAGTAATCATTCTCCCCTCCATAAAAGGACAGGGAAGTGGTGTTCGGCGATACTCCAAACCTCCCTCCAGGCAAAGTGGGATCACCCGGCTCTGGATGATCTCCCATGCTGAGGAGCAACATTCGGATCATCTCATAAACACACACGGGGGAGACACCATTCACAGGCTTCCAAGGCGGCACTTGTGTGCTGGAGACCGATAAGTCGCCGGAAAACCGCTCCCCCCCCGCCGCCGCTTCCTCAGGCGCTCTCTGGAGGAGCCGATAGCAGGCACACAAAGATTCACAGTGGGGAGGAATAAATGAATGAATATCTGGGAAGGATGGACAACGGTTGGGAGGCACAAAAGCCCAGCGCATCACCGGGGGCAGGCTAGGTGTCAGGGGGGTGCATCGCCCCGCCGAGGGGGGGGGCAGTGTTTACTCAGCCCAGAGCTGGCTGGTGTCCAACACTTTCACTTAATAAATGACAATAATAATAATAATAATAATAATAATAATAATAATAATAATTCAGGATTCAATCCCACAACAGAATTCTTTCGTTTTCACTTATCCCATCTTCCCTCCTTTAACACACACACAAACAAAGCTTGGGGTCAGAGTACAGAGTCAGTCGTTCATCCAGTGATTGGGGAGGGGCTTCCCCTCAGTAAGACTTCCCAAATAGGGGTAATGATTTTGCATAGACATCGGTTGCCAAAAAAGAGGTTACTTCGAATCAGTCTAAAGGGCAGAAGTTCAGGTTCAGAAAGTAAAAATCCAGACCAAGATTTTGTTTCAACCAACCAGTTGAGTACTCTGTGACTTTGACTCATTGGTTGAACTAAAATATCTGGATTTTTACTTTCTGGACCTGAAATATCTACCTCTGCTAAAAGGGCAGCTGCTTAAGTATCCCCCCCCTCCCTCCCCATGT
>JAODKF010000049.1:8711701-8724707 GCA_026779585.1 Mormyrus proboscirostris | reverse complement strand
CCCCCCGCTAAGACCCGGACATTCTGCTTCAGACCGGGTCCAGGTCTCCCAATATGCTTTTGTGCAATTTCTGTAAGCTGCCATAAGGGGCCCGAGGACTGGCCATTATAGCAAAAAGGTTAAATGGGAAGAGGAGGCAGTCTGAGAGCACGAAGAGCACTCTACTCATTCATAAGCGGTACTTTTTCCATCTGGTATATGGTCAACAGTACTGAGAAGGGCAATGTTATTGCTAAGTGTTCAATGCACGGTATGGTTTCCCGCCTGGAAGGATGCCACAGCTTGCTAGTAATGCATGCTGGGAAAAAAAAAAAAAAATCAATGTTTATGTACAGTATCGAGGTAGCATTACTCGGCACAACCACAAAAAAAAAATGGAGGTAGGGCTGGTTTATAAAGAGCAAACCAGATGAATATGATGAGTAGAGGAAAAAAGCAAAGCAAAACGATAAGCTTTGGGTTGAAAAGACATATTTATCGTTATCATTACTGTTATTGGCCATTGCAAATCATCCATATAATATGCAGATAATATGCTCACACCCCTACCCCCTCTTGCGAATGGGCACAACTGGCATCAGTGACGATATTCTGTTTATCTGACAGAAATGACAATCATGGAAACCTGTTAAATTTCATGTTCCACATCAGATAAACAGGAATGGGACGAGTGACTGCTGGCACAGTCCTGAAATAGGGGCTTTGATGAAAGGCTGGAGCTTCTCGCTAAATGGCGTCCCATGAATACATTCATGCGATGTTTTGCTTATGCAACCCAGTGAAACCAAAAAAAAATAAAAAATAAAATATTGCAGAGTTTGTCGAAAGCCGGGGATAGGTTGAAATCCACGGCAACTTTCGCAGCGTTCCGTCTGTAAACTCTGCTCTTTTATACACCTGGGACATTTTCACTGAAATGTGATTCAGGGCATATGCTTTGTTCAAGGGTAGAAATACTGTACTGTCCTTCATTCACAAGTCCAGGACCCAGACTGCTATGATAGCCACTGGCCATTTTAGGATTAAGGATCGCTTAATTCTAGCCTGCAATACATCGGCAGCACCGGGCCCGGGAAGCTCATGTCATTGGCTCTCTGTTAGTATATTACCATCTCCAAGATACAGTGGTGTGTTTTTCAGTACTGAATCCACAAGATATGACAGTTTCCCCACAGTCCAGAGAGCACCGTCTGACATCAGGAAAGCGGACCTTCAGTCCAGTGCTGCAGATTATTTCATAAGGCGACCGCAGACTCCCCACTTTCCAAAAAAAAGCAATCAGAGAGGTCTCCTGCAATGCGGACGAGGCACAAGAAAGCAATCCGTTAACATGCAGGTCGGCTTTAACACAGAGCAAACACCTTGGAAAATGACCTGTCAGAATGCGACCGTCGGCGGCTAAAAATAATCAGAAACTATTTACAACTAATATATGAAAATTAATTTTTGAATAAAGCTTGTGGACATTTATTTATTCCTGGTAATACTTTTCTTTTTTTACCCACCAAGAGACCAAACTCAACACTAAGCATACCGATTAGCATTTAAAAGAGCTCCATTTTTCATACCCAAAAGCTTCTGCAACTTTGAATGCACCCAAATGCAGAGGCCGAACACTGCAAATAGCGGCCAATAATGGGTGGAAATTAACCTGTCTGGTGAGAAAGGGGAACCTTTGAATCAGCCAAAAGACCTTAAAAACCAGAGCACTCGGCTATGAATGCCTGAGAAGGCCACCAAAATGAATCAACCGTCAAAGAGCCCCCATAAACTTCAAAGAGCCCCCAGCCATCGCTCCACCCCAAGCGTCACGCCGTGCAACAGATGTGCCCCGTAGACAACCGTCAGGGCCGGGAACTCGTGACGATGCCATATGTAAAAAGGACGGCAAGGGGCAGAAATTAATCATCGCATCTTTGACCTGCATTTCGGGGAAGATTCTGTGATGAATCAGAACACAGCAACTTGTTGCCACTTTCAGCAAGACCCCCCCCATTCCAGGAAGCATATCAGAGATCTCACTTTAGGCATATTGATTTCATGAAGGCAGATGAGGGGGAATTCATTCATTCTCAACCCCCACCCCAGCCTACCTGGCAAATTATTTTGGGAAATACCATCAAAATTAATTAATAATTCATTTATTTTTAATTAAGTGATCATTGTTGACACACCACAGCACAACAACAAAATGTGTCCTCTGCATTTAACCCATATGCGACATGGCAGGGGGCAGCTAATTCAGCGCCCGGGGAGCAGTGCTGGGGGGCGATACCATGCTCAGGGTACCTCAGTGGCACCTTGCTGGTCGGGGATTCGAACTTGCAATCTTTCAGTTACAAGTGCACCACCTCTGCCCAATACCATATACTAACTGCACCGTATGACGGTATCAGAAATGAGATACCATCCAAGCATAGTGCTGACTGGGTTGTGGCAGTAAAAATGATCCTGCCACTGAATCGCGGAATGACGGATTTCCAAGACATTGCGCGTCACTGGCAGGGGTCAGGGAGCTGTTGTCAATTTGCATGAGACTCCCAGGACTCCTAGCTGAGGGGGGATGACTGTTTATTATCACTCGCTTCCTGAGTTAAAGTTCTAGCCAAAAATGACAATAACTTTCGCCAGTAAAATAAGGCATAAACCACTTTCAATACAGGAAGATGATCTGGGCGGTTGGCAACCTGTGTGATTTTGGCAAAACTAGTTAAACACCCCTGCTGTTTCCTCTTTGTGGTACCATTTAACGACAGTTAATCGGTTATATACTAGAATCACACAAATCTAGTATATTCTACAAAACAAAAGGGGTTTGTTGCTTTGGAATGAAGACCAACCATGTTTTTTTTAAATTTAAGTGACCGTTGTCATGGAAATGAAGTTCTCTTGGAGCCATGTCACTCACCTGGACAGAAGCTGCAGTTTTATGCCAAGTTTGACAGCGTTGTGACAAAGTTTGACAGTATTCCTGGAATAAATGACAGAGAAGATAGATGGTGTGTTTCCTAATCAGCCCCTTCCCCATTTCCATGGAAGCACTAAGGTCACTGTTTCCTTTGCATTTGTCCAGCAGAATATGAATATATAAAATTTAACAGGGTCCCGGCAGGTACAAGATCTGCTGTAAGATTCCGGTGTGGAGCCATGGATATAAACAAGGAAAACTTAGACACTATTACTTGACACTATTACTATTAGTTAGACACTATTACTATTAGTTAGACACTGTTAGACACTATTACTATTCAGCAAAACCACACTTCATCTTATGTTGAGCAATCATGGCAGTTCATTCATGTCAATCAATTATATTTACTAATAATTAGTAGCACTTATGACTAGTATTCCGTTTAAATTTGACCCACCCACCCCAGCAGGTTACCAATTACACATTTTCATTTTCCTTTCCTGAAAGAACTCAAATTTTCATTTCGAAACAGCAGATGATTCCGTTCAAGAGCTGCTGAAGGAAGAAACAGCATTAAGAATCATGGTGGCCAGACGCATGGGTAAATATTCACACCCATTCAAACACCCGAGAACAACGTGTTACAGAGACACAATTGTTTTTGACTTTTTTTTTTAATTTGCAGGCAGAGCTGGCCACCAACACGGGCAACGCTGCTGTGGGCCACTTTGACACAGAGGATGTGCGTTAAGGACCAAGGGAAGACCTGGATCCCAGCTCTGGCCAGCATCTTCCTCCCTACTTCCCAAACACTGCTCCTCAAATGATTTGCCATTTATAAAAGTTCGAGTACAGGTACATTGGAATGCTTCTTTTGGCATATTCCATCATGCTCTCCTTTGAGACAGACCGACACACACACACACACACACACACACACACACACACACACACACACACACACACATATACAGGTGAGAGAGAAGGTTGGGCATATCCCATCATGCTCTCTTTTGAGTCACATATATACAGGTGAGAGAGAAGGTTAGGGTCTGAGCGCAGTGAAGCATTTTTTTATAGGAGTCCTACAGCATTTGAAATGGCTGGGGTTTGAAGGTATTTCCTACTCCTGACAGGTGGTTCTCAAGCAGGATGAGGTGGGGGAGCTTAATGAGCAAACCCCCCCCCCCTTTTCCCAGCAAAAGACACAGAACATGGCCTTCTTCAGAGGAGTGCCAGCAGAATGCCTGAGCACTGACTGAAAATCTGAAGAGAAGGGGCCATTAATATGAAAGAACCTTTTCCTTCCCTTATCCAAATTTTTTTGGGACGGATTTTGTCTTCGACATTTGTGCGAATTTCAGCATCCAGTTATTCCTGCAGAAGAAACGGATGATTGTTGCTCTCCTCTCCTGGCTCTCCCACCAAAACCACTATGCTGTCCATTATGTTCCCAATAAACAAAGGACTGAATATTACTGTAATACCCACCAAACAGAATTATCAACTGCAGTACGCTTACTGGCCGTGTGCACCTCACACGCTGCAACCCCATGAAGAATCCACTGACACTAAAACAAAACAAACGATGCAGAAAATGTACAGCAGCACCTATAATCAAATATTGAAAAGTAGTGAAATATTGATGCAGGCAGCTTATTCAAATACTGCTTCTTTTATGCTGTTTATTTCTCTTTTTGTTTTATAAAGTTATATAAGTTTCTTTATATAGACAACTCAGTGTTCTCCAGGACCCTATGATCCCTAAATATTACATATTTAGGGAACTTGTGACAAGGCCTGTTAGGTCACAGTTGGGGTCACTGGATCAAACCCTAATCGTAACCCTGACCCTGGGAACATGAGGCTTGGGAACATAGGATGGACGCCAAAACCTGCTTATCATATACAGCAGCTCCACCAATGACACTATACCTGCAATCTGGAACGGCTGCACTTTTTCAGGGGCTCCAGGTAAAGCCCCCCTCCACCCCCCCAAACCAAAAAAAACTGATGATCATTTCACTTCCTCCACAATGCAGGTAATTTGGGGATCCTGACTATCCTGCTTATATCTATAGACGGCCATGTTTCTGCCTGCACATAAACATTTTAATTTGATGAATACTGTTTTATTTTTTTTTAATTACTTTAAATTTGTGGAACTATGCTATAAAATATAAATATAATATAAATAATACATACCGTATACTTTTCATGACTTTTTTAATGACATTTTTCATGCATCTGGGCCCAACCTCCACTTTATGGCACTGTTACTGCACGCTGCCAGTCATTTCACATAAACATTTTGAATCTTGAGATCCAGTGGCCCACACAGAGAATGCCAAAACTACCACTTTTTTTTTTCTAATGACAGTGACTGCATGGCTACAGCCACACGATGTACAGAACAGTTTGAGATTTACGCACCACACAGCATCCTAACATATTTAAAAAGCTTGTACGCTGTACACTGCAAGGATTTGCTCTCTGGTAGAATTAATTTGTTCCTCAGCGATACAATAACACAAATTAAGCCAAATATTATTATTGCACCCGGGAGTGTCCTATTGGTTTTACAGAAGCTTTATAAAGGCTGTATAACTTCAGACAATTATCAAAACAGCACAGAGTATTAAATGCAATCCAAACTATATCTGACAAACACAGGCAGACATTCACAGTTCTAAGCTCCTCGTTGTGTTTAGGAATAAATGTTAATAAAAATGTTAATAAAAATGTTAATGTCAATGTTAATACCTTTCTGCGCCAACTTGGAATTTCTACATACAGACAGCCTATAATTACAACGTTGAGATTTCCTCGGCCATACAGTTTCTTATTATTGTCTACTATTATTAGCCACAAAATACTTAATTAAAATATCAAAGGGCAAATAGTAAATTACAGTGTTTATTCAAGAGAGTGATATTTCGCCAAGTAACCTGGGGAGTCTTTTCTGTCACCAGAGATGTGAGAAGGTCTCCATCCGTGGCTCGATCTCCTTATTCTGCACTAAAGGTTGTTGTTGAGCTTAGAACCAGTGAAGCACTAGGCAGAAAATTAAACCAGTGAGCTGATGTGCGAGTTGGGATCTTTTTCCACAGACAGTGTGTAATGGCAGTAGACTCAGTTGTCAGTGAGTACACTGTATCCCAGCAAAGCCCCATACTCAGAATGTGGCGTTTTCCACTGTCACTGTGAGACACCCCCACAATCATTACACCTGAAACAGACACAACTGTCAGTTTCAGTTAAGACCGTGATTTCCAGCTGCACATTTCTGACAAAATGGTAAATATGTAAAATGCGTCAAACAAAGGATCAGGGGTCACAACTGTCGCATGATTCCAGAATCCGCATTCGTGGTCCCACACAGCATGACTATATAGGCTGTGGAGACCTTGGTAATATGAGAGGAGGATAGCCAAACCCCATCCATTGTGTGATCTGTGTTGCATGCCGACCGTTAAAACGCTCTCAATAAATGCTGCGTTTGGGTTTTATGCTAACTGCTCCATGCTTCCAGCACTACATGGGGGGACCCTGTAGACCAGGGGTAAGGAACCTGATCCATGGAGAGCTGGTGTGGACCCATGTGGCCTCACTGTTATTGAGAGATCATCCCAAAACCCAGCTGGATCAGGTTCCATACACCTGCTCCGTACAGCAGTGATGTGCAGAAAGGCTTCTCTGAATACACAACTCATCTACACCTAAAGTGGTTCTGGAAGCAAAAGCGGGTCCTACCAGGTACTAACTAGATGTGCTTAATAAAGTGGCCAGTAAATGCACAACAACTGCACTGTAACCTCAACCTGTCAATCCCTCAATCAATGTATCATTAGCTATTGCTCTGAATCATGTACTGTATATAACTGCATATAAGTGAATGAGAAATGCGAGTTTCTTTGGACTGAATTATCGCCTGAACATATTATAATATTTCATGCATGGGTGGTAATAAAATGGACTTCTTCAGGTCTTGATTCCCACATCTATTTTTACTCAGTCAGGAAATTCCATTATCCTTCCTTTCCAGTTGCTTTCACGTTTTTAATTACTAATTTTAATAGATTTTTTTTCCGAGCAGGCTACTTATGTTTCTTGGCTGCATCCTCACTCTCCAGTTGCTGATTTTTTTCTTATTCCCTATAGTTCGATCTTGTTTGTCAGCTGGCTCTGCAATTCTTTACGGCAGACATGAATTTATGGGGATATATAGGGATTCGATAGGAGTTTTAATAAATCGTTATGAGAAACACTAACCAGAAAATAGGTGATAGACAAAGCCTGAAGTGCGTTTAATCTTCTCTGACATCTGTTAGATGGAGGCGAGGGAGGCAGAGAGTGAAACGGAGACGAGACATTGACTTAAATATTGGTATCCTGATCTAGTGTTGTCTGGTCCTACATACAAGGCTTCAATAACATTAAAGTAAACCTTGTAACAAAATGCCTGATCTAATGTGATTCACGGTAGCTGTTCATTTATAAAAATCACTCGAGACAAGCTAAAAAAAAGACCAAAGTGATCAAACTTTTAAACATACTTTTAAAAGTGATTCAATAAAGACCAGAAACATTCCAGAATGGATCTCTTCAGGAAAACCAGTCTAATACTGATTCCGTCAGACATAGTAAAAATCTTTTGGGAACACTGTACTTAATGCAGTCAAATAAATGCATTATGCATGACTTCATAAGGCATTATTAAGCATTCATAAAGTATTATAGAACATGGCTATTAATATTTATAAATAGGCATAACATTATAGCCATGTTTATTATGCATTATGAATGCTCTCATCTATAATGCACTATAAATACCTCAATAATTTATTGTAACGGTCAGTATAAGCATTAAGGATGATTTTGACTGTATTATGATGGTATTTATAGTGTATTATAGATGAGAGCTTCATAAAGCATTCATAATGCATAATAAACACATCTATAATGTGTTATGCCTTTTGTTTAATAGTTATAGCTGCGTTTATAACACTTTATGAATGCATTATAATGCATTATGAAGGTACCTATAATGCATTATAATGACTGCTTTACGTGTTACCACCCTGGTCAAACAGGTCAAATAGACAATCAAATGTCACCGATTTCTAATGTTTTACTATAGTCACACAGTGCCTCTAGCAGTATATGGACCTTTCCATGTGGTAATTTCATCTCAAAGTTTGCACAGATCTTACCCATTATCACTGGCATGCTGCAAGGATCACTAAATATAAATCAATAAAGACTGGAGAATAAATACAACTGGCCAGGTCCCTGAAACGGAATATTATTTAGAGTTTGCCATAATTATCTTATGCAGCCTACAATATCAGTCCTGATTTAGATATTTGATAAGATGTATATTCCAAAAATCTCAAAATATTGGCATCATACTGTATCAGTGCAAACTCAAAATAAAAATCATTTAGCCATTGTTATACGCTTTAACCTTACAAACATATATTAAAATCACATGATACAGTGAAAAAACATCATCTGTTTATCAGTAAAATTATATTAAACATTGTATCTCAAACATAAACAAACCAACAGTTTTTGTGTAAATCCATTAGAATTCATAGCAGGTTCTTTGTGGTCCGCTGGCTTCTCTGCATCATCTACATATGACTTGAGTAATTCAGGCAGTGACTACACACAGTCGAATTTTACCCGACTGTGCAAATCACTGATTCCCCAACTGGTGACAAAGGGTAACACCTTCATCCATAACAATGAGCTCAGACACACTTGAAGAATTCACCTTTAATATAGTTTCACCTTAAAAAACTTACACCCAACAAGTAAAGCTCACTGGAAAAATGAACTGCTTTCAGTTCCAATACACTTTCCAATAAAAATCCATATCCTTTCATTCTCTGTCACTTTATTCTTTGGGTTTTACCTCCAGTGCATCTCATATGTAAATCCAAAGTTTTGTCTGTCTGCTGTGGTGTCATTTTCTGTTATTTGTTATTCATTGTTATTTATTGTTGACCCTTGTACCTACTGTCTTGTATTTATTTGGCACTAAAGTTTGCAGGAATCACACAAATAAGAATTTCACTGTAATATGTTCACATGACTATAAATTCAGAAACTTTATTTTTAGCATCACATTCTGCTTTTCAAAATATTGAAGTTGTGCTTTGTGTACAGTACTTTTTAAATCTGCTTGCACCATGTTTTCTATGTGTGCTACATTGTCAGACATCTACATTGTCTGTTTGGCACTATACTGTATGTATGTTTATCTGTGACCTGTGCACAGATCTGGGCAGTACAAGTATGTTCTTGCTACTTTATGCACCAGAATTTCCCTCCGGGATCAATAAAGTTAATCTTAATCGTACGAAATCACTACGTTCATTTCCAATACACCATCGATAAGAATTGCAAATAAACTCCAAAATACAGGATAATGTAACTGCAGTCTTTAATGGACAAATTTTGCAAGTTCCAAGGATGTAAGTGCAGATGCAGTCTTCTTTTCTGTGTGAAGCTGTTAATGGTAACTGTACTGTAACAGCTTCATCAAAAGTCAGACAGCAGAACAAGCTGGTGTTAAAAAATATTTTTTGAAAAAGCGGTATAAACTGAGAAATATGAGCGCAAACTTTCCTACCTATATTAAACTTACCTTTAATAGAATGCACATAATTTTGTCTCAGTCTAAATATAGACCTGATAATACATTTACTGTATGGTCAGCTTCCAGAGAACTAACTCCATTTTTGCACCCTATGATATATATAATATTTTTAGTAATATTTTTGTATCCAATTTGTAGAACCTCCAAGTAAAACTTAAGTATTAATTAACATATCTGCAAGTTTTTTTTTTTCTTGTGATGCCTTCCACGGTCTTCTAAGAATAGGTTTATCAATTTAAAGTTAACATGGAAGTTATATACTGCAAGATTTCTATAAATCAGAGTAGAAACACTTTTTTTGACCACACAGTCCAGATACCCCAAGGAAACAATTTTTGGCACTTTTCAAACTCTTTTGGATCTGTCAAAATTAATGTACTCTTTTGTTCTCGGCACATTCTAGCACTTTCTTTTTAAGTGTGTGCCGTCTCACTTCAAAATGTTCTTTTGACTTTTTGATCCGAAAACATCAAAGGGGCAAATTTAAACTTTTGTCGCTGATTATGATGCTTCAGAGGCACTTAACAAACGTGCTGGGCTAATCAGTCAATCAGCACGGCATGACTTGAGAAAATCAGGTGTGAAATATCGCTTGAGGAGGTGACTTTTTAGTCTTTTTCTTGAAGAGTGTGAGGAGGAGGGGGTCATCCCAGCACCAAGGTTAAAAACTCGATAAAGAAAGAGACATTTCAAAAACAGACATGTTTGACTTAACATTGATTGACTATCTTGTTCATTTGACCTCCTCTGCCGTCCCCTGGAGGATGGGCTCCCCCTTTGGGTCTGGTTCCTCCCAAGGTTTCTTCCTTTTAAGGAGTCAGTCCATCCATCCATCCATCCATCTATCCGCCCATCTATCCATCCATCCTTATAACAGTGAAACATCAAACAGCTTAAATTCCAGTTAAAAACAGTGACACACTTCTCTGACCTTTGAAGTTCATCTTGTGTTTCTTATATTGTGTAGGCGGATTACAAGCTAAAATGAGAAAAATTTATATAAGTTTGTAAATAAATATATTTAGTTTTTCTCACACAAAGAACTCTCCCCATAAATTCTTCAGCATCAGTGATTTGCTTTGGCTCCAAAAAATTGAGATACATTCACGTTGAAATTACCATAAACCAGAAAAAATTAGGCAAACCATTTCAGCTTTAAAAAGACTATATGATCTATACATTAATATTACTAAAAGACATCTGCTTATTTGTGCTTTCGTCCTTTAATTTATAGTGTTTACCTAACACTGTTAACATACTACCAGGCTGTTCAGCTTATGTCTGACTCTTTCATCTGCATATTAGAGTATACGAAACTGACATCTTTAAAAAATGATAGCCTTTAATCTGATTTCACTTAAGCATGAATTTACAAAAACACACCATTGATAAACATTATATAATAGCTATGGTGTTAATTATAGGAACAATTACTCATTCCTTTAATTTTCTATTACTGCGTTGTCCAATACATTCATAATTCTCTATTAATTTTACACTTTGAAGCGTTATTGTGACATTCAATGCTTGGATTGTTTTTAAGACTGCATTGTCCACATTTTCCTACTAAGTCGGGCTAGCTGCTCTGAAATGCTAAAAGGCTCCTGTCTACTGCCAAAGAGCAGCTTGGGGAATGACATCAAGCCTTTACAGTTTAAGTATGGGTCAATCCAAAAATATCTGCTGGAGAACTTCTCCACAAACTTGCAGCTGCAGGATACAATGAGCCAAAACCATCAGACATAAACACGGTGATCCTCTCTCCGTCGCCTTCCCAACATCTTAGGGCATTAAGACTCCAGGTCAATCCATTTCATAACATAAACACTTAGTAATGCTAAATTCAACATCTGCCCTCTGCAGTGTTTAAAGTGTGGATACAGGAGTAAAAAAATTCATAGCTTGCTTTACGACGCAAAGTACTGGAATGAGATACAGCACACGATAACAATATGACCCTGAGCGATTCTGCCTGTGTGAGAAATTATCCAATAATGTCTGCTCATTCTACTTTTGGAAGACTGTAACACCATCGACAGCCCGAGTGCCGCTGTGATCTTCCCCAGAAATATGGCCATTTGCATAGTTTGACAGTTTTAAATGACTGTTTGATTTGGCTGGAATTTATTTTACTGGTGTTAGTTTAATAAATGAGGTTTTACATTTTTTAGTGTTTTGCCAGCTATGGGGGCTGCATTAATATAAATTGGAAAGAATAAAAGTTACTGCATTTAAACAGTCTGCATGCATCACCCTTGCTGTGTAATAATCACATGCCATTGTTTCTGTTGGTGCTGTTCAGTTACGCTGCAAAGTTTCGATAATATCTAATTTGTGCAACATAGGATCAATGTCCCTTCTAGACTGTTTAGAATATACTGCTCTCTTATAAATATAAAGTATGCAACATAGGGCACAAAGTTTACAGTTTATACACCTTGGATGGGACAGCAGGTAATTTCAGGCTACATACACACACATACTGTCAGCCAATAAAGTTCAATAGTAAATGTTAGTTATCTGTTTAAAGCACAAATATCTTAACAACAGACTCTATACCATTAATCAAAGATGTGGGGCAGATTTCAGTCCTACCTGCTGATTGGTGAATCCAGTTCCATGCTGCAAGAGAAAAAAGCATATTTTAGACCTTGTAGGGAGTATGGGAATAGTAACAGGTGGAATGGCCCTTGCGTTTCACAATTATTTGCTTAAAACCAAATCACAAAAATATCTGAAATGATCCGGCTGAGTTTATGGAATCTTCACGAGTATGACAATCAATTCACTTGAATTCAGTTTTATTTATATGATGCTAATATTTATATAATTTCTTCCGCTGTAGTTTAAAACTCAGAATTCTCAGGCATAAAAATCTATAGTAAATTGTACATCAATATGCAATCTATGAAATTAGTGGAAAAAAACAGATCAGATGAATAACATAAGGTGACATATTGTTTCCTTGCCCATTTTCTCTTTTTTTGAACCACATTCATGGAAATCAGAGGTCAGAATTCTCAGGATGAAAGTAAATGTCTTGCCATCGGCTTAAAAAATATGCTTGTTTATTGTTAAAATGACAACTGTGTTCTTGTATGTAGCCCACGCTAGACTGCAAAGAGCAAACTATGCAAGCTACAAGTTCCACAATATGGCTTGTTGAGAGAAGCTGGACAATAATTATGTGGAACACAGACTGCTGTAGCCCGGGGTTCACAATCAACAATGACAGAGTAATTACGGAACCCAGAAGAAGCTACTTTGTGGATCAAAGATGCGTCTTGAATGAGTCAAGTGCAGCTGGTCTCATTTACATAATTACTGTCTGCAACTTGTGGGTGCATTTTCTTTTACTGCGCAAGTACATTCGCCAGCATTTCCCTGCGTTTTAGTAATAACGATGTAATGCATTATTAAATAGTATT
>JAODKF010000049.1:8637503-8664195 GCA_026779585.1 Mormyrus proboscirostris | reverse complement strand
CTTGGGGCAGAGGACTGTGCATAACAGACTAGGGGGCAGGGGGGGGTGTGTGGGGGGGGTAAATAAAAAGCCCTGAGATGGGTGCTTGTGTTTTACTGGGCAGTAAACCATCAGGTCACCGTGGGTCAAGGCTGTTCAACATCGAGGGACTAATACCCCCATGGGGGTAACAGGAGACTGTGGCCCCAAAAGTACAGAGAACATTAATGTCTAACGAGCTCCACTGGTCCAATAAAAGACTTGGAGGGAGAGAGTCTGCACAGGAAACTACCTCCCAGTGTCCACCGAA
Organism: Mormyrus proboscirostris; assembly: GCA_026779585.1. Lineage (NCBI taxonomy): Eukaryota > Metazoa > Chordata > Actinopteri > Osteoglossiformes > Mormyridae > Mormyrus > Mormyrus proboscirostris. The sequence goes on along the minus strand of JAODKF010000049.1, from coordinate 8,663,906 downwards.
GAGGTGCAGAGCTAGCTATGAGTCCTCATTCCTTTACTTTCAAGTAAGTCATCAAAATGTCACAGCTTTTGAGATCGTTGTAGGTACTGTATCCCGCTCCTTGCCGTAGTGAGCTAACTCATCATAGCTAACTAATTGCTAGCAAATGAGATGGGCAAATTCAATAAGAAACAGCTGGAGCATGACAAATGTTACAGCGTAATGAAGAACAGGGTGGATCCGGTGCTGAAAATGCGTGCCGCTGGTCTGGTGAGATTCGTCATTGTACTGCTGTGCCGGCAGATTTCTCTGATGAGGTGCACTATAAAATTCCATTAAACTGTCTATCTTTAGAAAGGTTTCAATAGAGTATTAAAATGCCTTAAATTTCAAGTTCAAAAGAGCACATGTATCCTGCGTTTGGAAGCCTAGATGGAGATAGGAGACACGCCTGGGGAATCAATTGTCTAATACAAGCCAACGGGTCTGCAGAAACGGCCATCGACTCGTCAGTGGAAACATCTGGCAGTAGTTCAAGCCGATGCTTGTAACATGGAACCTCATTCCTTGCTTTGGCTGATAAAAATGATTTTGAGCATAATTACAATGTGGGGGGATGTTACAGAGCGGTCAAATCATAGTCCAAGATAAAAACAAAAAATATACAGGCAGGAGGTTTTCTGCTAAAACAAAGAAATAAGACATTTAAGCAAATAAATCTCCACGACCTGATGTGTAAGTACGTTTGTAAACGAAACAAATAAGTAGGGCATAGGAGGAGAAAAGCGGGCCTTGGCAACAGGAACTGGGAAGAACACTCTGTTGCTATGGAAATGTTGGAGTAGCTGAGATCAATAGTGAGCTCACAGGCAAGATATTCAACGTGAGATGCCGGCCATTCGCTTTGGCCCATGGTGCCCTTGAAATACGGTCCTGGCAAGGACACAGAAGAATGGCCAGCAGAATGTTTTTGTGGGTGTGAGGCTACATCTGAAGCTTCCTGTGTGGCCATTATCATGTCTGTGAATCTCTTGGAGAGCAATATGATATTACCCAATTACATTATAACAATCACCCAATTAAAGTATCACTATACTATAGTATAGTATAGTATAGTATAGTATTCTATACTACACTACACCATACCATGCAATACTATGTACCGGTAAAGTGAAAGGATAAGTCAAGGACACAGAAGCTACTTCAAAAGCAACACCACCATCACAAATACTGGAATTAAGGAACATGATATGTAAACAGCCAGGAATAAAAGAGAATTTATGTAGAAGACAGCCAAAGGCAATATTAAGGACCTGGCTTTGAAACAAAGAAGGTTTTTGAAAGGTCAGATCCTTAAAAAAAAAAAGTGTCAGTGTCTTTCAAACAATGAAACGAAGTGAAGAAGAATCCACAAAACAGAATTTATAGAGCAATTCGACTTTGCAAAAACAGTTTCTGGACATGATAGTAAGGCAACTGGGTTCTCCTGCAGACTTGGTAGCCACAGAGAAGATTAAATTGTTGGGGTTCTGTACTCTGCTGGTTTCATATGCCTATCTTTGCACTGGAGGGTGAGAGTTATGCCTTTTGGCAATACCCAGATGCTAGAGACTGGTCCCATGCGAGCATCCTGACCTTACTTAAGACAATTCCCCTCAAGCCATTTATTTCCTTCCCCTCCGGTCAGTTGACTCGTGACAGACCTTACCACTGCATATGCTTTTTTATTTAACTCACCGTAGGGGGGAGTGTTTAGCTCAGTTGGTTGGGTATCTGTGCTTGCGATTTGAAGACTGCCAGTTCACAGTTCAAGCCTCAGCAGAATAGTCACATGTTCATTGGACCCTTGAGCAAGGCCCTTAAACCCCTGGAATGCTCTCCAGCAGTGTTTCCCAATCTGGTCTTCAGGGACCCACAGACAGTCCATGCTCCCTGTAGGGAGGCAAAAAATGGACCAAATGCCAATCTCTGAGGGCCGGATTGGGAAACTCTGCTCTAGGGGTACTGGGTAAATGGCCCGAACCTACACTCAGACCCAAGATTTACTCTCAACTCTGCATCCTGAGTGAGAGCAAGGCATGACATGGTAAAAGATGCATGACAAGATACTGGTACAAACGGCAAATAAAGCACAATTTCATTTTGTTATAATTACTATGAATGATTGAAGTAACCATTCTCCCTTTGTTTACAGCTGCTCCTCCTCTTTCACCTTTGAAGTGTCTGCAGTCCAAGAGGCAGAAAGTTTGCATCGTCTGAGCTGGAGAATCTGGCCATGCTGTACATCATTTAAGCGCTCGTTTGTACGGGGGATGAAAGGGTTTTAGGGAAGCCAAAGCTCGTTACGTGCACCAAATCCCCAATGCTCCTCACAATTAAGCCGTGCTGCTGTTGAGCGAGGTCATCTGGCGTGTTATATATAGCAAATGAGAGGGAATTGGCGGCGTCTATCTCATTAGACGAGTTGCAAGGTGATCATCTGTGGAAGGGACCGGGCCAGGACATTTTGAACAGGCAGCCGCAGTTACACAGGTGTGATGCTAGATGGCGACCTCACAGTTAAGAGCTTGTGATTCAAAGGTTGGAGGCCTCAGCATGACATAATGTCAATGTAGTTACAGTCGTTGATGGGGAGTGTTGACGTAGAGACCCCAGAGACCCATAATCACGACAAAAACGCCGCTCCGAAGAGAATCAGAACTTGGGCCTACGGTGGCACAATGCATTCCAATATAAGGGGGAGTTCTCCAGTCGTGCGTTAGCGTTCATTGAGCATTACCCCACACCCAGAACTCAGAATTTATTTAGCCATATCTTCTGTTCCATTCTATTATCATTCCATACCTCTACAGCATTCTCTAAATGCATACCTCTTCTCACCTGGGTCCATGGGGACCTCCAGACAGTCCAAGCTGCGGCTCCCTGCCAGATGGTCCACACACAAACCAACTGGAGGTCTCTGAGGATTGTTTTAAGAGGCACTACTCTATACTACATCGCAAGCAGCAAGACAATACGACGGGACATCAGTTTTGCTCGAGTTGATGTTTGCATTTAAATATCCTCCATACAGACATTGAAACTCATAGATGTGCAAATTACCTGTTAGGCTGTTCTATGTGTCTGTGTGTCCCTGTTTTCTGATCTGAGGCATATGGCAAAAAAAAAAAAAACCAGCAGAGCAATATTATGTATTTTCATTTTTTTGTAGCTATAAAAATGCACATGTGTGCATGACGCCAGAGTTGGGCTGAATTGATGATGTTTATCTACCTTAAGATGGGAAGCAGTGAAAATGCAGACTGTTTGGGGGTACGGATTGAGGAACACTTCTCTACAGAAGCTAGTTACTGTATACGTCTACCTTGATGTGTGTCAGTGCTTTTGTCCTGTTTTGTACCGGCTAATCCTATTGGACATGATACCTTACTGACTTGTTGATTTGATTTAGTACAAAAGGCAAATAATTTGCGCTGGCATTATAATGCAGAACACCACAGCAGATCACATTAATTCTCCACATTTCAAAATACTCCAGATTCTTACGACTGTCCCTCTTTCGCCCCACATTTTTTTTTCCAGGTTAGTCACCAAATCCCACTCCCCCCCCAAGTCGTAGCAGAGTGGCTCTCAGTCCTAATTATCGCCCCCGCATCTCGGGCCTGCGGCGTCGCCCAGCCTGTGGGGGGGTGTCTGGCATGGATGGGGGGAGACAACTGTAAATGAAACACTTTCTACACTGCCGACCTCCCACCTGGCCTCCCGCTGTCACTGCAACAGACTGGGGGGGGACATGTCCAAGCTAGCGTTTCATCTAAATGCGTGAGATGGATACGAAGCTGACCGGGATGATGGGGAATGAAAAGAACAAAACATCCTGTGCTCAGTTATGGCGTGCTCACGGCTCCGGACCGTTCCCACAAGCACCAGGATGGTAATCACATTACACGCCGTGCTTCTGGTGGCTAGCGTGAGTCTAAGACGTGTTAGCGCGCTAGCTCCACCTGAATGCTAATGCCAAAGGCAGCGCTTCAGCCTAAGCGCCGGGTAGCAAATGATGTCATTGGCAAGACCTGCCCGCATTTATAAGCACTGATATAGCCTTTCATGTCTATAGGAATTTTAAAAAAGGGAATTTTTAATTCCGGCACTACTCCTTGGTCTTTCATAATTACTTACTTTTTAATTCTGTCACCACGCCAAGGTAAAAAAAGTGAAATGTAGAAATGTGATAGATAACCTGTTAAAATAACCCCCCACCCCCCCTCCAGTTTGTAGCCAACTGGACACATTTCTCCCCATACATCTAGCAAGTATTCTCAAACTGCCTGGGGGGTGGGGAACCTAAAAAAAAAATGAATTTGCAATATTTTAACAGAAATATATCAGAATAACTGATGATACTGAGTCGTGACCCCCCCCACTGATAAATACCACCAAATAATAATGTGTTTTTTTTGTAGCTGCATTGAAAACATAGGCTAGAAGTCTGGCTTTGTGTGCAGCCTAACCCTACCACCTCTACAACGGCAACAAAACGCCAGTTAGTCACCGTCAGATATTGACTCTGGGTCACTTGTCTGATATCGTTTATTACTGATAATATCGTGATATTGCCCAGCGCCAGTACCCACGATACAGGAATCAGAACACAACAACCCACCCTGTAACAATTGGCCATGTCACTACCAGGCGTCTGTGAGCTGAACACCCCCGCCGTGCCATATACGGAATAAAATCAGTTGTCAGCGTCACGCAGTACTGGTCAAACCCAGACGTTTGCTGTGTAACAGATGTTTGCCCCGCTGATTTGGTAATTCAAACAAAAACCCTTCATCTAGAACCTGCATTTTGTCGTTTCTGACACTTCTATAAATAGGTGTCAAATGCTTTAAAAAACAGCCAATTAGACATACGGCTGGGGGCTGGAAAAAGCAGGTGGCACACTGTCCTGTATTTACAAGACACAGTAGGATATAAAAGATGGTCGCAATCAGTAAACAACTGAGTCTGAGCAGAGAATTCTGGGAGGGAAAAAAAACCCTTTTCCTCTATCGGGGATTTGTTAAGAAAAAAGAGGTTTGGTAACAGAAGCTAGAGAGCAAGCATAGTGTAACTTGAAAACAACAGATCAGAGTGCTAGAAAATATGAAATATACACACTTGTATTTTCCTAATTTGATCCACCTGAATGTGCAGCTCACACTCAGAGTTGTACCCATTGTGAATCATGATGAGAGTCCAAACAGGCAGATTTGCAGATCCCAGGTCTCCTGGGAAGCCCGGTAAAAAGCACAGAAAGGTGTAAAGATGGGTAAGGGAGGCTGGGGGAGCTGAGGCAAAACAAAACAATCCAGTGGAGGGCTGAACAACCATTTCCCCGGGCGTGAGAAGTCTAATGCAAAAATCACCACGGCTCTGCGTGTTTTCACTGAACTCACAAGGGAAAAAGCAATTTGAAGCCTGGAAGGCTTTCAGAATCATATGAAAGAGACCTTCTCCCCAGACACCAGAAGTCCTGAACAAATCACAGTAACCCCACCCCACAAAAAAAATTCTAAAAAAAACACACTTATGATGGTTACCTACCATCAGCTATATTGGCCCGATAACTGGATTCTCTCTATTGTTCATCCTGCTAATCAACACGAGGCTGTGCAGTTTATCAAGGTAGGTAGGCGGTAAGATTTGATAAGGGTGGAACGGGGCGCTGATACCCAATATAGCTTCGACACAGCGGGCGAGGGGAAAACATCTGTCAGCTTCTGAGGACCAGTTTAAACACAGTGGGACTCTGGCGGCTAAACTTCCTTTCCATGTGGTTATGGATGAGCTGGTGAGCACAAAGCCTTGGTGCAGAGAGGGTGTCGGTAACCAGCGCTGGGCTGCCAGCGGATAGGGAGACGCCCTTTCCGCTGCGGACCCGCATGGCACTCCACAGCCAGATGCAATGCCAGGGGATAACAGGTTCCTCTACTAACCCCATGCAGCTCCTATCCTGCTAACGGCACATCACATGAGGTGGGATCTGGCTTAAGTGGGATAGGCTTCAGTGCCTGGAACCACAAGGTTGCCAGTTCCAGTCCCATCCTTGCCAGAATAGTTGCATGCCTATTGGGCTCTTAGCCTTGCCCCAAAATACTCCAAGAGCACTAGATAAATGGGTAACTCTGCACTCTGACACTAAGCTTTGCTCTCAACTGTACATATGTATCTGTCTCATAGTAGAGCATGATGGGATATGTGAAAAGAAGCATGCAGAAATAGCAGGACACTAGGAGCAGAACAGCTGAACCCAGAATCTGAGGTCACTTAGAGGAGACTGACGCAGACACAAGGCAGACCTGTTACCGACAGAGACTGACTCATCGCCAATCTGCCCTGGGACCTGCGGTTAGGGCGGCATCTCTAACATGCCCGTCGACGCCACACGGCGTGACTCTAGGGCTCTGGGGAGGAGCAGAGTCTGAGACATGAGGACACCGCTTGTCTCCCCGAGGAATCAGTGGGAAAGGGCGGGAATATGAGGAGTGGTGGCGAGAGCGCTAAAAATAGAGGAGAAATCCAATCGGCAGTCCTGGAAATGAAAACGAAACAGATATAAAGAGAGAAGGAAAAAAAGAAAAAAAAGCAGTCTGATCCATCTGTTAGAGGATGAGCAGGCCGACCCGCTCCAGGTTTCCTTTTAAGCTGTTCCCAGCTCTTAAACATATACTCCAATTCTAAAATTGTAACGAAGACACGGAAAAATAAAAACACAGTTTGTGCACTCTCGCCGGCAGAATCCGTACCCCAGAGTGTGGAAACGAAAGCCCACAATCACACAGCCAGGTACTGTAGTCTGCTCGTCAGTCTAGAGCCCTATGAGTCAGCGAGGAAACTAATTATTAGACGGGGGATATCAGGACATATCTCTGTCTTTTCCTGTAAAGCAACCAGGCATGACTATTTCAGCTTGGGTGGGAAGGTCAAAGTAGCCTTGGGTGTTGTAGGCCGCTGTGTATGTGCAGGCTTTCCAGTTGTAATATCACACCTTAAATTTATTTTGGCATAATAACCATTACAGAAATGTGGTGAGTCATTGGTGAGCTCAGAGGACTTCTGTGTTACATCTCTAAGGTGCAGGATCTGTCCATTCCCCAAAGCTCATGAAGGTTTCCTCCTGTGATGCAAAGCCATATGAATTGCGGCCTCTAAAATGGCTGTAGTGTGCAGATGTGTGGTGGTGAATGACCAGCCAGGGGTTTCTCCTACGCAATTTCTGGGAGAGGCTACCGGCTTGGCATGTAAGGATAGGTCTTAATGATTTAGTACTTGCGTGCTCAAGTACATTTAGAACTAGTGATGGGAGAAACCATACTTAAAAATCCATGTAGGGTTACAGTACACTATCAACCACTGCCAGCAACATGAATTTACAATGTAAACGTGTGTATGAACCTTGCAAATGCCTTGTGTTGATACTGAGTGGTTGCCATATATTGAAAATTGGTGCCTTTTCCTTCTCTTAGTACCCGACTGGCAATACTAGGTCATATGAGCTACAGAGCTAAACACGGCCTAACTGCCGATTTGAGAAACCGCCTGGGCCGGAGCCCAAAAAGAGGACATATGGTAACCCTAACCCAGCAGAAAGGCACCCGTCTGTGACACATGAGGACTCACTTTTCCTATCGCTGGAAACTTGCACACAGAGAAATTTCAGGACAATTTTAAACTTCTGCATGCTGGTACTTGGCAGATTTGCATTACATTGCTAACAAAAAAGTTCCATGAACAATTCTGAGATCAACCATGTAAGCAGCCTTGAAAAGGAGAGATTTACTGTAGGATGTTTCACAAAACATTTTTTTAGCCGAATCTGTTAAATTAATGCCCTGTGACCCTAACAGGGATTTGTGGCTACAAGATTGATGGATAAAATGAAAAAGAAACATGAAACTATATGAATTTAATCTTGTGTTTTTTTAGGAACTACCTCTCCTTGATGGCAGTGTTTGGGTGACTGGCTTCCCCATAGTCTGTGACATTTGAAAGTCACTGATTTGGAATGTAAGACACTATATTCCGTAATCAGTCAGGTCATTTTTTAGGTGGCAATTTTTATGCTTGCCTGGACAACTGTCGACCAGGCCATGGCGTTTTATCAGCTCTGCTGATTGTCCTTCACAGCCCCTTCATGCTCCCTGCCCTGTGCTGTTAATACACCTCTAGGCTTGGTACAATACTGGACATTAATACAGTGTGCTATACTTCTGCTATACCTTACAGGAGTACAGCGAAGCAGAAAGCACTATAAACTGTCTACTACAGAGTACCGTACCATCATAAAATTCATCGAGAGACGTCTAAAGCAGATGCAGAGGCCACATCGTACCACGTGCACGGCCTGCAGCAAGAACTCTCTGCTCTGCCACGATAGAGGTTTAGTTAAGTGTGTGCGATATTGTCTCTTATGTGATACAGTATGCTTGACCTCTCCCCTACAATGAGGCAAGTTCAGAATGACTTGCGTCCTCATTTCCGGGTCAAAACCTGGATGTAAATCGCTTGAAAACCAGTAGATTAAAACTCCACGCTTCCCCCATTTCCTCCAACCAGCCTTTTTCCCCCCAGTGAGAAGGTGACAGCTACTTTGACAAAGAAAACACTCCCATAAGCCACCCCTACTGTCATGGCTTTTTGTTTTGTTTTTTTTTTTCCTTCTTTGGTCAGATTGACGGGTTGGGCACCATTGATTTACACTCTCCTGGTAAAAAAAAAAAAGGAACAAAAGTACCATGAGAGTGTAGAACAGAAATGGAATAAGACCATTTCATCAGACCAGCTTAAACACATAAATACAGCCAAAAGAATGTTGACACCAGCAGGTCCGGCATCTCATTCCTAAGGTTTTCCATTACTCACTAACCTGGAACTGCTTTCCAAAATCACTAACCTCTTCTGTATAATCATCCAATCTGCTACTGCTTTTTGGTGGAGATGGCTTGTGTGCTCAGTTATACAACTGTGTCAGTAGTGGGTGTGGCTTAATGAATCAATTCCTGTACTGTAATTACTAGGGGTGTACACATACCTTTGAACACATGGTGTATTGGTAAGGATACTGAGGATCAACTGGGAGCTGAGAATGAATGAGGAGCTGGATAGCAAGGAACAAGCACCAGTAAGACATGTTTGATGGAGTTTGAGTTTTCTGCCGTTTCTTTGCATGTAGGATCATCCATTAATTCTTATTTAGTTTCCAGCACCTTGTACTCACCATCAGTCAAGGAGTGAATGACAATTTTATGTACAGTTTTCTCCCGTAATAACAACCCGGGCTTGCTGAAACCTTCCGCCCTTTTCGTCTGGCCTGCCCACACGGGGGACCTCAACCTCAGAGGCCGTCAGACGGGGCGACTCGGCCGTCTGGGGTACGGTTATTTACAGGCGGGTTAAGTCTCCACTTTCGGTGAGCTGATGAGATCATCTCTTACCGCCCGCCTCCCTCAGTGTCTCCGCTCCAGCATGGGTGAACAAACAGCCAGAGAACCAGGCTGAAAATTGAGAGGAAATCACAAACGAAAAAAGGAGGAAATTACACCAATGCATGCTGAACCAGATAAACTATAAAAAAGAGCAGTTCCTGAAGTGGCGTTTGAAAAGCTGATTACTTTTTAGGTTCCAAAGGCCATGAGACGCATTTGCCTTTGGCTGAAGTCACTTTAAATGTATATCAGTTTCCAATACGGCGCCTCGTATTGGGTTTAGGTAAACAATTTACAATAAATGACAGATTCACAGGAGAAACCAGCGTCTCCTCTTCCTATTTCATCAGGTGCTGGCTTTTCCGAAGCCGCAGATGAAATTCGGAACATAAATTACCTGTTCCATCTGAACACAAATGAACGGCAATTGAATCAGCACCTCTCTGTGTCTGACCAAATGCTTGTAAGGAACGCTCGTGTTTTCCTTACGCAAAGGCCACAGCTAGTGGAGTGGCCTTAGAAAAACAAACCAGAAAACCAGGGTCCTTAACGCATGAATAAAAGTGCACTTCAACTCGACAAAGCAGCTGAACAAAGCATATTTCTCCTAGATTTGCAACTATATTATTTGTCTTGCTGACAAATAATTGTTCTCAGAAGGGATGTCATTAGCCTTGGGTTTATTTGGAACCCAGAAATGTAATATTTTTTCTACTGACACGGTTTGCAAGCAGGATATCACAGCCATCAGGGGTAAAACTGAAATAGCAATAAGAGCACATTTCATTTTAAAAATTAGATTGCTGTATCGCCTTATTCTATTTTTAATTGGCAGTCTCATTACAGAATTGTGCTCAATGGTTATAACTAATAAATAATTAAAGATGCCTTCTACAGCCCTGCCAAACACTTATTTCTACATATCGGCATGCGAACATATCGGGATGGAAGAGAACCGAGATTGCGAAGCTGCGATGGATCGCTGCACATATTTCAAAGCCTATTCATGACCGGGGGCAAGAAGAGGATGTATAGCGAATGGCACCTCGACCTGCTCCTGAAAGCGGCAGCAGAAAAGGGGGATGTCACTCAGCTTGCAGAAGGATGTGCCCTTGATGTGGAAAAAAGGGGGCCGTTGTGCAGAGTCAAAACCAACTCTTCCAGTTAAACAGGGCCGGATTTGGACTCCGCCTGCAGCGCTGTGGGCCGTCAGAGGTAGAGAGAGGTGTCCGTCTATAGATAAAGGGCCAGGGGGCGAAAAATTAAAAAAAATATGTCGCACCACTAGGGATCCAGGGAAGCCATTGAACAAGTCACATGACCGGATGAGTCCGTCTGTTCCCGTTCCCCCTGATATTCATACCAAAACGTAGGGGTGTGCCTAGCAAGACTGAGCCTCACCTGGCTGAGCCACAGCATCCCAATTCCCACCAATACCATCAGCCATTATTCCAGCAAAGACGCTACTACTGACCGGGGTCACATGAAATCATTTAATGCCACCGCTCCGCACACCAGTACCGGTCCAGTAAACGAACAATGACAAGCAGGTCACCCTCAAGCCCCCGGTGCCTCCCAATGACTTGTGACACACACACACGCACACACGTGTGTACAACATCTATCACACAGCGTCTGATCAGAAAGCCGCCCTTTCCCAAACCCGGCAGCGGACGGATTATATCTGACATTACAGTTCATTACCATAATTGGAGGCGGACCTCGTTGACGGCTGAAATGAGTGCTTGATGTTTCTGGCAGGCGTCTGGGATTGAGAAACTTTGTGAATATCTGAGAAAGTCTTTTTCTGGACTGTCAGTCTGCGTAGTCCCCGGGTCCGAGAGCGCCGGTGCCGGGTGTCGCCCAGACGGCCGCGCAGAGCGGCTCCCCCGACATCCCGATCCCGCTACGAGGAGACGAGGCTTCCAGAACAGGGGCGGGGTGGCAGGAACGACAGATGCAAGTTTCCATGGAAACAATGCAGGCACTGCCAACAAGCGACTCAAGGAAGGGAAGTTTAAAAAAGGATGGATGGAAAGCAGCAGGAATATATAAACCACTGAATGTAGTAATCATTGCGTTCTCTTCTCGGTAAGAGGTTAAATTCGGATTAAGATTGTAGTAACAGCAGCAAGAGATCCAACTCCACTGGGTGCGTCGCCACAAGACCAAAAAAGTGATTTATCTAATTAATTATTTATTTTAATCTCCCTGCAATGTCATTAAGCAAGATGAGCAAATCTGTAAAAATTAGGCAATGTTAAACTGGTTCTCTTCTTTTTAAGTTAACCTGGATCTTAAACACCATATATCCTGCTTACAGAACAGCCTTTTCTTTTTAATTACAGAGAAATAAAATGCATTGCCTGAATTTAGGATGCTCTGAAACAGATTTACCTTGGTGTCACAAGTCTCTAAATAAACATTCAAACCGCCCCCCCATCCTCCCACCCCGTTTATAATTAACAGTGATTCTATGCTCACCACTATACTCATTAAAATCAGAAGCCAGTCAACACTTGTTGAAATGTGAAAATCTGTTTATAGATATGCAACCGGTTCAGTAAACACACACACACACGGGTTTGCGCCGAAAATGGAGGTTCTCTCTTTAAACGCCCATCTGAGCCCACGCGGACGCAGCTCCGAGACATGCGAGAGTGAGTCGTCGCACTCCTGCTTTTCGGATGCGCAGACGCGCAGACAGGCAGACGGATCGGCAGATCCATCACTCGGCGAAAAGGTCAAGGGAGTTTGCAGAGATGAAGTGAGACTCGCACCGCCAAAAGCGCAGCGTGTTAAAAGGCTTACGGGCAGGATAACACAGGCGAGTACGCAAATATTACAGCTGCTGTTAACCAGTTATCAGCAAGCCTGATGAATCCGCAGTTGGGAATGGCAGCCAATCAGCTTTCCTCCTTCAGTTCAGACTTCATTTAAATATTTGTTCACTGGGTTACCCCTTCCAGCGCGATAGCCCTTCAGTAACTGGGGGTGCGGATGTGCCTAATTTATCTGGAAAGCTCATCATCCACGGAATGTGCAGAAAATATGCAGGAAAACCATCTGCATTCCAGGCACGGAATGGGGACCAGGCAAGGACCGATCCATCACGGAAGGCCTATCCTCACATCTTAATAAGTGCCGGCACTCCCGATTAGAGACAGCAGAGACCGTCTCTAGCGCCGAAGGCCAGATGATGTATGGGACACGCCGGAGATGCTTCCGCTCACGTCCGCGTTTGTCTCAGTGTCCGTGTGCGCACATGGACGCGTGCAAGAGAGCATGAGCGCAATATCAACGCAGAGCACGCCGTGCGCAGGGGCTGTGGCCTGTCAGCCAAACAGCGTCATTAAGGGCAAGAGGAACGAGAGATAAATCATTGATGGAAGCCTGCGGGCCAATCCCCAGAGGGACGACAGCCATCTCGGAGAATGACAGAAAAAGGAGAGTTGGGGCAAAAGTAAAGTGATGCCTTTGGTCCCCAGGGTCTAATCTCACTGCCTGGGTTCTAACATGCGATCTGATGCCTTTGTGTGACAGCTCCTTTCAACTCCCTGTTATCCCGATTGACTGCAGCCATTCAAAGCTGCAGACACAGTTCTACATGGAAACTTGCAAACGTCCCAAAATATAACAAATATATCACACAATGTGAGATTAATTGGACATGTTTTATCTGTACAGGAGGCTGAAACTGTTTGAGCACTTCATATGGAATGGTCCGGTCCGAATCACAGCACTGGGTTCCAAGATGCTGAACAGAACTGTACCTTTCAGTATCAGAGCTATTTCATTGCAAGATATTAGATATATAAAAGACATTCTGTTCTTAACAAAGAACTCAGATCCAGGGGGAGGTATAATGCCTTTGATGTTATTCCTTGAATCCTGTAGGAGTTTCTTATCGTGAGTCAAAGGCAAAACCTAATTTTTGTTTCAAAGGAAATTACTGCACAAATACTGTAACTATGTTTCAGTTACGGATGACATCTAATCAAATGACATCACACTGACCTCCAGGTCAGACCATCTACTCCAATATAATAGCAAGGGTCACATTTTAACTCAAACCACACACACACAACACGATCTTCATGACAGACCATAACTGAAATGCATTAGTATTAAAGCTATAACGACAGGCTACTTTTTATTAAATGCTCCTCTTGGCACAAATGGTTTCTATCAGATCAGGAATCTGGATCTTGACTGACCCCTAATGGCGACTAAGAACGACAGGTCACCTACAACTGAGGTTACTGGTTGTTTCAGTCAATATGGGAAGTTTCAAGCTTTTGGTCTCCTAATAGCATCAAGCACACACAGCCTGGATAAAATTCACTATTTGGTAAGAAGATGATCTCGTGAATGTGTTTGTTATTGCAGTGCGCAATGTGTTTGTTATTGCAAAATGGCTCTCAGTATGTTCAACACTCTAGGGGGTCTTTCTCAGTCTCACAACACAAAATCATATATACAGTCTTGGTCTCTGGGTCTCAGGCGTTGATGAGAGGACATATGTAAAATCTCACCAATCCGCCTGTTGAATTTTTCAGTTAAAGAGGGGCTAGTCATATACTGTAGTCATAGCTGAACATCTAGGTCTTGATACTGTTAAACCAGCGTTGGTCAGGGAGTTGATCTATATCTGCATCTCAAGGGGTTATCTTAAAACATCTTAAATACAGGTACCCGAGTGCTCATCAGCATCACCAGCAACTTACTGTAGGTCAACTGTTTCATGGCAAACCAAGTACCAGAGCAGATAGAGAGCAGTATCAGACTATACAATACTCTCAGGTTCTCAACATTGCATGGACAATTTTCCATCAATGTAGATTCAAGCGAATGGATAAATACACCGTCCAATATAATCTGAGGTTAATCACATAACAGAGACATCAGAATCCATTTCTCCTTATAAATCACACAGTAGTGTTTAAAGATAAATTAATGGGCTCCATACTTATTAATATCCCACTGAATACCTCACATTACATCTTAAATACTTTAAGTCCAGTATATGTGAAAGCAAACCTATCAGTCTTATGTCTAAATGAAAAAAGAATTCAAAAGAAGCATGCACACTGCAGTAAATGCCACAGCATAAATTGCACTGCAGGTTACCAGTTACCTGCAGGGACAATGCAGTGATCCACAGTAATCAGCTGGCTCCCTTGTGGCATCCCTTTGTGATGTGGTCTATGGGGTGTGGGTACATAAAAACAAATTAGTGCAGAATACACCTTGTCTTTCAAATATAATTCGAGATCTTTATTGGCCATATGCAACAGGTGCATTGGAATGTTTGCCTATTCAACCACAGTCACAAAAGTCTAATGACAGTGCAAAACCACACTGGATAGAGTAAAAAAAAAAAATCTGTTTTTTTTGGCAAGGATGCGACCGAAGTATCCTTGATATTTGAGGCAGGGCAAGAACGACATTCGGAGATTCTCACCATCCTCTGCACTTCTTTTCTTAAGTATTGGAACCGGTCTTTGGCAATGGAAGACGATGTAAAACGGGTCCACTAGTATGGTCAAGTACGCATATTGAGAAACAGTGTTTGCTGGAGATGTAGCTGGCATTCCAACTGTAAATTTGAAACAACACAAAATGGGAAGATAATTGGGGAGGGGGGGGGGGCATGGGAAAAAAAATTGTATAGATGCTTAATTTTGTCATGTCACAATTTCCAAACACATCATTCAGCTGCACTCCCTGTGTCAATAATCACATTACTCCTCGTCCATAAAGTCAGACAGGCCTCCACTGACTTTAAATGATCACTACCAGGCCACAGTCCCTTTACCGACTACTGTGGCCTGGGTCACGTCTCCAGTGAGTCTGTGCCAATTGTTGACACTCTCAGCAGGCTGGACAGCAGTTAATTACATTCACTAAATCCCTCAGAACAGTGCATGCGTATTGTACACAAGTTATCTGAAGACAAATGGAACACATTAACGAAGGCACAAAGAAAAGGGGCCATCACACATAATTAATTACACTTTTCCACTGAGTGTTTCAACATAATTTGTCACTTTAGAGTCAATCTCAGCAGTAAACAAAGGATGCCAAAACGAAACCTTATGATACTCACAATAGGCCTATTACAGATTTTATGAGGCTAGTCCTTAGAATCGACCTCTAGAGACGTAATTCCACAAGAGACACTACTAATGCCGTTATATATAATGAATGGGTACCAAAAACTGTTATGCACACTGCTATTCTCCCATCAAAAGAGGATGTCTTGTAGTACTATAGATGTGTGTGTCCTCCTTTAAGAAATGGTAGAACCAGGGTTCTAAGCTTTCACATATCTGGTGTGACACTCATGCTTTATGACGCATGCTCAAGCAAGAAATCTTACCTTAAATGCACATCATTCCAATTAAAACCTAAAATTAGCTACATCATTGGCTACAAGGGGTAGTTTGTAAACCCTACGGACTACTCACAATAAAACTGTCACATACATGTAAGCGCGTGTGCAGACTTTTCTGGAATTGAAAATCTCACGGCAGCCAGCTGACCAAAATTGTTGACACTGGTAAAATAAGTAGAACTTTTCAACCGTCGGGAGAAACCATTTCAATACTTTAACGAAATGTTTTTGCGGTCAGCCGGAAAACAGGCACTAAAATTGAGGATGCATACAATTGGTTTGCTCATAACATTTGGAGGATGGATGGAATAATTGGTCTGAATTTCATATTTTATGGAAACACAGAGCTAATATCAATCTTTGGGCATGGACCTGCGGCACCTCCGAGTCATTCTTTATGAAAACAGCAATATTAGAACAGACCCCTCTAGCGACTCGATTTCAAAAGAAGCGACTAGCGACAAATCCAGCGACTTTTTCTGGTGATATTGGAGACTTTTAGAGACTCGGGCGTGAAGGAACGTATCATTCTTCTAACTCTCCTCACCGAGCAGCGCGCACAGTCCTCGCGCAGCAGCCCCGCCCAGCTGCAGTCAGAGCAGGAGATGTTCAGCCCCCCGCGTCTAGACTGCAATTAAACTGCGCCTGCGCGAAGCCACCGCTGGCTGACGCTGTCCTGGCAAAAATAATGTCTCTTTGGGGTCACTTTTGCCGGTCCCAAGCCCGAATAAAGGAGGAGGGTTGGAATTGTGGTATATAATAATAAAAAAAAATCGACAGAAGTTCATTTTTAGTTCTAAACGTATTTAGGGTGTTTAACCACCTTTTAGCTCTTCCACATTATTCCTCTCTCGTATAGCGCCCATTATATTACATGCACATTGCACGTTATGCAAGTGAGGCGATAGCGTCATTTAGCGACTTCTACCGACATTTGGGACAGTCAACAGCTACTTTCCTTGCTGAGGAGTTGGCAACAGTGAGCCGACATTATTTCAGGCATTTCCCCGGCTTATATCCGATAACCAGCACTACAATGAAAACAACCCCTTCTGCCTAAATCCCCAGCTCCGATTCTAAAGAAATCAAGATCTTTTTTTGTATACAAAACACAGACATCCTAGGCTGTTCGCCTCACATCAGCCCCGCAGCGTGAAACCGCAATATTGTGCCAGCCGCCTCGTCCAAGATTGTTTCAGCCGTGCGTCCGACGATAAAGCTTCCTTTTTAATTAAAACGATAGCGTAACACCCGTATGTCCGCAGATCTGAGACAGTCACTGGTAAAAGGGCAAGCAATCTTTTAGGTGTAGACGGCCGGGGTATAAGCATCACAGCCATTAATATGCATGCGGGTCCGACAGACGCATCACTAAATTCCTTGAGCTACACACTGGCCGCACCTTATTAACAGCCTGTCTCTATTACTGATCACAATACGAGTGTTTTTCTACCGACTGCACATGAGAACTGTGACATACGAAAATACCTTTTTGTTTAGTATAGGATGATTTGAATATGTGCCATTATAAGATTTTATCATGCTATTCATTTACTAAATAAAAACGCTCAGAACGCCATACCGATAATACTGCGATGCCAGCAGATAGAGGGAACGACGTGTGCGGGAAAATTATAAATATGGTGTTTTTTTCACGTGGGAATGTGTCTATCCACCACCTTATACAGGCTACCCACGATGCAGGCCGTCCCGACTGCTCATACTTCACACGATGGGTGCAAACACAATACAATTTACAACAGTTAACATTAACGCAACACATAACATTGACATACAGCACAACAACACAATAAATGATAAATACACTGAGCTATTTACGTTATTTACACCGCTGGCACCGCTCCAGCATGCTGCCCGATGGGGATTCGCAGCGGTAAAGACGGAGAAAGGGGAAATAATTCGAGCTCTTCTTTGCGACATGAGTACAAAACATAACACTATTACCGTTAAGACTGACATTTGCCAGCGGCTTAAGGGTATGCAGGTTAGAGAATCAGGTTCAGTAAACCTGGGCCTGAGGTTTATATTCCCGATCAATCAATCATAGTTTACTATAACACGTTTTTTCATGTTGTAGTAAGGTACGCATTCATTTTCCTGAGGGAGTACTTGAAAAGAAACGAGAAACTAACTATTATGGGCGAGAAACTAAATTGCATATTTAAAATTAACCCCACCTATTAAAAAGATTCAACTGAGCAACCCTACTGGAAAATTACATATTTAAATAGCTGAGATGAATTGTAAAAACTGCAGCGAATATAGTAGATAGAAAGATATTCATTTACAATTAGTCTCTGTAAAATATTCAGCTGTATCAAGTGCTTAAATGTAAAACTGCCACCCATGTAAATAGCTTTAGGTAAACAGGTATGCAAGTAAATCAAGATTTCAAATGAAGATTTCATCAAATGTAAATCACACCTATTTAAAGGCATTAGCCTTTCAATTTGCCTCAGATCAAGCAGTAGAATTAAGGCGTTACTGTTTACCTTTACGCACCACAAATCTGGCAGCGTTAGGAGAGTTTATATATATGAGGCCTGCAGGACTCTTAGAAACACACTGGGTCTTAAATTATCATACTTGGTTGCCGTGGGCATTTCTCCAATCATATGGAACATCCCATCCACACTTCATCTTCTTGTGTGGGAATCTTAATGGGCTCCAGCCTTTGACTGGCTTAGTTATACAGATTTCCAGTGCTCTGCAGATGGAGAAGATGTAGGCCATTAGTCACTGATTGGGTGAACCCACATCCCATTAGCTTAAACCAGGAAGTTGTGGTAATCTCACGCACTGTGGCTTTCAATGACTTATTTCTCCAATACAGATTAGACCTCCAAAGCAAGCAACCTGTCTGCAGTTTGGACGGTTCATCCTTGAAGAGTGAAGGTTCATTGCACTACAAATACCCTCACCTCGGCAGTGTTCAAGCTGGGTCCTCTCTGAAACCCTGACAAAAATACACAATGAGAACTCTACGTCACGGTAAAAATGAGATGTTGGCTTTCCATGATTAATAAATTACACAATCTATATCTAAGTATTGCTTAGATATAAGTTTAAAATGAGTCGCAGGATTCTTTGGAGGGGCTGGGGCTTGTTTGGGAGCGAGAATTTAAAATGTTTATCTTTAAAAACTGCATCATTTCTATTGTATACAAAACCATAGTGATTGGTTGGCATTTCTTAAGCCTTGGGGTGGGCCAAGCTTGTGATTGGATGGGCCAGATTCAGTCTGGCCTATCGGTGGAACTGAGCCTGAGCCTTACTTCTTAATATGCTCTATCCTCTTGAGCATTTGCCTAACAATTCTGTGTATGAACAGCAAGTTTAATTGTGGTTGGTACTGGAAGCACATTTGGACTGTAAGCCGTAGTTGACTCCCTCCATAAAAACGGCCCACAGCTGTGCACATGAAGTAGACGACGGTGATACAAACAGTTTCCCTCGGAGTGATTTGTCAGCAAGACTACGGGTCTTAACAATGTTGGCGGTGCAGAAAGGTGAGCCGGTTCACGCAGGCGGTACCAGTACCAGTAAACTGCAGCCCAGCTGTCACGCTGGCACTCAACCACTGCTGATCCGACAAATCACATGATGCAAGTGCTGGGAATCATCTACTCTGGGTTACATTTCAATCGCGGCTTGTAATCATATGGCATAGTAGTTCAGGTTGGAGTCGCTAACTGCTAAAGTTGCGTAGGCACAGCCTCCCCGAGGATTATACATATGTATTAAAAAAAAAAAACTCAGTCTATTCTTGTTTTACATGACTGTGTATTACACCTCTGCTCACTTCCTCCACCAGCCACCTTGGAGTTGGCTGGATGGAAATCAAGATGTGGGTGATGCAAGACATCATGTATTTCTGTATAGATCCGGCTGCCGATTTGGAATCAGTGGAAAGAGTGCCACCTAGTGTCAACTGGGCAGAAAACACTAGCCCAGTAGCTTACCTATAAGCCCCCCTTCCCTTCAGCTGAATCCTGCATTGGGTTTATGGCTGACAGTATCCACTATGAGGGGGCGGAGCCACACACTCTACCCTGCCTTTCCCATTCGTTTTTTTCCCAGGTGCCCCGCACACATAGGAACCGCGAGAGCATTTTATAGAAGTATCTCAGCTGCCTGATATGGACACTGTTTTGGTGGCCCTCAAAGCCCCCCTTGGGGTCCCCTAGACATTTTCCCTCTAATTCAGTGTCTGTCCATCGACTAACTCCTCACAAAGCCAATTAATGAATTCTTACTTGAATCGGGTGTCCAGGTGGCGGACAGTAACAAATGTGTGGAATAGCCGGGGGGGGTTGCTGTCCAAGAAGTGGTGGAAGAAACCTGTTAAGATTCAGAGCGAATGCTGCTGGCCACAAGCTCAAGCTTAGCTATTTTACAAAGTGCCATTTTTACATTTCTACATCGCACGAACTTGCAGCAAATTATAAAAGTTCTGTTTCCAATTATCGTAGTGACAGGCAAGATTACAGCAGGCAAAATTGCTCCTTTCCTGCCCACGTCCATCTATGGCCCCTCTATCAGTTACTCCCAAAATTTCGTGTGACTGAAAGCTCCCCTTTATAGCTCGGTAGTGACCTCATAACACTTCCCAGGTTTCCAACCTGCCTTCAGTGTGATATAAATCTGCCTAGGGTGGTTTGCATACAAACGAGGGCTTATGTCAGCCATTCCCCCCTTTTTTATCTTTGCATTGGTACATCCCGAGGTTTGGGCAGCTAGGCAACTGGCTCCATAGCTACTATACAGCCCCTAGACAGCATGTCACCTAAGCTACGTTAATGACTGACAGCGTCTAAACTGCATCGCATTACGATGGTGAGGACAGTGGCCTGTTAAACACGGAAACAGTGCAGAAACATTGCAGCTTTTCTTCAGGTATGGCTATTCTGCATATATTAGGGTTACATAATACCTTTATTTCAAATAAAAGAGCAGAATAGTAAATATTAAGGTTTGGTTAAGCAAAGACAAGCAGTAACTGGCTCTTTTTAAAGACAAGCCATCGACGTCTCATTTTGCAGTCAAACTGGGTGATACACTCTGTCAGTAAATCAACTAAACCTCATTAAAAAAAAAATTACTCATTCAGAGAGCGCACTCACAGGCCCTTGAATATCTCAACGTGCTTTTTAGTCGGTGGCTCTCCACATCAAAGGGCGATTAATGAATCGGATCTTCGGTCTTGCTTTGACTGAGGGCCGCTAATAATCTCTCCACAGGATGGGAATGGATGTCGCTGTTCCCTGGCTGTACACATGAACACGGTGACTCGGGCGGGCTTGGGAAAAGCCTGAGAGAGGCTGAGCACTATGTCATTCATATCCAAAGTCTGAAGGGGTGCCTGTGTAAATGTTATAGGGTTCAGCCGCAGCACCAGACAGAGTCTGTCGCAGTTGTATGCAAATGAGATTCGCTCGAGGAGCATATGGGAAGTAAATTAAGGGAGACGGCATGTAAAACACAAAAGTAATTAACCGTAATTTCCCTCTATGCGGCCGTTAAACATCTGCTGCACTTTGGACGAAAATGGGATGCAGGCGGGATACAGGCAGAATAAGGCAGGATACAGGTAGGATACATTTAAAACACAGGTGAGACAGAGGCGGGATACGGGTGGGATACAGGTATGATGCAGGCGGGATCCAGGCAGGATACAGGTGGCATACAGGCTGGACGCAGGTGGGATACAAGCAAGATACGAGTGGGATACAGGCAGAATACAGGCAGGATACAGGTATGATATAGGTGAAACACAGATGGAATCTAGGCCAGATACAGGTGGGATCCAGGCAGGACACAGGTGGGATACAGATGGGATACAGGCAGGATACGAGAGGAATACAGGCAGGACACAGGCAGAATACAGGAAGGATACAGGTATAATATAGGTGAAACACAGATGGAATCTAGGCCAGATACAGGTGGGATCCAGGCAGGACACAGGTGGGATACAGATGGGATACAGGCAGGATACGAGAGGAATACAGGCAGGACACAGGCAGAATACAGGCAGGATACAAGCGGGATACAGTCGGAATATAGGCAGAACCCAGGCTAGCTGACCAGCTGCACATGAATACGACGATTAATGGGTCTTGCTGCTGTCTGTGCCTTCTTGGTATCAGGCAGATCCAGGCCACCCCTTTTCAGGGCCCCTTGCCCTAACACACAGTACATTCTGATCAGATGGGGGACCCTCTGGTGGCCACTGGGCTCTAAGCAGCCTCTTAGTCCTCTTATGCCTTGGGCTGGCCCTGGCATCAGGGGCCGAAGTGCAGGCTCTCATTTCAGGTGAATCCCTGTCCCTACACCATAGCAGCGACAGAAACAATGTGGCTGATCCGAGTTTTTTTTCACAGGGCCTAGGAGGTGAGATGTGACAGGCAGAGAGAAAATTCCCCAGTCTGCTTATTATCATAGCCAGTCTCACAGATGCACAGTAGTGCCGTCGTCTGAGTCTTAACAGCGCCCATTTTCTCTTTTATTTAACTTGAGAGGTCTTTATAGCTTTATAAAGTGCTACTTGTAAATGTACCCTTTATTTAGGCCCTTTAACAAAGCTGGTTCACCAGCCACTTCATCTGGAGGTTTCTATGGCGAGGTGCCACCACGCCACTAACGAGGCAAACCTGAATCTCACTGGCTAGATGCTGGAGAAGATGCGTCTTTTTGTTTTACTGGTATTCAGTAATCATTTAATTACTTAATTATGAATGTGTTTCTAATACTCAAGAAATTGTACTTGGTTAATTTATTAAGCGCTTGCATGTCATGCCTTCGAATAAGATTCATTTTGGATGCCAGGGTCAGAATTCAATCGGCATTTCAGTTGGGTGTAATTCATTTCAGAGACAGATGGAAGTAAATCTCTTGGCCAGAGCTGTGCCTGCTGCAGCCCAAAAAAGCAGCCTTTTATCTTGCCATTTATAGCATAAAAAGATGACCTCAGTCAGAAATATTTGCCCGATACAGGAACACAGGCATCTAAAAGGTGAAGCAGACCCACGCCTAATAAGCTGCCGCACTTGGCTTTCAGACAGGTACCACAAGACCCCATTTACTGCTGTGCCCAGCCTGGGAACTCCAGCATGGCTCGTTCATGCCTGAAAATGCACAGCGTTGTATATACTAGCTGTTGGCTACAGCTGAACCAGCCCGTCCCACCGAAAAATGCCTCCTCGCTCCTCGTACATGGAAACCTGTAGGACAGAGCTGTTCAAGGTCCGAGGTCCGAGCACTGCTGATCTCCCAGCATTCCTTAACCCGTGGGCCAGGTGTGAAGCCTCTGTAGAAAAAAAAGGCCCCCATATTTAATTTGCCTTCATACACCCCCTGCAAATAAACACACCTTTGAATTTGAATTATTAAGTTGTGACCCCCCCCCCCCGCATTTGCACTGTACTCAAGCCATGTATGTTCCACCTAAACATTTGCTGTAAGTGTGTAGTTATTATAGGATAGATACTGGATTGTACCTCGGTGATGGCCAGTCAGTGAAAACATGGAGATGTGGCTTTGAGAGTGAGAGGTGAGAGAGAGATCCTAAAATTCACCTGGGAAATGAGAGAGATGGAGCACAGCTGATTGTTCTGGGTATTGGCACCTGTATAATTAGATATGTGTGTGTGCGTGTGCGTGTGCGTGTGCTTGTGTGCGTGTGTGCGTGCGTGCGCGTGTGGGCACACATGCGTGTCACTGATTTTAAGTCAGCCTTGAAGGTCAAATGGAAAAAGTACATTTGAAGATAGGCTTATAAAGCCGAAATAAAAATTTTACAAACGGCGTTAACATAAAAAGAGAAGCCCCGGGACGAGTTTTAACAATGCAATTACTAGAGAATGGGGGGGCGCTTTCATTGGTGGGAGGCTGAGGAATCCTGCACAGGCTCCTGTTGAAAGATATATTACAGCCATAAAGTGCAGTTACTACCCTGCACGCCCATTTCACGCCTGTACAAGTTGACGTGACAGACCTCCCCAACAACATCTGTAGCAACAGCAACAAACATTATCCACAGCGTCGCTTATATTGTGCTGCGTGTGGTGTTTTGTACTTGGGAATTCTGTTCATTTATTAGTCTACGGACGAGGCAGCCGGAGGGGAGCGAGCAGGAATAAGAGCAGTATGTGGAGAGATGTAGGAAATGGGTCCAGCGGGCGAACAGGGAGGCCGCCTCCTCACACGCGGAAGGAGCTAGAAGTGAGGGGGCCAGAGGGACTCGTTTCATCTACATCTCAGGTATCGAACGAATTCAAATGCCGACGGCACCGTCGCACTGGGTAGCCGCGCTCCATTTCCGGGCGAACGGCGTCCCTGTGAGTTTAAAGCAAATCCACGTTAATGAGGGGGAAGCTTATAGCAGGCAGGGAGGCAAAAAAAAAAGGGCCACTTCAGAGCCCAGCTGCTGGAAGTCCTCCTTCCACTTTGATACATACAAACATCAGTGTGGTCTGCCATCCCTCCACGGGACTCTCAGCATCCCCAATTCCAGTTACCATGGCGATGGATATCTGGGTGTGTTTTCCCAGTTCCTTACAATCAAAGAAGGCAGCAGTGAAATGAGAAATGAGGCTTTGAAAGCCACAGCGGGACGGATCACCGTGATTCGTCAGCCTCAGCCCACCCACCTAGACGGGAACCGGTAAAGCAGCCAATATGAAGTAGTTTAAACCAATCGGGGATCGACAGCGTGCCGTAATCCCAGTCATTGTGGGTGCCGGAGCCTCGTGACAAGATTCTCCGAGCTTGGGCCGGGAGCGACAGATGGAAGATAACAGAAGTTAGCAGCGCGTCGCTCGGTGGATTAAAACGCGACATCGACGACCCTCTAACTTTCAGAGCTGGGCTCGCTGCCGACGCCAACATCTGCGCTGCCAGTGACCATAACGACAGATCCTGTCCTTGAACCCCCCGTTCTGGTTCTGGATCAACCCGGGCCCCGAGACGTGGAGACGTGGCACACGTTCCTGGAGTGGGTCGGCCTGCTTGTTTTGTCACGTAAAGGTAATCCAAAAAACGGAGTTGGCACCAACATGGCGCACACTCCACACGCACTGAGCTGCGGCTGGATTCTCAATTCGCAGGCTCCATTTCTATTCGTCCTGGAAATAAACCAGATTATAAACACATAAAACGGAACTTAGCGTTTTTTTTAAGGCTGTCACATCTGGAAACAGATCATTTTTTTTCTCAAAAAAAAATGGTAATATCTTTATAAGAACCGCAGAAATTAGAGAAGTACTAGCTTTTTGTCGCAAAATACAATGCATGATCCTCTTAGTATTTTAGTCAGTATGTAATTGCTTCAAAAGGGGATTACATAAAGCAATTACTATCAATCAGCTGAAGAAAACGCTGAATAGCGCTGATAACCTTAGCATGCCCGTGTAAAAGGTTTATTGGTAGTTAGCAGATATTAAAAACGTTGATGGCAATATGCTTCCTCACAAAAGGCGATCAGAGGATCCCCCCCCCCCTCCAGCGATCTTTATCTGCACTGCGAAAGGAATACAAACAGCAGCACAGGTGTCCGATTCCCCCCAGGCCAGAGGCTAATTGGGTGCGGAATGAGATTTTTAGCTGCAGAATGAGAGGCCGTGGATGATGCAGTAGGGGCTAATGGAAGAATATTCCAGAATGCATAGCTGGGCTTCTCATCTTAAGAGGGGGGAGGGCAGAGCACAACCACTGTAGCAACAGAACCTAAGGAAGAAGGGCCGTCTTACCCCCCTTACTCCATGATCTCCCTTATTTTAGAATCTCATGAAAGATTCTGCTGTTTCAGCTGAGGGCAGTGGACACCCACGAACAAAGAGCTACGTCCACGTGTATATACTGGGCACCATGTCAGTAACACCCCTTGGAGGGGAAACACAGCCTCTGTCATGCTCATAGGACAAGGACACAACTTCATGTGGTGATTAATTTCTGTTTTCTAGTTCCGGTGATGAGGTACGATTTAACAATTCAACCAAGCGATTAGTTAAATACGAGGTTAATTTTGGTATCTGGTGAGAAAAGTCCAAAACAAAAATATACATATTAGGAAGGCTAACTTTAATGGTATGAGACTGAAACTAAGAACTGCAAACTGGATGGAGTTAAATAAAACTGTTGAAAAGGCTTGGGAATTTTTTTAAAAGGACATTATTGCAAGTGCAAGAGGACTTCGTACCAGCTTCCGGCAAAACTAAATCTAGGAAACTGCAACCAAGGTGGTTTACTACGGAAATTAAGAAAAGTCAGGAGGAGAAGGGCTCTGTTCCACAAATGGAAAATAACTAATGATGTCGGAATAAAGCAGAAGTATCTACAGTCTACAGGTTGACTTAAAAAAATAACATCAGACTCGCTAAGAGGAATGTCGAAAGGAAGATTGCACTAGAGGCTTAGGATAATATTAAAAGTTTCTTCCAATATTTTAAGTCCAAAAGAGCTCTCAAAGCTGAAATTACTAATCTGTAGGATAGTAGGGGCTTTGTAATTGAAAATGAAATTGATATAGTTAATGGGTTT
>JAODKF010000049.1:8617168-8630687 GCA_026779585.1 Mormyrus proboscirostris | reverse complement strand
GGGGGGTGATATTCTCTCTGTAATCCCGTAAATACTTTCAGGGTCTGAGAACAACAGGTGCCTTTAGAAAAGTGTCTTCTAAGATTCCTTTGCAGGTGTGTGTGTGTGTGTGTGTGTGTGTGTGTGTGTGTGTGTGTGTGTGTGTGTAGGGGGAGTGGGGGGCACAGACAGAATAGGCCCCTCGACCTATGACAGAAGAGCTCATTCAAAGAGATGACCTGATTGGCCAACAAGGACGACGCATACTAACCCTAACCTCAAGACCACCCGTCTAAACACAGCTGTTTTATTACCGGCACAAAGCAAACACTAAATCATCAGTAACAGCCTAAAATAAATCAACTAGGTGTAGCGCTTGTGCAAACGATTAAACCATTAGCCATCATTAAGGATAATTGAGGCTTAACAGATCGAGTGAACCGACAACGCTTACCAAGCCAACGCAATGAAAAAAAGTCTGCACTGGCCGTCTCACTTAAAACCACATACTGGAGCAGCATGTTTAACGTGCAGACCAGTTTCCTTGTCTTTTGGGTTACCACAGAGACCAGATTTCACATCCACCCCCATATGTGCTATTTAACTGCTGTTTCTGGTGTCCATAGGAAACGCCACCTAGTGGCGGTAGGTTATACAACGCGCATGGCGACACAGGGACTCACCAGATTCTTCCGCAGCTCGGGGATGGCGCTGACGTCCACCGGCTCCCTCTCGAGGGCATTGACAAACCGCGCTTCGGGGACAGCGATGGCACAGATCACGTGCACCCACCTGCAGAGAGTGCCCGGCAAAAATGCCCGCGGGACCGTACAGCGACGTTAATACAGCCACCAGCCTCTCCCATTAACAAGCAGTGCAAAAGAGACGCCTTCAAGTCTCTGCCCAGGGCCTCCAGCTCATTTACAGATGTGTCACCTGGCATGTCACACTTCTGTCCCAAAAGGAAAAACACTGCCTGATCGCAACATTAAAAATTTAAGCTTGACAAAGCTGCTGTCAAGACCAAGAGAAGCCATTAGCATCCTGTTCATGACCAAGAGGTCTCAGTAGCACAAACTACACGACAGCTAACACTGAGGTATGGGGGAGTCGTTGGGGGCACTGACCTTCCCTCGGTAGTCTTCTTCAAAGCCCCACCTCGCAAATTACACAAGCAGCAGTCCTGGAAAGCCAAGCAGAGCCAAGGTCAAATCCAAATTTAAAATCTGGTTATGAGACAGAAAGAGTTAAGATAATGGACCATGCTGGGGGGGGGGGGCACTTACGACTGTCCAGGCTGTAGCCACGCAGCGGGAACACGTCCAGTCCCCAGTCAGATCATCTGGCTGGACGCCGTAACAGCCTGAGGAAGAGACAGCACTCTTTAAACAAGCATGCTCTCAACATGACACTGCCCCTACAGGCCAGGAGGTGTTACAACAGCAGTTAAGAGACCAGTCATGTCGCCCCTCCCATTCGACAACGTGACAGTCCAAGGAGACTCCAGGCCTAACAGGGCCTTACCAACAAACCTACACTTGGAACCTGAAGCCTGCTTATTGGTGGGAAAACAACAGTCTGGGATGTATTCCAGGTGAGTTCCAATCGCTCCTCGATTAAGAGACATGAGCAGAAAACCTGACGCACAAGCTGGGAAGATTTTAAATAAATATTGAAATTCCGAGGAAAGGAGGAGGCACCTTAACAGCTGCCTTTCTTTGGCAAACACCTACAAACCAGAAGAGAACAGCACGAATCCACATTATATCCCCTGCTCCTTTGATTCCTTTCCCATTATCGGCATCCCAGGCACACTAGCTCAGGCCACACCTTGTCCGGATAACAAATGTGGCCCCCTTCTTGCCTCCCGTGGCTCAGCCCAGTTCCAGAGTTAACAAGAGAGCTTAAGATAACATTTTATTCAACCCTGGACTTTTAGCAAAAAAAAAAAAACGACAGCGCCCCCTGCTGGGGAGCATTCACCATTGCGCCACACAGAAGCAACTTCCAGTCTCCAGCTGCAGCCATGCGTCTGTTCTTCCACCATATACATCAAGGTACATCATGCAACTTCCTGCTATACATGATACACACGGGTATAAACCACCTGCATTGCGTTGCTATAGAAACTCACACTGCCCTCAGAACATATAAACGAAATAATCATCATGGAAAAAAAAAAAAAGCAAAAGACTGTCGCACACAGAGCAAACGCCAAGACTCCCACTCCCGATAACGAGGCCGCTGAGATCTGTCACTGACCGGCGCCGAGAAAGGGGAGGAGGTGACCAGGAGGAGGTGACCAGGAGGAGGTGACCAGGAGGCAGCCTCTGGGAGCACATGCTCACCGCAAAGCCAAGCACTGGCTGAACGGTAAGGCTGCTTCCATCAGCGGCACGGAAGCCTAGGGAGTCAGCTTCTCCATGTCGCCAAGGAAACGGGAGTAGGCAGGGAGAGAACGTCTACTCCCCCTACTTTCCTGCCAGTTAATATCTAGACTATGTCCACCTCTGCTCTACAGAGCAGAGAAGATGCCGCCACCTCAGAACATGGCAGTGCCCACGACAACGGAAGGGGCCTCGCCCCCGTAAACAAAGGTGTCCTCGCTCCTGGGAGCGAGCGGATTGGCTGATTGGGTATGGGAGGGAGGGTAGAGAGCTGGGCTGCAAGACGGGCCAGAAATAGTCCAGTTCCAAGCCCGTGTTATTTTTTGTCCCGAAACACCTCCCACTGCAATGCGAATGACGCTTCACTAGCAGGGGAGGAAGGGCACAAGACACGATTTATGTTTTGATTTGACGCACAACGTGAATACATACAACCCCGCGTACCGGCGGATGTTCCCAGGTGTGTGTGTGTGTGTGTGTGTGTGTGTGTGTGTGTGTGTGGGAGGGGGGAGGGAGGGGGGGCGGAGCCTGACTCACTGGCGTGGACCTGCAGACAGCAGCTGGAACAGCAAAGCAGCACGCTGGTGCCGTCCTCCCCGATGTGTGAATTGGTGGGCAGCGGCTCCATGTTCTCGGGCCCCGAGCTGAAGCACACCTCCGGGACGATGGGGCGGGTCCGGCTGCCGCTACGTGGGGGCTGGATGTCCGCCGTGAGGGCTGGGTCCTTGTGGGGCTGGGGGTGCGGGCGCATTTTACTTAGCAGACGCATTTATTAAAAGTGACACAAATTCTCAAGGGTTAGCCTGCCCCCTGGAGCATGCGGGCGGTTAGGTCCCTGCTCAGGGGCCCCAGTGGTAAAACCACTCTGCTGGGCCTGGGATTCAAACCAACAACCTTCCCTTCCGACCAGCTGAGTTACTGTACGCACCTCCCTCGTATGCATTTCTTAGAGAAAGTGTGCAATTATTTAGCATATGTGAGTCTCTTTAAGTGAGTGTGAGAGTGTGTGTGTGTGTGTGTGTGGGTGGGTTTGCATAGCCCAAAATGTCCCCAAAGTGAACCTGAAACTTTCTTACTCTTGGGGACATTTCTCAGGTCACCATTTAACTAAACTCAATTTTATAAAACTGCAATCAAAAAAGTAAAAATGCCAAAACTCATATTTTATCTGGTTACTTATGCCTAAGGTTAGGGCTGGGTAGGGGTTAAGGTCATGAAGATTTAGATAGGTATGCCAGCGAGTGTGACTGTGCGTTTGTGTGTGTGTGTGTATATGTGCGTGCGTGAGTGTGTATATGTGCGTGCGTGAGTGTGCACGCACACAGACTCACCACTAAGTACGGGGAGAACAAGGTACAGATGGCACAGTACGGTTCAATGGTGGCCACGGCCGCATTGAAGCGGCGCTCTGCCAGGAAGTTGGGCGACCGGTTCTGCCACAGGTGACACTGCGTCACTGCCTTGTCCTCGCCCTGCTCATTTTCGCCCCCTCCTGGCAGAGGCGAGAATAGCTCTGGAAGAAAAATGAAAGAGATAGTTAAGCAGAAATCTTTTGAGGACCTGTCATGAAGTCACCTTTAAATTTCATTAAAGCCCCCAAAGCAGGTCCTGCTTCATGGTACCGGTGCCCAATTATTCTGGAATAAATGCCAAAGTCTGCGTGCTTTCAGCTGGAATCACTGTCTGAGGGGCCCCTTATCAGGCAGTAATTGACTTACCCTTAAAAAGGCCGCCCATATGACTTTATTTCTAAATCAGATTATTCAACTAAGTGCTGAAATACAACAGAACTCAGCAGGTCCCAGAATTGGGCTGGACATTCCTACCCGACAGACCCCTGATATTAGAAATTAAGGGAAAGCGGCCTCTATTCATTCTGTCGAGAGGGCCCCCCCCCCCGTAACTGAGGCAGAAATGGGCCACAGCAAGTCGGTCATTACGCATTTAACGCTAACGCAGCGGTCTGACCCAAGTGCTGCCTAAGGCTGGGCTCACCTTCATCACTGGAGGCTTCCTGCTTGACGATGGAGAGGGGGGAGCGTCTCGGGGGCTTGCTGATGGGGTGTCGGCGGCTCTTCTTCACCTCCACCCCCATCTTCATCTTCGCGTAGGAGGCCGGGCTGGCCTGTAAGGGGCGCACAGGCACGGGCTCTTACCGCGAACAGCCAATCGGGTAGCCAGCCTCCTCTGGGGAGGCGGGACGTGCCGCAGGGTCGGCTGCGATAGGTTCGCGGTATTCCGGAGCCGCGAACGCAATAGGCCTTGACTGAAAAACTCAGCCGGCCCAGTGAACGGCGGCACGTTGCTAAACATTCACTCCCATCTTAAAGGTACAGACACGACACACGACGGGTCATTTCACAAAATTCACACGACATAAATTTAATCATTAAATTGTTGCTTCTAACTTTTGGCTTTCTAAATTTCAGCTTAAAATAGAGGGCTGAGTGTTGCACTCTTCATGCTTTATATAACTTTAAGGTGTCATAAATCTCCAAGGAGCAACTAGATTCACCTGGATTATCTTCTCAGGTCTGCCCCCTGCTGGCTCATCGTTCTTGGCAAACTGCTCGAAGGCCTCTTGGCATGACATGCGCTCCTTATCGAAGACCACCTTCTTGGGAGCAGGCACGACAAATACCGTGGGCACCACAGACCGGGTCTCATCCGCCTGCGTGTCACCCTCGCCTGTGGGTGGCACTGTTGAGTCCTCCCCAGCCTTGGCAGGCTTCTTCTTTTTCTTCTTCTTCTTTGTCGTGCTGGGACCTGGATCAGAAATGTAGGCCCTTTTTCATGTGGTTGTAAAAGGAGGCGTGGTTGAGCCCTAACCCGATCACCAGGAGGCCCCGCTCACCCGCCGCTGTGGCGTCGCCACCTGCCTCCCCTGCTACCTGCTCCTCCTCCTCCCTCTCCATGGCCTCCAAGGCGGCCCGCGCCTCCCGCTCAGCGCGCTCCCTCAACCTCTGTGCCTTTCTCTCCTCCACCTGCCGCATGTACTCCACAGGATCCAGCTCGATGCCCTGCTCAGCCAGAACCTTTACCTCCTCCAGGTTCAGTCTCCTCAGCTGCTTCTTCTTCTGCAAGGCCCTGGGGATCAGGAGAGGGACATGTGAGGCCAGCGATGGAGACAGGGACAGGGGGACAGAACCAGAAAAACAAACTGGAAGACAGGGAAGGAGACCGGACCAGAAAGACAGACAGGAGGACAGGGAAGGAGACAGGACCAGAAAGACAGGCAGGAAGACAGGGAAAGGGCGGGATGGGAACAGAAAGACACGGGGTTAGGAATAGGAAGACTGGGAGGGAGACAGGAACAGGATGACAAGAACAGGGAGACAGGGACAGGAACAGGATGACAGGGAGAGAGATACAGCAAATGGCAGAGGCAGAAAGGCTTAAATCATGGCCGTATGGAAACATGCAAAAACACTGTGTGTGAACAATAGATCTATACACTGGGCAATCGCTCAGGGCATTTAGGCAGTGCAGTGTACTACCGACACAGGGGGGCAGCACTGAGCCCTTCAGAGTGTTTGTGCAACTTTTACACTGGGTTACATTTAGAGCAGGCCAGTTTAGTGACAGGACTGTACTGGTCTGACTTCCACAACCTACAGTTGGTTTTGACATGTACCTGAATAGATCTAGGGTACGTTTTGGAAGTAAATCAGAGAGGGGAAGCAAGACCAATTTTTTAAAGGACGTTCTCCGATCCTCCCTGCGTTGTTTAACCACTGAGAAGGAAGAACAAAACATCACTGGGGCTCATTATTCAAACCACCATGTGGTCTGATTCTGCATCCCAAGCCATTACACCTCCCAAAGGCAGCTTTTTGGAACACGGCTGGCAGCAATACAAAAGGTCAGGTGGCCCGGTCCACGCCCTCACCTGCGCAGCAGCTTCTCCCGGTACAGGACCCGGTTCTGCCTCCAGCGCTCCAGTTCGGGACTGGTCAGACTGGTGGGCTTCAAGTGATCCAGTACGGTGACGTCGCGGCCCTGCTTCCACTGCTCGTAGCGGTCGGGCTGCAAGCAGCGCACGAACACGTCCATGGAGATCTTCACCATGTCCTTGCGGCAGGTGCACTGCGGGAGGATAAGGGCACCGGCACTGTTAATTTCGAGAGGGGGGAGGGGGCAACGACTGGTCGCTACTGGTGCGGGCGAAGGTCCACAAGCGACACCAACCATACGTATCAGAGCAGACACCGCCCAGGGTCCGCCAGAAATATTCACTCTATCCCTGAAGAACCTTCTAGTCCACAGCTATCTAAACGTCAAACTTAAAATCCATGCTAAAAACTGCCGCCTGAGCACCAAAATCAATTTTGCGGCCCGCCCTGATCCCCCTCCCCCCAAGACGAGACACCGGAATCGGGCAGGGAGCCTATTCCATTCCGTTCTACAGACCATTAATCTTCCACGGCAACTTGCGACAGCGATGAGTTTCTGCTTGCACTGTGGACCACTGCTATTAAACTATAAGGAGGCAAACTGTATCGGCAGCAGAAATTAAAGAAAAGTTGCTATTAAGCAGCACGGTGCTCCAAGCTCCAGCAAGCAAGGTAGGGGTGGGCGATCCAATGATTTTATATCGTGGTCGGTCTTGAAGACGTCCACTATAGACTTTCCATGTGAATCATAGAGATTGTGATCTCTTACGTCTTCCAACTAACATTTCCCAACTTCACATAAAACTTCGATGGACAGTAATAATGTGTCACCCCTCAAACCATACCACACTTCCTCAGCCACCATGTCAACAGCTCACACTGAACACGTCACGAATGAAAGAGTCCCTGTGATAGAGACATGTGACATAACTTGACCAATCAGCAAAGTAATCTAGCAGGAAGTCATTCTGTTGGTTTAATATCTCACTGTGGGCTGGTGCTTACAGGCGGTCCGTAAAATGAACTTGATGTAGTGAAGAAAGATATTAAAGAGATCAGACTGGTTCATGAAAATGTCATGAAAGGAAGTGGTGCAAATCAGGCACCCACTCAAAAAATGGCATAAAATGTAATGCTTGGCATACACAGATATGCAAAGACCAAATCCGGCATGGACAGTTAGATATTTCACCAAGCGAAAGTTACCCATAAATTTTGTCGGCCCTGGTCGGCACTTCTGGAGGTAATACAACGAATCTATTCAGCCTTAAAAGGAAGCAATCCAGCGCAACTTTGTTTAATGTTAAAAATAAAGTTTAACTGAGGATTTAATTACCATTTTTAAAACCATGTCTTTAATGCAATATTCTGTTTTAAATGGCACTTAGGCTTGCTTGAGTCTGGGTATTCTTGACAGAAAAAAGGATCGCAATTCAGATCAGGATCACAGTTGAGAATTTTAAAGGTTTTTTGGGAATACAGAAAGGACACATGGACTCTTCTGAAGACAGGGGACAGCATGCTTGCCTCTCTCTCTCTCTCTCTGTGTCACCAGACTAGCCCACTGCACCAGGTCCCCGAGTCCCTCACCCCAAAGCCATCTTCCCCCTCTGTAATCTCCCACGTTCTATTCAGCTGAAGGTGCCCCGCCTGCAAGGACCAATTAACGACATCGCTCTGCAAAGGCCATCCTCAGGGCCGGCCGGCCCATGCAGCAGCTAGCAGCTAATTCACGGTGGTTTGAGGATGACGAGACCCAAGAGAGCCATCTGTCTGGACTCCGTAAGGGGAAAGGGTCTCTGTAAGACACTAAGACAGAGACCAGCTAAGAATGGAAACTAGAGGATTGGGTTGGGGGGGTTGACTGGAAGTGGACTTTATGTATAACACACACGTTCCCCTGTATAGAGTCCTACTGTTCCCCTTTTACTGCTCTTACACTCTCCTGCTAAACCCAGCATACTCTCGACATACGACTTCGATACATCAAAACACGCTTCAAAATAGCTGTTGGCACGACAACAGCTCGGCAGAATCAATCCAATAAATCTACGCATTTCAGAGGAGGGAAAGTAAACATCTATAGATCATGGCAGCACAGACAGCGTCGGCGCCGCTCATGAACCGTGTGTCGTACACGTGCCGTCGCCGCCACACGACTCCGTCTGGGCGAAACGAGATAAATGAAGCACCCGATCCTCACTGAATGGAGGGGGCATTTAAATAACTCAGGGCTTTGTTGCAACCTACAAAGGCAGGACCCCCACCCGCCCCACAAATCAGGCGTCTCTTTCCAGATCGACCATTAGCATTAGCATGCGTAGCACGCTACGGAGCTCTAGTGCCAAAACATTACATTCATCACTGCTAAACTTGTTGAAGTATCAAGGCAGAACGACGACGAGTATTTCAGAGAGAACAAAGAAACTGTGGAGTCTTGCGATTATGCAGGATTTTCGGAGACTTTGTCGGCTCTGAGGTAATGACATCAATACAGCGCAAGATTTGAATAATCTGTGCTAAAGCATCAGAACCCTTCAAGAGAGCCCCCACTCCTGCAGACCTACCTCATGAGGCTAAGTGCATCTTTGTGCCTTAGCAGCGTACAAGTGTGAGGAGGTGCAGAGCGTTTTGCCGGAATACACCTGGTAATTTTCGCATTTGCAGTCGAGACCGAAAATAAGACGGCCGCTTGGTGTCAGCTACCGGGAAGGGGAAGCCCTATCAGATGGGAGATGGGAAGCCCTATCAGACGGGAGATGGGAAGCCCTATCAGAAAGTCCATTAAGATTCCTGGCCGTTCACTGTAACATAATACATTTAAGTTTTTGGGGGGACTGAACACCGACTGCCAGAGAAGAGTCTCGCTTGGTTTACCGTATGCAATTCAACTTCCTAACCTGCTAACCCAAAATGGCATAAAAGAAAAAGCTTTTAGTATAATTACAAGCATACATCTGGGTTACATTCTGTACAATATGGCATTAAGTGATTTAGAAGATATGTAAACATACGCAGTTTACAAACCTATATGTCGTGTAAAAGGACGTCAAGTGACATTTCAACCAACCAGCAAGTACTCTGTGACTCTATACTGAACTGGTTGGTTGAAACAAAATCTGGTCTGGATTTGTAGTTTCTGGTCCTGAACCTCCTACCTCTGTCTTGTAATGGATTACTTTTGTAAGTAACTTCCACAGCACTGTACATAACTGTATAGGCACTGTGTGCGCTAGTGAGAGTCATCATTCCCAACCTGAGTGGCCATCTTTCCGTAGTCGATCCAGCGCAGAGTGGCGAAGTTGGTGGACTCGGCGCAGTTGAAGCCATGGTTGAAGCCGGCGTGGTAGCCATACGGAAACGTTATCATGAACTCTCCCTCCTCCTGGGTGATCTGGACGAGACAGATCGAGACACATCATACGTATGGAGAAACATGTTTTCTGGATGATCAGAATGTCGCCGGTTTAAATCCCACAGTCGGCAGAGTGATATCACGGCTAGGTCCTTCAGTGACATCCGTAACCCCAAATGGTCCAGGGACTGGCCAGCCCTTTTCTCAAAAATTTTAATGGCTATGGATAAAAGCATCTGCTAAATAAATGGAAACACACATATTTAGGCAAACAAGGATAGTTAGGGGTGAAATGAGAAAGACAGTAACTGCTGATCATCGAGTGGAGCTTCAGCAACCATTAAGTATGGTCTCATATTCATTTTCCATTATTTTCTTTATTGGTTGCCACTGGATTTCCAAAATTAGTGAGATGATGCGGCACAGTGTTCTCATTTGGGTCAGGAGATACCATTTTTTTCCCATCGCTAAATAACAATTAAGCTCTGCCTCATCACGTCAGCCAGCCACGTTTAGGAACTCCCACTTGAGGCACCTGACACACATGTACCCACGTGAGATGCTACGCTGCCACGTCAAAACCCATTCCAATAACCAGCAATAGAAATGACTGCCTGCAGCCGGTACCTAGATGTCTGTTTCTGAAGCCGGGGGGGTTGGGGAGTGGTTGATGTCACGCCACTGTGCCCTCCCAAGCCCAATTTGTCCCAGCTGACGATGTTCATGCTCAAGATCACGGTCGCTGGCCCAGAGTCTCAGATACACTCTCCCCAAACAATGATGCTTCCAGGGATCTGACAACCACTGAACAGGGTGTGTTATCTCTCTTTTAACGCCCCCCACCCTACCACAGAGGCTCTCCAAGTCTCTCTCCGCCTGCCGACCCTCGTCACTCGAGCCCAAACCTCCGCTGGCTGCGTTTCAGCTGCCCAGCCACCCCTGGGTTCCTATTTACACAACTGAGAGCCGCATCGATTCAGCTGTTAACGAGTCTAAAGGCGCAAGACATAGCAGGTGCAAATGCGGAGAAACGCTCTGGACGTGAAGCCTGCACAGAAGAACCGTGTGCTGCTTCTGCTCATAAAAGAGGATTTACTTTCAATGTTCAAACCGCAGATCAATAGGCTGTAATGTCACCGTCTTAAGGTCGACTGGGCAGTTCAATTAAGAAGTTGTATGGTGTTACCACTGACGAGATCAGGATGTTTTTGTGTGTGTGTGTTTTTCAATCTCCTCCTCCCCACAAAAGTTTTATTAGAGAAGGACTAACAACAAGCACACCATGCCATCCTTGCCAATCTCGTCCTGGATCATCAATGCCACCATGTGGCACCCCTTACAGTGCCAGCAAAACAAAGGAAAAATTAAATAAAATTAAAAAATTCACATACGAGACTTTCCTAATGACCAGAGACACCCCACCCCCCACACACACACACACACACACACACACACACGCACACACGCATGCACGCACGCACACACGCACACACGCACCCTGCCAATTGAGCCTGAAGCCATACCCGGTCAAATGGGATGCCGTACTTCTTTAGGATGGACGGGGAAATCAGCGTCATCTTGTGGCGCAGGAAAGCGTCACAGCCTTGGGAACTTCCGGGGAAGAAGCCTGTGATTGGGGGAAGAGACAGAGTAATGCCACCACATGACCAATCAGGTACTTCCCATGAGACACAGCTAAACAAACTTAAAAAAGAATGCTTATTTGCATGCAAAAACATTCGCAAATTAGTTAAACACCCAGAGAAATAAAGCTAAGACTGTTCATTAGATGGACTGACAGTAAAACAGACTCTTTGGTTGCATAAAGTGAAGAGTGGATTCACCGGAGAAGATGCTGATGCTGGGAGAGAATGCTGGTGGCTGGAACTAAGATGGACAGAAGATATCGCGGAAATAATCAGCATAGGCTTTCAAGAGGCTAAAGCAGCGACTACTTTCACACAGTCAGGCCTGTTGAAGCCCACTGGGTCACGGACAGTCAGGCACGAATGACCAATGGCGGAAATGATCACCACCTTCACAGCCAAACAAATATTGGAGATCTCGGACAGCTGTTGACTCGAATCTGGTTTCTATTCCTTATTAAATAAGGGCCCTTCTAGTATGACGCATTTCATAAGCATCAGCGCTGCTGCCTGGAACCTGAAGCGGAGGGAGGTATAGTTGGGTTTGACTGTCGAAGTGTGTTAGAAGTCCATTTAACAACTGACCCCATTCAGCAACTCTACCCGGTCTCCCCTACTAATCCTTTAGTAGTCATCGGTTACAGTAACTATGGCAACGCCTTCAATGGTGACGTAAAGGGCAACGGTGGAGGAGGGAAGCTTAAGAATGGTGGGGGGCAACAATTTAAATACAAAGGTCGGTTTATTGGAGCAATGAAGCAAGCCGAACTAAATATTGGGGGTCTCCCCGTTACACCCCTGGCTCTGAATGGGGTTGCTACGGTGACGCTTTAAGTAACCAGCGACAAGAGGGGTCTCCTTCTGGGGCTGTAAGTCAGCTGTGATCTGAGGGGGCCCCCTACCTGCCGTGCCGCTTCTCGGAGCTCCGCCAGCTCACCCGCGCAAAGACGCCCCTCCGCGCGGCGAGGGCGTCCACCAGAGGGTAAACGGGAAAATAGACGGCACGTGTCTGATCGTAAAGCGCAGAAGCGAATGAGGATTAGGAAAGCGTAGCCGGCAAAGCCCTTACGGAGAAGGGGGGGGCGGTTATTAATCCTCATTAACGTGGGAAACACCCTGCGGATCACTCCCCCAAAGCTCTCGCTCATCTCAGCCACAGCCAGCGGCGCTCTTGGGGAAACTCTGAGCGACGACGATATTGGGGGGGCAGCATATCGCTATGAAGCCACATCGGAGGCCATTGTGGGTTTCCAGGCATAAGGATTGCAGGCTTATAAAGGAACAGATCAAAAAATAAATAAATGCCAGGTTGGCCCTAAGTCACAGCATCCAGGAGAGGCAGTTTCAGGAAGTGACAGGAGGCGGAGCCTTTGGCATACCAGCGTTTACCGGGGACACATCTTCTGTTGAGGTCAGCGTTTCTCAGCCCAGTCCACAGGGACCGCCACACAGTCCACATTTTTGCTCCACTCCAGCTCCCAGCACACCTGACCTAAGCAATCAAGGACACCGAATACCTGATACAGGTGTGTTGGGACCTAGCAGGAAGCACAAATCTGAGCCGTCCGAGGAAACGCTCAGCTTCATATCTAAACACAGCTGCTGACCGGGGAATTAAACCCTGCAGGGGTCGATGCAGCAGCCAGAGAGCCACAGAAACAGGCTGAATTCTGCACCGCCTCCTCCTGCAAGGGAGGCCGCAGCGGTAATTGATAGAAAGGCTCTTCGACTCTGGGAGCACGCTCTCCCCAGAGGAGCTCTCGCTGACCGGCAGTCGTGCTCGTCAGCGCACTATTTTCTTCCGCCATGAACCACCCGCGCATGGGAGCCAGACGGTGATGTCACAGAACCACACACCCCATGGTTAGCTATTCCATGCTTAGATACCATTGCTGCGGAAACGGAATCTGAACAAAGTGGAGTGTCTCCTCTGAACTTTCAGCACGTCTGCCCCCCCCACTACGTTGATGTCAGCAGACTCAGGCAGATGCCATTTCTTCCCACCTTTCTTTGTTACTCCGGATTATTTATTTATTTAATGGAAAGGCAGCACATCCCCAAGGTTACCCTGGGCAGTAGGAGTGAGGCCCCGAGGCGTCGTAGGATGGAGAACCCCCGTACTGAGGTAACCCTGGAGAACCCCCATACTGAGGGAACCCCGGAGAACCCCCGTACTGAGGGAACCCCGATAGCCACTGGGTAGGACGGAGACATCGCAGAGACAGATTATTCACCAGAGTAGCTCCTGAGAAAGGGGTT
>JAODKF010000049.1:8592421-8608454 GCA_026779585.1 Mormyrus proboscirostris | reverse complement strand
CAGGGAATAACTTGGGGGTTGGTGGCAGGATTGACACTGCAGCCACCGGAAAAAACCTCACACTGGTCCATTTGGGCAGGTGTGGTGCTGAGGCTGCACTCAGGTTCTCGTCCCTGAGGTGGGTCGCTGTACTGCAAGCTGCCCACCTCCAAAACACCCATCCAGGACATAAATTTAGATTAATAATCAACCAATTTTTTATGAGCATGTGGAGGGTACAGGACGTTAGTTTCAAAGAGAAACGACATTTATACAGAGGCAATTCTAGGGACACTGGGGGCCCAATGCAGGCCTCCATGGGGCCCTCTGACGAGCACTCAGCCCGACATGGCAAAATTTATGACCATTATTTTAGCGCAAAGTCTAAATTAATAATATCAACAAAGAAAACTTAATAAACACAATTAGTTTATTTTCACATTACTGTGAAAAACAGAATACACAAATAAAGCAGATTTATCGTTGCAATGTCCTATGTGATCGGCCCCAATGTGGGGTGGGGGGGGGCTGCTTTGCCTGTCCTTGGCCCCATGCATTTATATTTTTGCAGAAACAGGAGAACCTAAATTTATGGTAAACAAGCACAGATCACAAAATGAGGTTCATTTCAAACGTTAGATCTTCCCTCAGTACAGTATATGCAGAATAAAACAACGAAACAACGAACACAACGGTAATAAGAGCTAAAGAATGCTGGCCTTTCCATCCCCCACAATGCACTTCTGCTGCTGCGGGCAGCTGGAGGGAGGCATTCAGCTTGAAGGCGCCCGCTGACCCAAGCAGATGGCAGCTTCAGTGCCTGGTGCAATAAAGTGGCAGGGGGTGTGGTCTACTTCCAAGCATAACCCGGCCTTCTAGGCCTCACTTTTTACACTGATCCCCCCCCCTACCTGGTCAACAGCCAGGGTGGCGAGGGGGGAAGGGCACATATCCAGACCACCTGTGTCACGACTGGTGACACCTGGAGCACAATCCCCTTCAATACGACGACACACGTGCCGCTCGTTCGGCACGCTGCCACACTGTGCTCTAAGGCTCCCTCGCTGACAGACTCAGCCATTTACCGACAGCTTGGTGACCCCCCGGTAGTCAAACAAACGATGGTTGAGCCTTGCAGAAACCAGACTCGCATCAGCACGCCCCATTCCCAGCCACTCACTTCTCGCTGTTGGCCAGCTTGCGATACTCGCCCACAGTCATGCACTTCTTCTGGATGTTGTACTGAGTGAAGAGACCCGACTGGCCGGTTACCACTTGCATGATGGGCGCCGGAATCACCATGTCCTCGATGGAGTCGTAACACTGGCGGGGCTTCCAGTCTTTCGGAGGAATCACCTGCACAGCAGAAATGCAGACAAGGCTACATTACGATACCATAGCTGTGTTAAAGACTGCATATTGATCACATCGTCCATTAGAATTAGTCATGCTGTTCACCCCTGAATGCTAGAAACTAGCTTTTGACCACATGGCGACTTGGTTTTACATTTAACCCTAGTGATCTGGAATTAAGGCAGGATTATCATGTGCTGTCATTCTCTAATTGGTTTAAATGCAATAGGACCTAGTGGTGCACCAATGTGGAAATTTCAGCTGATACCAATAACATAAATTTTAGCCTAATATTACCAATAGCGATAACTGGCTAACCTCTGGGCTCCACAAATCTGTAGTGAAACTGACATCAAAGGTTGGCGATGTTACTTCTTAAGATCCCATGAATGTGTGTAGCAAGTACATCATTTGCTGTGAGACTTCAGCAAAGTAGTGACAACTTGGATGACTATAGCAAGATTCTAAGTGGCAAATGAGCCGCTGAAATCCCTCGTCCACATTTTTGAGATCTGGGGCTGCTAACTTTGACTACACTGAAGTTTAAATATCGACCAAGACTGACTCATTGGTGCAATGCAGACGTCTCGATATTAAACAATCGGCCAATATCAATGTTGACCGATAATTTGTGCATTTCTGTAAGGACCCAACAGGAACCACTGAGAGATGGGTCAAACCAGTCAGGAACCATTAATGTGCACCAATCTTTACCCATTTAAGCTTCCGTCGCTCACTGCTCACCGTTAGAGTTGGGGACTTCATTTGTCCTGTTACAAGTTTAAGGTGGCTGTATTCTTCAAACGACACCCAGACAAAACAAAACGGAACAAATAGGCGAGAACGATCGGGCACATATTCGACCCTAGGGGGCGCTGAATGTCTGTGCTACAGCAAACCCACATACAATGACGCAAGTCATTTTAATGAAGGAGATGACAGCAATTTTAAAGTGGAAGCCGATTTTTATTTATAGCCACTATTAATTCAATACTAGTAGTGGTACAGACAGGGAAGCAATTTACATGATACTGACGGTTACACACTAATGCAACACACTTTCCACAGCAAACATTACATGATCATGACATTGACTATTATCAGACATACATGAATACACATATTACTTTATACTATTTCAAATGCATTGCAGTGCAAAGCATGCTGGTAATTGCATAATTAGTCTTGATGACCAACTGTTTGGTGTCACATTTATGTCAGCCAATCGTGGACAGTGGGCAGGATCAAAATAACCGAAAAAGTTTGCCCTGGGGACTCTGCACAAGCGGTAAAGGGTGATTACCGTGGTTATTACACATCATATGATGTGGTATTGCGGAAACGACATCAATAGCCGGCGATTTCGTCCGAATTACGTGGCCCGCTTTAGGGTCCAAGCCTACCTCAGATAAAACAGACCCCCCCAAGCACGCCCTCGGAATAGGCGGAGGTATCAGTACCTTGGCCAGGCCAGCGCGGTGCGCTCCCTGAGACTCCATGTACGTGATATACTTGGCGAAGTCCCGGAACTCTTCCATTGTGGGCCGGAAGGTCAAGATCTTGCAGCCCGGGTTCTGCGCCATGGGGTTGTCCAGCGACATGGGCCTCGTGTTAGGTCAGGCTTACTGCAAAAATGAGGAAAGACCTGCCGATGGGAAGGGTGCCACCTGAAAAGACCTCATGGTCAACGGGCCTTTTGTTTTTTTGTGAGGCAGCCTGGTGTTTAAAGACATTAAAGGCTGGTAACCCAAGGTGATCCTGGTGAAGGTACTTTAGACGTTTCAGAATTTATGATGGAAGCGGTATGTTAATCGCTTTGGGTAATGTGCTAAATAAATGTACATAAAATATCAGGATCACTTAAGGCATTTTGTAAACAATTGTCAGCATGTAAAAACCAATGGAATCTATTGAAATATACATGTTGAAAAATACTGAACCCCAGCACAAAACACCTGGTACACCAAACCTGATTTAATCAATTTAGCCCCACAGGATCATCACCCTTCATCTAAGTGAAAAGTCACTTGAACAACATTAATTATACCCACCAAGGTCCTGCAGTACCCCGAAGGAATAAATCTGGAGGGGTAAAAGTGGTGGGAGGGGGGGGCAGGGGCAGAGGTCACCTAGGCAACAAGTAGAGACTGTTTCTTTGGCGTGTGTAAACACAAGTGCCTTTCAAGCCCCCACTGGACATTTCGATCCCTGAGCAGGGCTATGCTAGGCTATAGTCCTAATGCATTTATTTAATAATCATAAACAAGCTGATTTATTTCACTGGATCATACTAATGGATACCACTCACCATCACTGGATGAAAGCTGGAACAAAATACTATAAACTGTCTTAACCAAAATAGCAGCTGCTCCTTTGTGCCTTCAGTCAAAAGGGAACAAAAAGCAGGGGTGGAACTACAAAGGGCAACAAGTCAATGGTATGCGAAGCCCCTACACTGTACGTTGACATGTACAGCTAAATCGAGATACGGTTATAGT
The DNA here is from genome assembly GCA_026779585.1 of Mormyrus proboscirostris. Lineage (NCBI taxonomy): Eukaryota > Metazoa > Chordata > Actinopteri > Osteoglossiformes > Mormyridae > Mormyrus > Mormyrus proboscirostris. Next base: position 8,604,624 of record JAODKF010000049.1, on the reverse strand, counting down.
TCGGTTGCACCATTTAAATTGGATTATGGTCCTTGTCCCAGTATACATATGCAGGAGGGGAATCGATTTATTGCCTAAAGTATGTTTGACTCCGATACAACAGGTGCTGATATAGTTCCTTTCAGCTTGCTAGTATTGGGCTTTTTCCAGTTGACCTATTTCGACATGTGGTGTTGGTATTAATATCGCATGTTGTCCAGTTCCACAGCCATTTCTCGAATTCAGTACAAAACACCCCACTTTGCGCTGTGATGTCATTCGGCGCTGGTACCAGTTTTTATGCCAGTGGAAAACCAACACCCTAAAGTACCGTCCTTTTCATACCCACTTTAAGTACCAAAAGTACGGTACCTGGTGCGATGGAAAAGTGCCCGTTAGTCGAGCACTGAATTGCCCAACTTTACAGTGCTGTACATTTCATACATGCCGTATGTCTTCTGTTATGCTCCAAGCTTCTTCTATTAATTCTGGTTCAAAGTGGGGTGGGGGGGGGGCGGGGTGGATGATGACAACTGTGGAACATGCAATGAGTGCCTAGACCAGTTTGCGTGTGATTGAACATATACGTTCTGGAGTAAATTGACTCCTAATCGCGTTAAGTGGGCGACTTTGAGAAATCCGATTTGGTACGATCTCAGTTGGACTAACGTGGTTACATTTACTTTAAAAGTCTAACACAATTATTCGATTTTCTCAGTGTGCATGTAAACGTACTGACTGAGTGGCTCTTATCTGGATTGGCCAAATGAGCGACGTGCAGACCCCTCCTCAAGGCAGGTCGAGGGGATTTACCTGGATACAGGGGCAGCGGACGTTCCAGAGAATCGAGAGGTCGGGCCTGGGAGCGGGTCGATGGTACTGCGAGGGCAGCACGTTCACCGGGGGGCTGGGGTCCGGCCACAGCTCAGCGTCCTTCCGCCAGTGGGGGGGTGTCAAAGCGTCCCAAGCTGTTCGGCTGCTCCCACATCACATGGACCAGCTAAGGGGGCATCACACAAGCTCCTGAGGATGGTGATGTAAGTGAATATCGCACGCTGCCTTCCATCTGAACTCGTAACTCAGAAATTCAGAGCATCGGGTCGGAAATTTCAACAGCAACACCCCCCGAAGTTGGAATTCCGACTTGTCAAGTTGGAAGAATCCTGACCTCAGAATTCAAGATGGCTGCGCCCTTTATCAACAAAAGTTAAAGCTGTAATTTTGTACTCTTTGTTAGCATTTACACCGTATGTGGGGCTCATTAAAATCAGTCACACACACAAAATTGCTATCTGTGGACATGTTGCTATCGTGGTTTTATGTGCAACATACTGCACAATGTGTCATTATCAATGGGTATTGCTAACAATGGCTAACGATGAACCGGGAAAGAACTGGTGCCTATTTTAAAAAGCCATATACCATATTATATTTACTATATAATTTGTTGGATTTAAGGTAGTCTGGGCTAAACATAACTGAACGAAGCTATAGCCCATTTAAACTGGGCTACTTTAAATACGACAAGCTGTTCAGCTAAGCAAGAAATCCTGCTTTATGAAACAGGTGCCTGGTATTGCTAAATGGCTTTCCGACTTGCTTTATTGCAACGCAGTTAACTCGTGTGTGACGTGTTTCCCAGTTCCAAGTTCTGACCTCCAAGGTAAATGGAACGCAGCAATGCATCGCCATGTTACGGGACACCCAATCAAATGAAACACAAAAACGCAGACCACAGTATTATTAACGGAATATTAATACATCTACCTCAGCCAAAGTTTGGGCAGCATGCAAACACAATGACCGAATGACGAGTGCATAATTATACGGTCATCCATCCGTCTAATTCTCTATACTACTTCAGCACTGGGCATTTCGTATGGGATGCCAGTCGATGACAGTGCTCACACATACAAGGGATAATGCACAGTCACACGTCCACATGTATTTTGGAGGAAACTGGAGGAACAGTGGATGTGTAAACTGTACACTGATGACCTGGAGGGCAGGAATTAAAGCCACACCTCCAGAGACACTATATGACATTCATACAAAAGTGTTGGGACAAGCCTCTTCATCACTGAATTCTGGTGTTTGATTCAGACCCATTGCCACAGACGTATAACACAAAGCTCCTAGTTGTGGGGTCAGGTTTCCAAATGGTTTTGAAAGAACAGGTCGAACTGAATAGATCACTGAATTCGGACGTGGTCCAGGTTACAGGACGCCGCTTTTGCAATAAGTCAGTTTGTGAAATTCTTAGATATTCCACGGTCAACAGTAAGTGGTGTTATTGCAAAGTGGAAGTCTTTGGGAATAACGGAAACACAGCCAGGACGTGTCAGAGTGACAGAGCGGGGTCTCCGAGTGCCGAGGCGCACAGTGTGTAAAAGTCACTAATGCTGTTGGCCCCGTAACTGCAGAGTTCCAAACTTCCTCTGGCATTAACTCCAGCACAAAAACTCAGTGCCCGGAGCTTCATGGAATGGGCTTCCATGGCTGAGCAGCTGCATACAAGCCTCATATCACCAAGCGCGATGCCAAGCATCGGATATAGTGCTGTACAGCGAGCCTCATTGTACCCTAGAGCAGAGGAAACTGTTCTGTGGAAGTGCAGGGCGGTATACCTGTTCATCCAGGATCCCGGCTTTAAATTCCCACACAATATGATTTTTTCATATACTGCCGTGCCGTAGCATAGCCGAAACAACAGCTGTAATGGTTCTGTATTGTATTGTTAGCGGTTAAAACAGCTACGCATCGCAGTGCAGAATGTAACAAGAGGTGACCCTTGTTAACTACGCATACTATTCTTACAAACAGCTATAGACTTTATAACGAATCTCCATAACTGTTCAGCTATATATGATTTAGTACTCCTGCTGTAGTGTGTGCCTGAAAATTTGGGTGACGTGTAATATAATTAGGGCTGCAAATTAAATGCATATCAGTAAGGCAAGATCCCTAATACACGGTAATTGATTTAACACAGTAATAATTACTAAAATCACACCAGTTAAGCAAACATGTTATCACGCTATATAAAACGTGACTTGAGCAATATACAATTGTTAAGAAAACCACCCCATTATTTAAAACATTTAACGTAAAGCGATGTGATCACTTGCTACCACTGTGACTCTGAACTTGGGGAAAAAAAAAATATAGCATGATATAGCATGAAACTGCCACAATCTTAAAAACAGCATAATACAAAGTTCTGGTCATGCCAACCAGCAGTGTTCTGTGGAGCGATGAATCATATTTGTCTGGCAGTTTGATGGACTAGTCTGAGTTTGACAGATGCCAGCAGAAGGTGACCTGCCTGACTGCACTGTGAAGTTTGGTGGAGGAGGGATAATGGTATTGGGTTGTTTTTCAGAGGGTGGGCTCAACATACAAAAAACATTTTTGACAATTCTATGCTTCCAACCTTGTGGGAACAGTTTGGGGAAGGTCCTTCTCTGTTCCAGCATGACTGTGCCCCAGTGCACAAAGCAAGGTCCATAAAGACATGGTTGGGTGAGTTTAGTGTGGAAGAACTTGACTGGCCCGCACAGAGCCCTGACCTCAATCCCATCGAACACCTTTGGGATGAACTACAATGGAGATTTTGAGCCAGGCCTTCACATCCAACCTCAGTGCCTGACCTCATCAATGCTCTTCTGGATGAATGGGCAAAGAATCCCACAGACACTCCAAAACCTTATGGAAAACCTCCCCAGAAGAGTGTCAACAGGGGGACCAACTCCATATTGATGCCTATGGGTTTAGAATGGGACATCATTAAAGTTCCTGTAAGTGTAATGGCCAGGTGTCACAGTACTTTTGTCCATGTAGTGTATTAGGGATGCTGTGTTACCCTCCGAACCATCTCTAAATTTTACTATAATGCTGAAAATGCAATACATTCATACAATGATCTGAGAATTTTGAAAAAGATCCATCAAGTACTCTGGGAACTTGGGACATGACTCTTCACAAGATCAAGTGTCTTCTGCAGCTGCTTCCTTTGTTGCCACCTAGTGCTGCTTCTATTCTGGTGTGATCCGTCTCACAATGACATCAGTCGTAGATCTTCATCTACAAAATGTTTTTATCAATGTATAGTTAATTCCATCAAACCCTTTTTGACATCAGAATCATAACGTTGTGTCTTCCGCAGTCGTCTATCCTTTTGCTGCCACTATATGGCGTTATGTTGATTTTGGTGCGATTCGTCTCAAAAAGAAAACTATTCCAGTCTTTTTCCTGCACAAAGTCCCTGCGAAATACTTTTTGAGTTAACACAGTAAAGGGATAAATGTCGGCGGCGGCAGCAGACCAAGCGAACACCATGTACATTACCCATCCGGCTAATGCCATAATCAGCCAACCATGACAGTTAGCTCTCTAGTAAATACTACTTGACAAAACTGCTTTAGTGCCACTAAAAACTAATAAGGTGAAAACAGTACCACGAGATTCAGGTTTGGTTCTATTCCAACAGAAAACAATTTGACGGAAGTTGTTTGTGAGCTTAGCCATTTGCAAAGGCTAGGTTTCAATGCATCAATGTCATCAAATATGTCTTCTTACCCAGAAAACAGAGCCATGGATGCTATTTAAGCTAATTAATGGGTGATGCGTCTGTGCCACAGAAACATCACTAATACAGCTCAACTCTAGCATCAAACGCATATGTGTACTTCTATAGCTACAAAAAATATATAGATAGAATTGCTCAGGTGTCTTTTTCGCTATATGCCTCAGATCAATCAACAGACAACCCAGAAACACTTTAGAGGTATAGGGGTCAAAAAACAATATAACAGATAATTTACAAATCAGTTTCAGTCGATAAAGAGGATAATTAAATGCAAACATCAACTTGAGCAGAACTGATGACCTGTCTTAGCGTCTTGTCGCTAACAATGTAGTATAGAGCATGTTGTTTAAGTTAATATGGTCATATAAGCAGTGTAAAGCCTTCCCCCCATATTTTTTGGTGTATATATTGGGGGGAAAAAATTAACACGTTAATTTAAGTACCATCTTCCAAGTTCCCAAATTGCCACACAGTACGTGCAGTGATGTTTTGTGTCCAAGTGCACACTGTTCAGATACCAGCACATGGGAGTCACATAAGACCCACTTTAATTAAACCACTTGGCCAATACACTTGACCTTAGCCACCTACAGGCTGCACCCAACACACGCATACAAAACTGAAAACTAAGTGGCACGGCTGACCTCAAACGGCCATGCACAGCTCGAGCATGAAAAGCAAGCATCTCTCATTGTGCGGTCACAGCTTCCATAAACCTCGCTTCAGTTCCCTGGCCATCAGCTGTTGAGTTTTTCACCATTGTAACCATTTTCAATTTACGTGAGCACATCTATTAAGCTGGGGGCATACAAAATGTCATAAATGTTGCAGAGGTTCAAATGCAGCCAATTTAAAGTTTGTGAAACAAGCAGCCTATCAGAATCATTACATATAATGTTTTATGGATAAAGTATCCAGGGAAATTAGTACAGCCCGATTTTCAGATTGGTAAATTGCATGCCCTCGCTAAGGATTCAACTGCCTGAACTCAAAATGTTATCTGCTAGGTATTTACTTCGTCCGCTTGAAGCTGATGTTGATAAAATAACGATGTGTCATATCTATGGAAACAAACTGACCCGCAGCTACCAAAATGGGATAACAAAATGTCACAGAAGTCCTTTTGCTACCATTATTCTGGAAAGCATTTGTGTTGCACACAAATCCCTTTAGCAATGCATTTATGCATATATTTGCAAGTATAGACAAACTTTGACAGATGCTTCGACTCCACATTTCCACAAAAGTCATGTCGGCACATTCCAATCATAAACCTCCTTTAGGGCTTTAAACAGTACAGTAAAATCTTTATTTTCTTCAGTACTCTACTCTAAAAATTGAGGACAGAGAAAGATGTACTGTAATGCATATCGACAGCTAAAGAAAAAAGTCAAGTCAGAAGGAACCGAAACCGAAATACCTTTTTTCCCCAAGTCACTATTTTCCTTCTAAGAATCCGAAAAGAGCAACAAAAAAAAAAAGTGTAACAACTTCAGCTTTTTCCACTACACAACTGCAATTACAATTCTGACAGTTGAACCAATTTAAGTTACAGCAGACCTAAAACAAAAAAAAAAACCTACCAAGTATTCTTATAAACTCGTATTTTAACACATCGCGCCCGAAAAACCCATGTGCACAAAACTGAGTTAATATCCAAGTAATTGTTAAAGTTAGGAACCCATGAATCGTGCGACACTTGCAAGCTCAATACACGGCAGTAATGGGGGAGTTACTAATAACGATCAAGTTATACGCCACCCCTCCTCTGCACTGTATGATGAAGCCGAATGCCTAAAGCAATTTGCTCGACATGGTTATCGCTCTGTATATAGGAAAAGCAGCATACTACCCTTTTATATCCTATGCTCCCGTCACGTAGAACAATGCCCGTGATCACGCTTCGCATGTAAACCAAGTTCACTGTCGCACAACGATGCATGCTTGCAACGTACATATTTCAGTTATCAATTAATTGCACTTACACCGTATCCGGCTTGTCATCACCCACCCCCCCCCCCAACCCGATAGCTCGTTCAAGCGAACAATTACCAACCAACCCACTGCAAATTAGCAAGACTTCTATACATTTGGTTTCGTTCGACGCATATTCAAAAGAGCGATTTTATGAAAACAAGACATATGTACTAGAAAGAGCACAATTAAGATGCAAGTTCATCGTGTGTTTAGGTGAATTTAAAGCACCCCCCCCTCCCGACGACCATTTCTCTAGTAAAAGTCAACAAAACACCACGACGAGCAGGAACAAAGACTGTTTTAGAGCTTAATATGCAGGGTAATGTTTCCGCAGAGCGCGGTGCATGCTTCACGTCGCATTTACCTCCTGCTTTGTGTCTGTCCTGACCTTTATATTTTTCGTATTAGATTCCTCTCGCTCCCTGAATCCTCTCGATCGATTATCTGTGAATACGGGATCTAGCACGGAAAAGCTCGGCCTCACCCCCACTTTTAAATATCCAATTCTGTGATTGGCTAGAAACCACCGGTGCTGGACTACAGCCACGCCAATTGGGCTTCCGGTTTGATTGACGGTACACTCCATCAATAGGATCCCCGGAATCGGCGAAGTCGTCATAGGACCCTACAATTAGATATTTACCTTTCCCTGTCCGCAGCTTGGTACGAGATACAAATCTTAGCTTTTGGGTTATGGAAATGGAAAATGTTCTGGCCCCCCCCACCGGTAAAATCGAGATGAAATAGCGCTAATCTTCCCATGCGTATACTGACAAAAGGAGCTGTAGGAAAATCTGCAGTGCATCTGTCCGGCGTCGTATGGAGGCAGAGTCTTGCCACTGATGCCGTGTTTCACGCCCGCTCCGTCTCTGACGGCGAAATCCAGCTTCCCAGCACGCGGACGTGGAGTACGTGCGCTTCCTCACATCACCATCTTAATTATGCACTGTATCGTGTTTGCTACTACCGCACGGAAGTCGGGTGAGGGGCTGCGGGTCACAGGATACGGTGGCCTCCATAATAGGCAATCGTTGCAACAAAAGTAGCATTTTCAGGAACGTTCAGTATTGCGAGCCAATGTATACACTCTGGGCGGTTGGCTGGAGACTGGACAATTTCATGTCAAAATCAACCTCAACGCATATAGGATACCCCAATGCACGCATATTTAAAATCTAAAACGCTTCGGTACACTATGTCCAAACGCATTGATTAGGCAATACACCTAAGAGGTTGCACGGTAAAATTGCCAGCGGTCCATGGGGAAAAAAAAAACGTTCATCAGTGTGAAGAACAATAAAAATTGTCATCCAGAGGTCAACGATACTCGGGGATTTGGAGGCGGATGCACGGTGATCCGTGAAGCAGGTGGATGCCCACTGACTCACCCAAGGCTGCACGGTCACTTGTCGGGGCCTGCTTTGCACATCAAGAGATGCATACAAAAAGACTTCAAAAATTTGTTTTATTTTTGCCTTTCATTAAAAAAAAACTGCATTAAGTAGAGGCAGAATACAAGAACTAACGAAACAAAACTGCTAAACTTGTGCTAAAAATATACAACTTCTGAAAATTTACAAAAGTCCGAGTATGCATAAAATTCTTGGAAATAAAAAGGCATTACTAACACGAGTTGCTAGCTGCCTTTGGCTTATTGGAGACAGAAATGTTTCTGAAATTGCAGAAATCGTAAGGGAAATCAGAGGCTAATTTAGAACCTATAAAATAGTTCAAACCATTTTTCTATAAGATGCGTGATAACGGATTACACTGTATTCCGCTACACATTTAAACTCACACAAAACCAATGCACTGGCCAGTTTAATGGTACTGTAGTGAGGAAAAACCCGTTGAAATTGTTCTATGATGACAGATTTAACACAGCAAACTACAGAAAAATTAATACATAAAATATGGATGCCTCTGGGGTAACTATTCTAAGACTTTAAATATATAGCCTGTTATTCCAAAGAAAATAAAAGCCTGAGGGCACTATAGCATGTCAAATTATGCCAGAATGAAGTGCTGAAATGGAGCTGCTTCCCACCATTTGATACGATAAAATTTAACACTATAGGGTGACCAATTAAATGCGTTTTAAAAGGCAGAGGGGTCAATCCTCGTGCTAGCAGTTCAACACAGGACTGACTGGGTTTGAATTATCGACCAATGCTAAACATCTAGATTTTATATATATATAAACAGCGGTGGGGGCATCTTTGTCACCCAACTACCAGATGAAAATTGTTCATGTTCAATATATTAAAAATCAATAACTTTTTCTTAATTGCTTACTGCTAAACTACAACTCAAAGTTCATGTCGATTCTGTCCGAGAAAGGAAAGCAGCAGTTGGTAAAAGCAGGGCGGGAGGCCATCACCGGCCACTGCTGTATCCGGGAAAGAACAGGTTTAGAATGGCTTGGAGGGACTTGTTGACAGTCATCGGGTTATTTTTCCCCAGGTCGTGCCTGCAAGCTGGGCATGTGTACACTTCTGCCTTGAAGGAACGCTGCAGGCATTCCTGTAACATGAACCGAAGGCACAATATTTAACTTTGATTGCCCTAAATATGCTTTATACATAAAATGCAATGAGAAATTCAGCTTTGAGGCTACCAATGGGCAGGATGAGCCTGCAAAATCAGTCACTGTCAACCAAATTGGGAAACAAAGAATTGGCTTAAAATTGGGTATCCATCCACTGAAAGTGACCTTTATAAATCAAGAGCTATACCAGACAGAAATGAAAGTTTGTAAATGTAGAATATTTTTCATAACATGTGAAACACCATAGAACTAAAAATGCTGACCAAATTTGCAGTAAATGGATCTATGAAACTGACAGAGCCCACTTACCCTACACACATTGTGTTGACACTCTGTAGTGATTGGCTGATAAACCACCTCCTGGCAGCATATGCATAGGAATACCTCTTCAACTTTGTTCAGAAATTTCTACAGGCACAAGGATGGACAGATAAGGTTGTGTGTGCCCACACGTCCCACAAAGTCATGTTATACAATCGGTTATCTTCCAGCATCGTGTACATCAGGTGACATCAGGTGCAGGCTGAACATACCGGCCCCTGAGACAGGCTCTGCATGGCTTCGTCCCACAGCTTCTTGTTGAGCTCATCCTCCTTTATCAAAGCTTTCTGCTCTGTCGTTAGCTTGTAGGTCTCCACTTTCAGCTTCTTTGGAGAGCTCTTGGCTGGAGATTGCTTTTCTGCTACGAGAGGACCATCACACATGGGGCTTAGCCGAGCTTAACATAGCAAGGCAAATAAGCATGCAGTACCTCACAATGCTTTAAAAGGTAAATCTCTCTAAATATACCCAACGTTTTCCATGCTTTCAAATATTTCACCACACACTCACCACCTTGAGATTTTCGTTTCCTCTTCCCTTTGCTGGGTGTTTCGGTCACATCTTCCTCCTCCTCTATCTTATTCTCCTTCTCCTTCTCCTTGGAAGCCACTGCCTCCAGGTAACCCTCAGGATACTAAGCAGGGAGAAAGGAGAACATCAACAGCTCTTGATTCCGTTTTCTGATAACCAAGACCAGTAAAATCTACACTGTAGGCATTTCCTTCTTCTTCCAGTGTTAACATTTAAAATCGGGCACCATATCACAAAAGAAGGAACCTCTATAGTGGAATTTCTCAGCTGGAAATTACATTTCAAAGAATGTCAGCAGCCTCTGGAATCAACAAAATAAAAATGCTCCAACATCCTGAAGTATCCTCAATAAAGACTGTGCTCCTTCAACAAGCATTTAGAAGATGTTTTTGTCTACAGTGATGTAGTTTATCATATATACATGGCTATCAAGCAACTAAAAACTTATGGTGTTTGAGGAGATACATACCTGCATGGTGAGACCCAGTTTCTTGATCCGGTCCTTGCCCTCTCGGGTCCAAGGTGCTGGCTCGTCGTCATTACGCTTCAGAAGATACCTCCACACCAAGAACCCAGACTTCCCTTTCTCAGGCCAGTACTTCACCACCTTTAAGGAACACAAATGTTAGTAACCTGAGGTCACAGCATGGAGGATAAAGGTAAAAGCATGCGATCACTCTCTCTCTCACACACCTTGTAAATGCCGTCATATCTGTTGCCATCCTCAGGGCAGTATTTGCTGTGCTTTCGTCCTTTGGAGCTACGCACGACCCGCACTGGTTTCCCTGCCTTCCAGTTCTTTGCGTCTGCTCCATCCTTGTCGTTAATCGCAGCATTGCAGTTCAGAGCCAAAGCTCTACACATCAAGCAACAAGATCATGACTACTGTCCAGACAGCAATACACCTGAAGGAGGACCATCTGTTTTCCCATGAGACGATGCTCAGTTACCTGTTCATGTTGGTAAGTTTCTGGTCACATGACTGCTCAGCAGTTCTCTTGTTCCCTGATAAATCTCGTCCACCAGAACCAGTGTAGGTGAACTCATTTCCATCATCCTTCAAGGAATGGGTAGGCAAAGGGAAGAAATTCATTAGTAAACGCCAAACTGACTGACACTAAATGCCCACCATAGTAATGGGGAACCCGCCTTAAGTGAGTGTAGTCAGAAAGGTTTGGGGCAACTCAACCCACCACATCATCCTCGTAGCCCCCTGCCAACACCAGGGAGTAAGCGCCGTCATTGCTCCGGCCATGGATCCCAGCCACGTGGGGTCTGTGTACCCCTGCCTCACTGACCTATAAACACACACCCGAAGGAGGCCAATGAAACATCCAGCCAGTCAGACATCATTCGTGTTCAGCTGTCATTGCCCAAGGTATACATTTCTACTCCAAACTTGCATGCAGCAATTTCCAAAACCTAGGGAATAACCATAATAGCGGGTAATCAAGACATAATGGCTAACCTGCACTCGGAATTTCCAGAGAGAGCCAACCGGGACCCCGGGCACTGGTCCGTAGTGGTTAGAGGGAACAATCGTGCACTGTTTTGTTCGGCCAACACAAGCCATACCCTGTGATGAAAACGAGAGAAGGTTGACTGGAGACTCGACACACAAAGGACTTTTCCAAGAGGATTGCATGACGCCTGCCCATTAGTCCACTGCATCCTCCTGCACCATGTCAATTATTCAAGAGGATACAAATCTTATACAAGGAAAAACACCTGGCAATGACGTAGTCCCTACCTTCCCCCAGTCCCTTTGGCTGGAGGAGCTTGCAGAGGCCATCTTTGCTTTCTTCTTGCTCTCCTTCAGCTTCTCCCCAGCCAACACCACCTCATTCACGTCATTCCGACAACTTGGGCAGTACCTGCAGGTAGCCAAATTGCCATTAGCCAAGATGGTGAAAATGAGCCAAGCCTACAGAGTTAAACTTCTACATCTATTAAACTAACCAGACAAATACAAAAAAAAAAAAAAAAAAAACCCAAAACAATGGTAAAGCCATCGTCCAAGAGACTAACCAGTCCTCGTCCTCAGGTATGGTGGTAAGCGGTGGATTGAGACAGTAGGTGTGGAAGGCCATGTCACACTCGTCACATAGCAGCTGCTTGTCGGGGTCCTGCTTCACACCACACACGTGGCAGTTGCACATGCGGCAGTTCTTGGCTGGGTTGTCCTTGCAGTGCTTGCACTCTGGCCCATTCGACCCTGGAAAACAGAAAACACAAGGAAACCCATAAATTTAAGAAGTT
>JAODKF010000049.1:8566064-8576532 GCA_026779585.1 Mormyrus proboscirostris | reverse complement strand
CCCCTCCCTCCACTATAAATCAAAGCACTGGTCTTTAAATGTTGTCCCACACCATTTAAATCAGCCCTGCAGTATCCCCTTACCCCGACTCTTCCGCTGTGGTAAATAATTTAATGCTCAAGGGTAGTAAAGGTGGCAGTCGTGTTGAGCTGTTCCTAAGATGGGGACATACCCTACCTGTGGCATACATCAAATTAGACAGAGGGGGGGGTCTACTATTATACGGGTCTGGAGCAGTGTGTGAAATACCCGTAAATATTCGGGGGGGTCCCCATCTCCCTATTGTTGCGCAATACCGATCTTGAAACCCCCTTAAAATATTGCTTTTGAGGCTTTCCGGAGGTCTCATGGGTTAATCGGGGGTGTCAGACCCCCCCAAACCCCTCTATATTTCGCACACTGGTCTGGAGTTCATCTGCAATTGGTTGTGGAAACAACCTGCTTCAGCCTTGGGGGCTTTTGCTGACAGCTGTGGCATTGATCTCTCGGGACAAGTGCAAAGAAGCTTCTTCAGTTTCAAGCTGCCTCTATGCAAAGACCGGGGAACTATTTTTGGGTAACCAACTCCTTCCCTTGAACTCACCAAGCATTAGACCTCCCTCTCCACGTTCTGCCACCATTGTCCAAGGTCTCCGGTAACCGCTTGCCCTCTTGCTCATGTTTCTGATTTTTCTCACCTACTCACGATGGACGTCAGCCCTCTGCAGGTTCTGACTCTGCCAACCGTTCCTTACGCCGACCAGAAGCCCGGAACCAGCGGGCTGCGGAAGAAGACTTACGTCTTTGAGACTAAGCAGGACTATCTTCAGAATTTCATCCAGAGTATTTTCTCCTCCATTGACCTGAGAGACCGCCAGGGCTCAACTTTGGTGATAGGAGGAGATGGCCGCTATCTTAATAAATCAGCCATAGAGGTTATTGTGCAAATGGCAGCTGCGAATGGGGTCAGTATTGTCATTGTGACTCTTTAACCCTTATATGAATGCTCACTGGCTTTAACTAACTTTACCAAAGAACCACATGAATACATTAAGCAATCAATCACGTTCCTGAATTGATTACAATGAATTTTTCCCTTTTCCAAGTACAAATAAAACCAATGTATACAGAATTTAAGTTAAAATTTTGCTGTTTAACTGACACTTTCATCAAAAATAACTTTTGATATATACTTAGATAATCACCTTGCCCAAGACAAGTACAACAGGACTCTTCTTCAGACTTTAACCGGCAGCCTCAGATTATGGTTTTTAACCACTAAGCTAAATGCGTTTTCGCAAGCAAATTCTCTTGATGTTTTAATATCCTTTAACTCACAAGCTTTGTGTGCTTTACACTGCCCACGCTATGATAGTTGCCTAAATTGGATCTATTTTGTTGTATCCAGTAATGTGACTATTTAACAGCGAGGTGAGTATACACATTCTGCTCATTGTAAATAATTCTTAAAGACCTTTAGATGACGGCAAGCTTGCTATTACAATATATGAACATTTAGGCTTTGTCATCTCTGCCTTCTTAATGTGACCATGTCAACAAGGAAGTGCCGAGAATTGGCGTTACAGATTGGCTGATGCAAAAATGTTGCACAGGCACTGCTTTTCCATGCATGTATTTAATACCATGTCTGTTCAAATATTGCCCCCATGGCAACTAGAGCACATGTGATCAAAAGTGTTACCTGATTATGTTTCTTAGCAGACATTTTGCTTATTTGAGTCAGACAGTCACTGGAACAACCAGGAGTGGAGAAGGTGATTCAATATGTCTCTGCTCATGGACTAACAAGGGAATCATTTTGTCAACCCTGGGATTTGAACCCACAGGCCGCTCACCTTGTACTGTGTCACATTGTAACTCACTGAGCCACACCACCCCTAAAGCTGTTGTCAACTGTGGGGCTTGAACCCTCAAATCATGAGATTACGTGTCATGATCTGTCAAGTGAACTAGCTGGATAAACCAAAAAGGCTGTGGGACAAGAGACTGGTGGACGGGGAACATAGAGATTTTTCTGAGTAGCACTTTAAATAAAATGCTTACATCTGGAAAAAATAGCTTGCCACCTCCTTTTAGCAGAGGATGGTTTCGATCCATCGACCACTGGGTTATGGGCCCAGCACGCTTCCGCTGCGCCACTCTGCTCTACAGGAAGTTTATCAGCTCTTCTGAATGCAGACTCTCTTTAAAAGGGCTTTTCAGTATGTGTCATTTTTGGCATGCTTTGGAAAAGCACAATCAGACATATATATATATATATGTATTTATTTTTCGTTTATTTTTTGTATATCTGTTTACGGTGGATTCGGTTAAATAAGTCTTGCCTTGATCGCCTTGCAGTAGCAAGAAAGTTCGAATAACACGTTTGGATCCCCTACCCACCATCGCTCTACAGCAGCTCCACTGTCAGCTGGCTCGCAAGAGCACTGTGACTAGACTTCATAGGCTAAATGACATTTGCAATAAGTAGGATAAAGATGAATGTAACAAACACACACATTAAAGTGAAATATGCTGGTTTTCACCCCTCCCCATCAGACTGTGTGAAAACCCATGGGAATGGGGAAATTTGTTACTTTGTAGCAAAATTGGTACCACTTTACAATAAGGCTCTCTCTTACCACTTATAAATGTTAGTAATTTATTAATAAAAAGAATAGTGTTTTGGCTTGATTATAATTGCCTGTTAATGATTTACAAAGTGTTACAACCTAATTAATAACCGGATTATAAGCCATTCATAAAGTCTTAATAAAGGGTAGTCTTATTTAAAGTGGTACTGAAAAATTAAGGAAAACTACCAAAAACTGGCTGTTTATGCTAATTTAAGTAGATCACAGTCCTCCCCATTGAGACGTGTTTGTGTTTTAAACCTGCGCTTACATGCAGATTGGCCGCCTGGTGATTGGACAGAATGGCATCATGTCCACGCCGGCCGTGTCCTGTGTTATCAGGAAGATCAAAGCCATTGGTGGCATCATCCTCACTGCCAGCCACAACCCTGCTGGACCCAGCGGAGACTTTGGAATCAAGTTCAACATTTCAAATGGAGGTCAGCAGAAAGGTCATGTGTAATTAGATCTGGGTATATCTTTGTTCATAGATATTTATATATAGATATAGACATGTGTGTAAATTATTACCCAATAATCAAAACCAGCCAGTATAACCCCCTGGATCCCCTTAAATGAGTGGAGTCCTCAACCCCTCAATGCTCAACCCAAAGTTATGCTATGTAGATATAGAAATAGATATAGAAATAGAGGCTTATGTAGCTTTTGCCCTTCTTGCATCTTTAAAAGGAATGTTTAAAGCAGGGGAGCCCAACTCCAGTCCTGGGGGGTCAGAGCCCACTGTGACCCTGTACTGCATGGGTATCAGTCTCCAGTCCTGGGGGGTCAGAGCCCTACACATTTTTGGGTTTCCCCTCATTTAACACTCCAGATTCAACACTCCTAATTACCACACAGCTCTTGAGCCGAATCATTTATGGTGGAACAGGGAAAGAACTAAGCTACACAGGGCTCCGGCCCCCCAGGACTGCAGTTGGGTCCCCCTGCTTTAAAGCATTGAGCAAAGGTTAAGACATTTCTATGAAGAATTTTCTAATCCGCAGAAATTCTTTATGTACCTTCTGAAGGTACCAGTTAAGTGAAAAACAGGTTTTAACATTTTCAATGTGAATGTGTTTTTATTGAATACTGTTGTTGCTTTTTTCTCGACACTGTTGTGCTTGTCTGTGAGTCTGTGAGCTTGCATCACAATTTGTGAATTTTCAGACTTTGCCAAGTCACACCGCACTCTTGAATTTAACGCAGGCCCAGCACCTGAAGCCGTAACGGATAACATCTTCCAGATCAGTAAAACTCTTGAGGAGTATGCCATCTGTCCTGACCTCAGGGTCGACCTGTCCACTATCGGCAAACAGAGTTTTGATCTGGAAAACAAGTTCAAACCATTCACAGGTACTGAAGAGCTGACTGAATCCCTCTGCACTCGTTAGTTTGCAGACGACAGATTTCAGGCACTTCCCATTTTATGCTTGTTATCAACTAGAATTTGTTTCTAGTGAATGCATGCAGTATATTAGCTTTTCCATTGGGTTCATATTAACATTGCCATTAAAATAATTATGATGTTGATATCTGTTTGTCACTATTATAATACTGAATTTATAAACAACTGTCTAAATTAGTGTTACAAAATTTGAATTAGGTAATTTATTATTATTTCTCGTAATTAAAAATTTAAAAACAGCATAAAGCTATTAAAGCATGAAAACATAACCAATTTCATTATGCTATTCAAAGCCCAGTATTTTATTTGCTATTTAAAAACTGATTTTATATTATGCTGCAAGATATGTGCATAGTACATACATGTAAATAGCTGACTTTAGGTCACAATATTGCCATCGAACCACTGAACCATTGTGGTACCAGTGTTTAACTCGTCGTGTTGGGCTGTATGAATATAACGTGGCATCGCTGATTCTGTCATTCACAGTAGAGATTGTGGACCCTGTGGAATCCTACGCCAACATGCTGAGGAACATCTTTGACTTTTCTATCTTGAAGGAGATGCTGTCAGGACCCAATCACATCAGGATCAGGCTGGACGCCATGCATGGAGGTGAGCAGGGGCACCGTGAAGGGCCGGACAGTTAAGATGATTCCAAGGGCCCCTGAGCAACATAATACGATGGTCTTGGTTGGGGGCCCAATATGATATGCTTTTATAGGGTCAACAATCTCTAAAGACACCCCTGGAGATACGGACTAGATCTCATTAAAGAGTGACTGAACGTTTCAAAACCCAAAGCCAGTTAGTCAACAGTCGCGTATTAAAGTGTTTAAAGTGATGTGTGCTTTGATTTCTCTGGCTTGGTCTTTTTCTCCCCTTAAAACGTTTTTTAATTATATCTGAAAATAAATATAGATTGAAAAGTACAAAAAAATTATATAATAAATATAGGGCTAATAACAAAGAGAATTGATTGTGACATTGCCAAGTACCTGTGCTTTTGCAGTTGTGGGTCCCTATGTGAAGAAGATCCTGTGTGAAGAACTGGGCTCTCCTGCCAACTCGGCCATCAACTGTGTCCCCAAGGAGGACTTCGGGGGCCACCACCCCGACCCCAACCTGACGTACGCGGCTGACCTGGTGGAGACCATGAAGGGCGGGGAGTATGATTTTGGAGCGGCCTTTGACGGGGACGGTGTATGTAACTAGTGTCTTTGCTATTTCTCAGTGTGACCTCAAGAGGTCACCAAATCACACTTTTTGTGCTGCAGTAATTGTTACCGAGAGCTAGAAATAATGGCCAAAGGTTCAAGTCTCTGGAAGGGCTTTGATATGGTACACATGAGTAAGATATTCGCCTTAAAGGTAATGTCCTCCTTTTGAATTAATGTCACCTAAATGAAATTGATTGAACATGATCGACTGGGATCAACCCAGTTGGGCTTTGATATCAGCAAAGCAGGTGAAGTGCTGGCTGTGTTAACCATCAGTCTGGTGTGTCTCCCCAGGATCGCAATATGATTCTTGGGAAACATGGCTTCTTTGTCAACCCCTCCGACTCCGTCGCCGTCATTGCGGCCAACATCTTCAGCATCCCCTACTTCCAGCAAACTGGGGTTAGGGGTCTGGCCCGCAGCATGCCCACCAGTGGGGCTTTAGACAAGTAAGTCAACCTCTCTGAGTGGTAAGCCAATCTCTTCAGCTCAGGGAGGCATGGTTCAGTTTTGACTTCAGTTCTGCTTTATAGAGTTTCCATGTTCCCTTGGTGAACCTCAAGTACTCATAGTCTGAATACAGCCAGTCAGAAGCCTATCCCAGAGGCTACAGGCACAAGGCAGGGAACAACCCAGGACGGGGCGTCAACCCATCCAAGGGCACACTCACACACCATTCACTCGCACATGCATGGTAACTCCAGTTAACATCAGCCTGTTTTTGGACTTGGTCGGGGGTAACCGGAGTTGCCAGAGGAGACCCCACAACGATACTGGGGGAACAAGCAAACTCCACACACGAAACCCTGGGGGAGGCCTGAACCCTGGTCCCAGATGAATAATTTTTATGCTCATCTCATATGTTCATAGTCATCGTCATAGAATAATTGGAGAAATGATTTTTTGCTATTTTTTTCCAGTGAGAAATTACTAATACATAACATTTTTTGTAAAACAAATGTTAGTATTGTTTTGTATGTGTGGCAGTTGTAAGTCTTGACATGCTGTTTCACTTCGAGTATAAATCTAATTGTCATGCTCACAATACACTTTTACTAGCAGTGTCTGAATCCCTGTAATACAGCAGAATGGGTATTAATATAGCACTAATATATCATCAGTTGCATATTTGGTCCCAGATTTCAGCAGCATCAGAGATGTTGTGTCACATGATGCTGACGAAGGAAATAACCAACATCGAAGATGGCAAACTTTTGTTTTTCCAGCACATTTCAGTTGTGTCGTTTGTGCAGACAAATCAAATGTTGCCATTCTTTGCGTGCCTAGTGTAGCTAAAGCCACCAAGATCCAGCTGCATGAGACCCCAACTGGATGGAAGTTCTTCGGAAACTTGATGGACGCCGGCAAGCTGTCCCTCTGTGGAGAAGAAAGCTTTGGTACCGGTGAGAGAATGACCAATCAGGTTAGGAGGTGGGTGGGGGGGGGGCTTCCCCAACAGAGGATGCAAATATTTGCAAAGATAGTGCATCGCTTATATAACACAAGATTGTTAGAATATTTGTGCATGCACTATGTGGATGAGACAGTGTGTGTGTGCGTGTGCGTGTGCGTGTGTTGACTGCTATCCAAAGATAGCAAAGAGCATTTTGGTCTTTAACATAAGTCATAACACTAGACCTATATCTCTAAAGTATATGGGGCATTTCACATAATCTGAAAAATGATTCCACAGGGGAGACATCAGTTCCTCCATGTGCTCCTTTTACGTGAAATGATGAAGCGAAAGAAAGAGCCTCTCCTTGCGTTAATTTACAGGCTCCGACCACATTCGCGAGAAGGACGGCCTGTGGGCGGTCCTGGCATGGCTTTCCATCCTTGCAACCAGGAAGCAAAGTGTTGAGGAGATAATGAAAGACCATTGGCAGAAATATGGCCGAAACTACTTTACTAGGTAAGTCATCGTGGCTCAGTGGGTAGCACTAGGCAAGTCAGATACATAAAAAAATAAGTGAAGATGCTAATGTGTTAATTACTGAATTAGGGTTAGGTTTAGGTGCATGATAGACACTGTATTGTTATGTCCCTGTACCTCTGATAGGTACGACTATGAGGAAGTAGATGCAGATGCAGCCTATAAGATGATCAGCGACCTGGAAGCAGTAATGTCTGATAAGTCCTTCATTGGACAGAAGTTTTTAATGGGGGAGAAGATGTACCAGGTGCACAAAGCAGACAATTTTGAGTACAGCGACCCAGTGGATGGAAGTGTGTCCAGAAACCAGGTGAGACCGATGTCAGCAGTGTTCCCTGGTGCAAACTCTGCAGAGGGTGATTATATTTCAGTGCTCGTGGGGTCTTGCATTAGCTTGTGCTGCTAAAGTACATAGAAAAATATGCAGCAGGATTTGTTGTCTCTCTGGCAATGAGACTATGCCCCTGGGGAAATTGTCAACACCCTGTTAATAATTTTCTCATCACTGGATTTGACTTGTAGATGTATATGTAAGGGCCATCTCTATCACATCCTTTTCAGGGCCTTCGAATCACCTTTACCGACGGCTCACGCATCATTTTTCGCCTCAGTGGGACAGGCAGCGCTGGTGCAACCATTAGGCTTTACATAGACAGCTATGAAAAGGACCCCCAGAAGATGCACCAGGACCCACAGGTGAGGCCTGAGTTGGTATTAATTAAAAGTCCCAGTGATGCCATACTGATGCACCCACTGGTCTTGTTTTTGGATACTTTATATCTGAAATCAAATGGTCAAACACCTTATTGTTTAAACCGGACCAGAGCTCAGTATCTATTCTGGCATGAGCCTCACCATAGTGGTACTGTACAAGTATAATAGAGTGATACTGTACCAGTGCAGTATAGTGATACTGTGCCAATGTAATAGAGTGACACTGTGACAGTGTAATAGAGTGATACTCTTCTAGTGTAATAGAGTGACATTCTGCCAGTGTAACAGAGTGATACACTGCCGGTATAATAGAGTAACTCTGTGACGGTGTAATGGAGTGAAACTGTGTCAGTGTAATAGAGTGGTACTGTGACAGTGTGATAGAGTGACACTGTGACAGTGTAATAGAATGACACTGTGACAGTGTAATAGAATGACACTGTGACAGTGTAATAGAGTGATACTCTTCTAGTGTAATAGAGTGATATTCTGCCAGTGTAACAGAGTGATACACTGCCGGTATAATAGAGTAACTCTGTGACAGTGTAATGGAGTGAAACTGTGTCAGTGTAATAGAATGGTACTGTGACAGTGTAATAGAGTGATACTCTGCCGGTGTAATAGAATGACTCTGTGACAGTGTAATAGAGCGATATGGTGTCAGTGTAATAGAGTGATACTGTGGCAGTGTACTAGAGTGACTCTATGACCATGTAATAGAGTGATACTGTGCTAGTATAACAGAGTGACTCTGTGACAGTGTAATAGAGTGATACTGTGTCAGTGTAATAGAGTGATAGTGATACTGTGCCAGTGTAATAGAGTGACACTGTAATAGTGTAATAGGGTGACTCTGTGACATTGTAATAGAATGGTACTGTGACATTGTGATAGAACGGTACTGTGTCAGTGTATTAGAATATTTTGGTCTAGCTACATATTCAGTTCACTCAGTGCCAAGCAGTGGCTTATCCTGTGAAGGCTGCCGTAATCTGGAAGATATCCCAGAAAGCATGTAGGAGCACAGCATGATACAGCCTGGATGGGACTTCACAGGGCATAGTCCAGGAGGCTCAAAAACTGACAAACTAGCAGCAGTTGATCTAAACTGCATGTCTTTGGATGTTCAGTGGGAAAGCATTCAGAGAAAACTTATGTGATCAATGAGACAAATCTGGGATGCAGGACCATGTGAGGCAACACAAAAAACTCTACATATCTCATTTCTAATCAATTTTCAGCTCAAGTAGACTAAAGTTGCTTTCCATTTACCTTGGAGGTCGGACGGCAGATCTGGGAATGACATCACTCTCGAGATAACCACATTCCAGAACAATGATTCAGAAAGCAATTTAGCAATACCCGGATGGTATTTCACAAAGCAGGATTTCTTTATTAGCCAGATAAATTAAGCCAAATGTAAGGATTGTCCAATAGGAATGCTACTTACCTCTCATCCGATTGGACAGTTTACACAGTTGGGTTAAATTATTCAATGAACTGGGAAATCCAGCTTCGTGGAATACCCCCACCTGTGTGTGCGACCGATTTTCGGAGCCACAAATAAGACATAAGTGTTACTAAACAGTATGTAACTACAACTTTCACTTCTGTTGATGAAAGGCACAGCCATCTTGAATTCTGGGGTTTGGGTTGTAGAGGTTCCTCGGACTTTCCGAGTCGAAATTCCGATGTCTGGGGGCATTCCAGTTGAAATTGATTACTAGGAACTTGGAAATTCTGACTTCCCAGTTCAAATGGAATGCAGCATAAAGACTTCAGTGTCATGCAAAGAAAACGCTGTGAAAATCTCTATCCATAATTTTATTGGTATATATGATCTTAATTTCACGTGGATGATGCGGGAGAGCCAGCATATCTGAAGGACAGAATGATACAGGGAAATTGGGAAAACTTCCAATTTTACAAGTTTCCCTTTTTTGGGGTGAAGGTGGAGCAGATCCAGGTGCAACTCTGTGCACATGCTCAGAAGGTTGCTGGTTCAAATCCTGTGGGGGCCTTTAAACTCAACTGATCCAGGACCTGGGTAACCCTGCTTCCTCAAAATATGTGTCTGCTGAATAAGTAACTGTGTGCAGGTGGAGTTAGGAGAAAAGGGGGACAATAAAATAGTTATCAAATTAATGCAAAACGACAGAAAATTGGACTAAAATCAATGTATAGTAAACAGTGGGTCCAGAGAGCCAAGCTAGGGTTCATGTGAAAACTGTAGGTGGGAAGAAATTATTCATGAATTGTCACCTGGCTAACTTTCCATGGTAGACAGCGCCCCCACTCCACAGTGAAGTATAACTGCTTCCTTTAACTGCCATATATTTGTCTTCTTAATTGATTTGTAATTTTTTCAATTCAATGTTACATGTATAGTGCATTTTCACAACATTACATTGTCTCAAAGCATTGTACACTGTCCAAAGCCCTCAGTGAGCAAGCCAGAGGCAACAGTGCCAAAGAAAAACTCACTAGAAGGAAGAAACCTTGGGAGGAACCAGACCCAAAGGGGGAGCCCGTCCTCCAGGGGGCAGCAGAGGAAGCCCTAACCCTAACCAGACCCAAAGGGGGA
>JAODKF010000049.1:8555890-8566009 GCA_026779585.1 Mormyrus proboscirostris | reverse complement strand
CAGAGGAAGCCCTAACCCTAACCAGACCCAAAGGGGGAGCCCGTCCTCCTGGGGGCAGCAGAGGAAGCCCTAACCCTTACCAGACCCAAAGGGGGAGCCCGTCCTCCTGGGGGCAGCAGAGGAAGCCCTAACCCTTACCAGACCCAAAGGGGGAGCCCGTCCTCCAGGGGGCAGCAGAGGAAGTCAAATGAACAAGATGGCAGAGTCCTAATTTACACTGGCCAAATTTTAAGATTTGAGTCTCAATGCCGAGGGTAGGCAGATGATGGCAGGATAAACAAAGATACAACAGCAGGGAGGGAAGGAGAGATGTCACAGGGACGGGATCCAACATTATCACTGCACCACACTTTGTGTGAATGAACCACAGCTTGTTGAACAAGAAATACATTTTTAAATTCATTGTTTGCTATTTTAAAAGATTGTGCTTACTATATACTTTTTTAAAGTTGTGTTTTGTATCAAAGAGCAGTGGACGGTCCTGTTTCCCATGCACGGTGTCTCCTGCAGGACATGCTTGCTCCCCTCGTGGATATCGCTCTGAAGATCTCTCAGCTCCGCGAGAAGGCAGGATGCAGCGGACCCACGGTGGTCACGTGACCCCCCCTGCGGCCCCTCCCCATTCTCAGCTCAGTGACACAGACACTCGCAATCTCACACACGCACACGCACACACACACACACACTGTCTCATCCACTTCTCTGTTTTTCCAAAGCTTTTAGAAATCTCCTGTGGAACAAAAAGAAAAAAAAATGTAAACATGTTAAAACAAAACATTGAATAAATGCTTTGCAATGCATTATTGTATCATATCTGTGATCTGGATGCTAGTCATTTAACGGCCTCCCGGGAAACTAAACCGAAAGCATGATGACTTCGTGCCATCAGATTCCGATGCAATCTTTCCTGGAATAAAGGCACTATCATATGCTGGGAATCTTATCAGTTGCTGATTCAGAGATGATGCAGTCAGCCTCTCCTCTCAGAAAATGGGAGAGTGCAATCAGAGTAGTAAGAGTATAAACACCCATTCAGAATAAAGCAAACAAGGAACAGCTTACCAGAGGGACCTTTATGGTGTGTAGAAATCATCACACACTGTCTCTTCATGCTTTTTGATATCTGAGAGGGACAAACTCTGAAGTTCCTAATAAGGCCGCTCCGACAGTGCTGCGCAGCTCAGCGGGCTGAGCCTCTGATTGGAAGGTCGCTCGAGTCGGAAGGAACCCGCGATCAGGAGGTTGTTTGTTCATGCCCAGCCTCAGCAGAAAAAGTCACATGTCTGTGGGTCTATGGGCATGACCCTTGACCCCCAGCTCCATGGGTGCCCATAAATGACTGATCCCTCACTGTGATTCCCAAGCTTGCTCTCATCTGTCTGTGTGTCTCAAAGAGAGCCGGCTGGAGCAGGTGAAAAGAAAATTTCCCCAAGGGGATTAATATCTCATCATTATACAGTATAGCACAAAATAGTATGATCAATTTTATTCAACTAATGCGCATGTTTGTATCTCTGTCTGTGTGTGTGTGTGTCTGTGAGTGTGTGTGTGTGGTTATGGCTGTCATAGTTAGTGTTAGCATTTTTCCCATAGAAATTAATGAGTGGTTCCCATAAAGATATGTTTACCTGACATATGTGCGCGCATGTGTGTGTATGTGTGTGTGTGTGTGTGCGTGTGTAATGGATTATATCTGAATCCCAAGCTGAAATATTTCAGGAATAAATTCCTTTAGCCTGTGTGTTGCATTAAGCCATTCTGTCCAGCCTTGAACATCTATCCATCCTTGTGCCATTTGAGAATAGGACACCTTCACCTCAATGCAACATATTCTCCCCTGTGTCCTTTTACAATAACTGAGGGTAGTGAGATGTGGCTGAAAAGATTCCAGTGGAAATAACACAAGCTACAGTCATCTCTAGTCACTGTTCTGTTATTCCAGAACCTAAACTAACTTGCAACCTTTTTCTAGGGCATTAACCCTAAATGCAGATAGCGGCAGGAAACAAGGACATAAAGTAACAAAAGTGAAACAGACTGCTTCTCGTTCTCCAGTCAAAGACCTGATGCTTTTTTTGGTCTGTCAGTATCTGCTATATTATATTCATGTCACCTAACTGGTACAGAAAAGGCCCAAGTTTATGCAGTAATTTCAACTATATTTGGTTCTTCCTTCTGCCAAACATGTATTGCATACGAACTGGTAGGGAAAAGCCATGTTATGCACAAATCTCTTAGTGAAATGACTTCCATGATTTGCACATCAGTGGTTTTACAGCTGATGATGTATGCATTTGGTTACTCCTGCGGGAAGGCACTGATGCACAGTTTGAATCTCCTTGAAATAGAGGCACAGTGCTTCCTAACTTAAGTTTTTAACTCAAGCTAAACCCACATAGTCAAAATATAATTCAGTTATTTTAATTAATTGTGTTACCAAGCCAATATTGACAGTCTGCAGACATTTTTTGTACGGACGATTATTTTTTTCTAATGCAGCTTGTCGGAGGAATTATGTTGGCAGATTGCTGTGCAAAAAGAGATCGCTTATCGAGGTAGCGGTATGATAAGAGTCTGAAGAACATCCGCAGTCGGGTATTTCAATAAAAAAGATGCCTGGCAATCGTCGTTCTCCAGTTCTCTTCGCTGGACGAAAAGCACCAGCTACTCCCCCTAATGTGCGATTCAGTGTTTATCTACCCCTGGAATTACAAAATTTGCGATTAGCATTCCTCCGTGTTTCGTGGCAACTGGTCGACCTCCCATTTTCTCAAAAGGCAGTCAATGTATGTAGCTATAGGTAATAAAGAATTACAAATATATGCATCTTATGCATGGACATCGACACGCATCGCGCATAAATTATTAGGAGCTCTCTAATTAAGTATCGCAGGGCTGCCATCTCTCAGCATCCGGCGTGACACTCATGCTTTCAGACTGACACTCACCTAAGAAATCTTACTGCAAATCTATATTATTCCATTATACACCTAAAATTAGCTACATCAAAACCGCTGGGGTAGTTTGCAAACCCTGCAGACTATTTACCAGGTAATAAAACTACATGTACATACATGTAAATGCGCGTGCATGCCTGTGCAGACTAGTCTGATATTGAAAATCTCACTCCAGCCAGCTGAACACATGGCAACCCTGGTATCGGGTGACTATAGTTTTATCCAGGAGAGCAAGAAATGTCTTACTCAATGGATAAACATGTACTAGTTGCTGCTACTATTAACATTAATAATAATACCACTGCTAAAATATTTGTGACTACTCTCTATAATTCCGCAGGGCTCTCTGTGACCCTTGCTTCACCTTCTGGATTCTATAATCGAGGACATGCAAGCATGTATTAAGTGATTGCCCCGACTTTCAGGACGCCCAGGTTTAGTAGATCAACATGAATGATATTAGGGATGAAAAACCAAGCTCTTTGGAGTCACTGCAACTTCAAAAGACATGAATGCGAATATATTTGCTGCAAGACAAAATCAGGCCACGGGTTCAAAGCGACTGGTTCATGAAGAAATATGTCGTGATAATTATTCCTCAACGCAGGGATTTGCAAAGTTTGATAAAAGAAAAAAAACGTGAAAATCGTCGCTTTTTCCTTTTCTACTTTTACTTTTTATTATTATTATGCATTTTTTATTATTATGTTACCTCTATTTATGACCACGCGTGCAACATTTGGTAAGGTTTGGTACATTAAATTATTCGACAAATTTGCAATCAATCTGACTGTTCTTTTAAAAGCGCAGAACTGCATTGGTAAAGATTGACGTTTATTATAATTTCTTGTGCTGTGAATGTATTATTATTTTGCCATTTGGTCCTCTAAAGTGAATAGTTATAGATAACAGCAACAAATAATATACGTCCATCCACTTTCAATAATCGCTAATACTGCACAGGTCCGCGCCGAACATATTTTAATAAAACTGCTCTTGCGAGCATATTCCAGTTTTAAAGTTTGTAGAAAAAACGAATATATAATACATCTCTTGACTATGAATATCGTTTTGAATCGTTTGGCAAGTGAGTGAGCTCATTGCTAAATGACGAACGCCAGGTGGCGACTCGCGGGGGCTTTAATCAAACACATATGCGCTCACACTTTGGGTTTCAAAGACCTGAGCGGCACCAAACTTTATGCAGTAAACGAGTCGAGTCTAGAGCCCGGACATCCCAGCCAGACAACTCAGCTGCGTGCAGACAGCGGGAGCGTATCTTCATTTTATAGCCTCTGGAAGCAGCCATCTGGTACTATTAGTATAAAGTCTCTGCTTACCACATAGACGGACGACTCATATTCAGAGGAATGCGACAAATGGGGGCAAAAATTAATTGGAGCTTGAACTTCTTTCGTGGCATCGTGATGTTACAGCTTGCTGGTAGGATGCACAGTACGGCTGGTGAGAAATATATACATATATATTTATTAATTTGGTACTCATTTCAATCCGTGAGCGCTTACTTTGTCCTGATAACCGCACTCATTTGATTTTGTCAATTAGAAAAGAATGTGACATCGATAGGTATTTATTACAGGTTCTATAAGGTATTAAATATTTTAATTTCGCTTGTCGCTCTAAGTTGGCTATTTGAGTATATCGGATTCACAATATATAATTGCTGTTATTATGGATCAGTTATTTATATTGGAAAGTTTTCTTATGAACAATAAACAGATCATAATGTTTTATTTATTTGTTTAAGAAAATAAATACATAAATCAGATGGAATGTTGGTAAATGGCGTTTTTGTGACAATTAATATTTAACGTTTAAAGTCCAAAACACAGGTCACCAACCCGTTCCATTGGGTTTTAAATAAATAATTTCATATTCGGTGAGCTGCAGAGTAAAAAGGTGAACCAGGTGTGCCGGCTGAATGACGGTTACGGTTGGGCTGATAAAACACTAAGCGGGATACGAGCCGATTGTCATGCCCATAGGATATAAATTAACCGGTTGCCAGTTCAGTGTTGACTTAATCTTTAACCCTCACATGGTCAGTTTCCACGAAATTAATTAACAATTAAGTTTTGCATGAAATGTGCTGTGCTGTTGTGCATCATATTGTTGCCAACATGCAAAAGCTTAAATTTTTGTGTACTGAATTGTGCTACACTTTAAATCGTGGCTATGTGAATCGATTTGCAAATTTGAAAATGTAGATGATGGTACTGATAGCAGTGCTGGAGATATGAACAGTGCCATTTGCGCAGTGCTTCTGAGATTTTGTCCTACTACGCGTCCCTGAAAGTATGTGAGCTAATTACGAGCCTTAATTCCTTTGGCAGCCATTGAAAGCAGAATGAATCGATTACAGGTGGAGGTTGTTTGGTATTTTAAATGGTTAGGCACGTTTAGACTGTAGTATGGGGAGTTCTGAAAGAAAAGTTTAATTTCCGCGTCAGATAGAGCAAAAGAAAATAGCATGACTAATCTGTACAATAAAATGCTATGAAACTGTTATTCCTATATCTGATGTCGCAGGCATGCTTATGAATTTATTTGTACAGTATTTATTTATTTTACCAATGGGCAAGCATCCGACAGTATAATATGCAATGACTGTCCCACCTGCTTGAATCGTCCTAGATTTCTGGAGTCTCATATTTTTCACGTGCCCTCTGAACTTTTACGGTGCTGTCTATGCTGATGTATAGAATTGTGTTTTGTGAGCATTGATACTTTAACCATATATAGCTTGTCGTATTTCTAGAGAGTCGATGTGCAAAAGCCCGTTAGGTATCTAGAATCTAAATTTTGACATCCTATTCATTCGTTGAAAATGGCAGAAGTATTTACCGTTTGTCATGTAAAAAAGCAAAATATCATATATAATAGAATATTAACTATGTTGGATATTTGATATATGAATACATTAATTTATAGTTTGTATTGATTTAAATATTAAATGTCATAAATGGTACATTTATTTATGAAACATTAACTTGCACTCTTAAAGTTTGCAGCAATTTATTTTGTATTAATTTTGTCTTTAGTGTCTGTTAGTTGGAGCCAGTGTAACATATGTAATGTAATTACTTGTCACTGAGTTTGGTAGAGTTTTGCAAAATGTTGCATAATATTAGCAATTCGTTTCAATGTTGTACAAGTTATGTGCATAATGAATTTCAGTGACAGGCAATTTTTTTTGGTCTTCAAAGTTGGGAGTGCTACAGACCCACCAAAAATGTCAGAGAACATATTTGGTCTTCACCGTCTTGTAATGAGAAAGGAAAATTTGCAATATGAACTTGCGCACCTACATTTATCATCTGCAGAAGCTTTTGTCCTTTGGAGCTTTTAGAGTAACCATGACTGTAGCCAGTATCTTCTTTGTATGTTTTATGCTAAATGACTGAGAAATCTTTTCCCATGAGCTGAATCTCAGCATGGAGAGTCTTCCTGTAATTACAGCCAACTGGAAATCCCAGGAAACTCTGGAAGTCTGTTACAGGCAAAGGAGCGTGTACCCTGCTTGTCCCATTTGTTGCAGGGACAGTCATTTTTAGTTGTTTAGTCCCGTTTGTGTTTTCTTCTCTGCACATATTTTTGCAATATTTTTCAGAATTCACTATAGCAAAATTGTAAGCTCTCTGTCCTAAAATATATGCATGAAATGTACATTTTTGAGATAAAATTGTTTAGAAGAGCATATAATCTGATATTATTTTGCGTTATGTAGCCTGATTGGCAGCTGAATGCAGATCTTTCATTAAACAAGGTACCGTTTTCACTTCTTGAAACTATGAAATCATGCTGCATTGAACTAAACAGTAGTTACAATGAAACATGACTTTTAAATGCCGCAATAAATGTGTCGTCGTAAATCCCGGAAACGCGTTTGCGTTGCATTAAGGACCGTGGAAGGCTGTCTGCTTGAGGGTCTTCCATGGGACTCAATTATGTCTTTGTAAAAAACGCCACACTTCCCTGGAGGCAGTAAATACCTGACCTCCACAGAGCTCTCTCCCACATATCAGAATTAGTTTAGAATTAGCTTATAGTGGTTCTCAGCCAGCTGGGCGATTTTGTTACCGTTCCTTTTGTTGAATCAGTATAAGAATTTGTTCTAAAAGCCTGGAATGGGTGAATTCTGATGTCATGTTTGTCCAACAGTATATTTTTTCTGTACTTTCGAGTCTGTGAGAAATCTAGCAGAAAGACCAGAAATATATATACACAAGATAACCAGGAAACCCGTTCAGGGAGATGTTACGTTCCTTTGGTTTCTTCAGATGCATCTGCCTTTTGAGAAGCAGCCTAGCATGTGTCACTGTTTACCTTGTTCGGGTTTGTTTTGTGTACTTTAGATGGACGGTTTGGTTTGTTTTGATTGGCAGGGTGGCACTTGTACTTTATATCAGATGTGTTCTTCATGCTGTTTTGAGTGGAAGATATAGTTCCATAAGTGGTTATGGATGTCACTGGGTTATTTTACTAATTTGGGAATTCACCGGACAAATTATGTGGCTAAAGGCTTCAGTAAAAATACTGGATGCTATGCTTTTACTTGGTGGCATTTCCACAACACTTTCTAACAGCCTTACAGCACAGCATAAATGAATATGTGTTGATGTGCCTTTTATATGCTCAGTAATTAGGGAGTGCATTGCATTTTGTCCGTAATACATGCAGTAGCTCTCATCTTCCTTGGAGTGCTGTAAAGGAAGTCAGCAAATCTTGTTTCATAGCCCTTATTTAAGTACCCTCTTAAAAGGCTTGGTAAACAAGCTGGAGATGATTCCACCCTTTATCACATGGTATGTAAACATTTCATGTAGTTTTCACACTCTTACGCTATGCATTACCCAGCATACATGTTTACGAGCGTGGCCCACATCCCATAATAACCATCTCCAGTGAATCACATTCACCGGTGCGGTACTTCTGCTGTTTGGCAACAGCACGTACAAGCGCCACGTGAAATTAATCAGAAACTATCTACAGGTGGCTGGGAACTAATTAACTAGTATCCGCTGGCTTGGTGTGTCTTTGGCGACTGCTGGTTGTTAAGTGCTACAGAGTCGGACATGAATTATGCTTAAATCATAACTTGCTTGTCCTGGAAGCTGAGCTGGACTTTTTGTTGTTCCTTGTGGGTTCCAGCTGTTCATGTGTTCTGCCCAGATTTCAGCGTGTTGTGATAAGGCAAAGAGAAGATACACGTTTCCGTTATTCCGACGGCTGTATTTGATTGGTAGCTAATCTTCTTTACTTTGACTCTAAGCCCAGTTAGTAACTCTCCGCCTCTTTTGCCTTGTTTATTTAACACACAAAAATCTCTTCTACTTTCATGTTCTTGATTGGTTGGTAATTGCTAACAGCATCCATAGAAACTTAAATCCTCTAATAGTTTGAAGGCTTGGAATTCTTTGAAGATTAATTCACCCTAAGACGCTTATTCAGACCCAGGATTTTAACCAGCATTTTGTTGCTATTGATAATATTGTAGGTCGATTTCCTTTTGTAAAGAAAATTTACTGCAACCATTTAGTCCTTCACCTTATTTTTACAGTATATCTATACCCATAAATGACTCATTAGCTATGTAACCATATATTAATCATTATTGGAATGCCGTAATGTGACACAAAATTAACCTGCAACTCCATCAGTTGCCAAACAATTTTGTTTCAGATTTATTGTTTTTCAAATAGTGCGTTTGGGAAATGTGGACAGTGGGATTCTTCTGGGTACACTAGTTTTCTCATGCAGTCCAAAGAAATGCTTATAGGTTAACAGCTGCATATGTGCCCTGTGATGGACTGGGTGTGTCCCGGCCCTCCCTGTGCTGCCTGGGATGGGCTCCAGCCCCCAGCCCCCAGCCCCACATTAGCCTGTTCAGGATAAGGATCTGGAAGACAGATGGATGGTTTAGGGAAATCTAACATTAGAATAGCTGAGCTGTGAACAGAGCTTCTGCTTTCCTTCAGGTATTGAATTCTGCTTTGAGGATTACGGCATCCCAACATAAAAACCACGTAACTAAGCACCAAAGAGTCTGTTTCTTTAAGCAGATCCTCTCCCAGGTTTTCTTCAGTGTTAAAAATGCATGGTGACCCTGTTATTACTGCATGCAGAGTTTACGTTAACGTAATTTTACGAGGTAAGATGAAAATTTAGCCTTTAAGAATGTCCAGTAATCTCATCCTTGACGAACAGGCTGAATGTTTGTTGGTTCAAATCCCATCAGTGGGCTTCTGTTGAAGCCTTGAGCAAGAGGTTTCACCTGAATAGCTTTATCAAATTTTGGACATTTTTTTTTTTTATCTTTGCTCAGTCAAAGAGGTTTGATTTTGGGGGGCATAATTAGCTTTTGCCTTCCCAGTGTTCTAAATTGAACACAGCAGCTTCACCTTCTTGCTGGTAGTGTTGTGGGTGTCCATTGTTATCATATAGTTTGAATAGTTTTCTAAACCCTTCATGATTACATATTCTACACAACACAGTTGGGGCGATCCTAGGATTTTTTTAATATGGGGGGGGGGGGCAGATAAGAGAGTCTTTAATTCTTACACAGGGGCCAACCATATCATTAGCCTATGAAATATTTAGAATCGGTGAGTGACAGGGGAGCAGGCACTCGTGGACCAATCAGTTTTCAGCTGGGGCCAGTGCCCCTGTAGCCCCACCCCTGTTCATCCTGAACAGTTTTTAGCCAGGAGAATAAAGTGCAGAAGTTGTTTAGATTAAGCATGTTTTTCTTGATAACACCCACCTGGCCTGATCTGACTCCCAGCCACACTCCTGCATACTTTGTAAAAATGAAATCTACAATAACAGAACTATACAGTCACCGTTTGTTTACATCAACTCCTCGTAGCATGAAGTCTCTCTGCCTCATTCCTGCCTGTTGCCCTTTGGCCTGTTTGTTGTAATTATTTTAGCCAGATCTGCACTGTGTCATTCACTAAGAGAGATGGGACCCCCCCAGCCCCCCCCGGGAGAGGGAGGACATGTTCAGGCTGATATGGTTCAATGCCTGTTGATGTTTATTACTGTTAGGGGAGTGGTTATAATTACAGAAGCAAAATAAAGTTTCTGTCAAGTCCTCACCACTGTCTAAATGGGACGCGAGTTCGCGGTTAAGAGAAGA
>JAODKF010000049.1:8527635-8550997 GCA_026779585.1 Mormyrus proboscirostris | reverse complement strand
CCCCCCCCCCCCCCCCAGGCTCGGAGTTGTTTGAATGTCGGACAAAAAGGTTCATTGAATTAACACCGGCGTCCAGCTAAGCTAATCCAGGACACAATAAGTGAGAAATGCGCTAAGGGCTGAGAGGTGCATTCTACCCAGGAGTCCAGCTGAAAAGGCCCTTTAGAGGGCTTTGAATGTGCTACACACCAATTTTTCTGGGCTGTTCATCAATACAAATTTATCCGTGGGCAGTGCAAACGTCTACATAACTGTCAGGGGGCGGAAGTCAGGGCTGCATGGGATACGGTAGCAGAAGAAATGCGTGCGACTCTTTATCAGGCTGCTGTTAGAAAGCCGAAAGCTCAGGAGGGCCGGAGGCTTTGGCCCAGATACTCCTGAGCCCCACGCAGGACTCATTTCTTCTGCATTAGTTCACACTCGGCTTGCGAGCGGCGTGTGAAACAGGCCGGCTTAATTATGCAGATCGCTATACACTATCGAGCTCCCTTTCTCTCTCCCTGCCCCGCTAATCAATTCATGCGGAGGAAATGCCAGACGGGGCGAGACGTAAGATTTCCAGTAAAATATCCACAGAGGCCTTTGGTCTCATTCCTTGCAGTGACTATGGTCCAGCAGCGGATTTATTGGATTCAGATGGGACCTCGACGGAGACAGATGCAGGAAAACTGACGGCAGGGGTCTGTACCACTTGGAAGGAGGTCACCCCTACATTTCTATATTTAAATGAAGCGTAATTATCATTAACGGCATTTGCCGTAAGTTCCAAGGCTTGTATTATTGTAGATTTTGATACAAATGTCATTCCATAGCAATGAATAAGGTCATTGAACCTTCAGAAGACCTCAGGGAACCTTTTTGCAAATGTTGTGTTTTCTGCACCCGTCCTTCCCCTGGATTTCCCTGACAGCAGCCTCTCGTCTCTCTGTCTTTGGTATGTCTGGGTAAATCTCTGTCTTGCCTCAGTTACTGTACGTGCTGCCTGGTCCATCCCCTCATATATTTTCCCTCCGCCTTGGAATACTTGAGTGACAAAGCATGCTGGGAGTCGACTCAGGACCTTGGGTGCGCGTGTCCTTCACAGGGTTTATTTTGCTGAGACGGCGGGTCTTCTCCTCTCTCGGGGTCCCGCAGCAGATAAACAATGCAGCTGTCATCATCGCTTTAGGATGGGAGCCCCGGCAGAGCCAGAAATTATCCTGACCCATTTCAGACATTGCTGGTAGTTTGCGGTTGTAACATCAGCAAATTTCAGGTTGCTATTATAGGCAGACTATTGGAAATTAATGACGGGAGCGAGATTTTGAGTAATAGTTTTATATATATACCATTTGCATGTATGCCATATGTATTTATAATTATATATTATAAATGTTATTAAGGAAATTCTTCCTTGCTTTGTGTTTTTTGGTTCACAAAACCATTTTGAGTTCAGTCAGGAAGCTGTCTCAATCAGGGGTGGGCAATTTTATCCAGAAAGGGCTGCTCCATTTTTGCTGCACCTCCCTAATTAAATTACTAGTTAGGGGACTGATTGGCTGAGTCCTCACACCTGGGTTTGAACAGCTGACCTAAAGGTTACCCCGAAAATCTGCACACACACTGGCCCTTTGTGAATAAGATTGCCCACCCCTGGTCTAGATGTTGATCGCCAAATTAGTGTTCATTTCCGTCATCCTCTCAGTATCACCACCGCTGTCGTTTGAATCATTTTGCGGTGCATATGAACAGAGTATAATCCATCCCACCAAAGGAGTGCAGCCTGTCAGTTCTGCAGGCTACTCATTGGTCACATGGTCATGTGACTGCGATGGTCGCGATAGCGTGCAGTTACGGCTGTTTAGCATCGTGGCAGAAGCGCCAAAATGCCAAAGATAAGATGAGAGGGGGATTGCGTTCCAGTTCGGTGCTTTTCTGCTTTCTTCCAGAACTCCGTGCCTTCGATGGGAATTTCCATGTCAGTCGGTTCACAAAGATGATTTTTTTAAAAGTCTTTTTGGTGAGCTGGATTTCTGAACCCACAGCCAGTTGCAATATAGGCTAATACTCCCTGGTTCGAAGCAACAGGACACAATAACATATAAAAATCAATGGAAGGTTTAGTTAAACCAGCTACTGATTGACATACCACAATAGTCCTGCCCACGGTAGGTTTTTGACACTGTGGTTTGGCCATCGGTAGTGTTTTCCCACCTCGTACTTCTCCATTCTTAACTTCAGACCCTCACTTCATTGGCCCACTACAGTGGTTCCAGTGAGGCGGGTGGGGCTTCTTGAGGACCCCCCCCCCCCACCCAGCTCATTTTTCCTGACTGTGTAATTGGTGATTTGTCCAGCCCCTTTATTTCTTTGGGAGTTTCACCCTCCCCGTGCGGTTTGGAACAGAGGGCCCAGGCCTCCTCCAGCGAGCCTTCGTCGGGCGCTTGGACAGAGCGCGAGCTGGCGCGACCTCCTTAATTTACTCCCACGCTGGATCCGGTCCACGCCAGAGACCATACCCCTGCACTATTTGGCATGTGCACAGCTGCAATGTGGTGAAACAGATTCAAAAATCTTTAAAAAAAAAAAATAAACTAAGCGGGGAAGCTTAAAGAAAGCCTGTTCACAAAGAAGTAACGACATCCTGCCTTCGTAGTGTAGGCCTACAATTGACCACTATATCAGTGAATCAGGCAGGAACGCCAAGGTAAAATTACACTGAGTTTACGGCATTTATGCTCAGCACTCTTCGTATACTAAGTTTCAGCATTGTGCTTGTTAGTTCCTGACAAACACCACGATAGCGTCTCATGTCCCGTATCCAGGGGACTGAGCTGTAAGTGGTGAATCCCATGCAGTCACTCTCCTCTCTCAAAGCCCTGCGGCCTTTCTAATTGGAAGGCCAGAGCAGTGTGCTTGAGTGCAAGCCAGTCGAAACTGAATCACAAGTCGGGGGGGGGGGTGTCTTTTAGCGCTTAAGACAGTGTATAGCCTCTTTCACATAGGGAGGTGCACTCTTTGTGCACGCCGCTCTTATGGCAAAAAACTCATTAAATCTGCGCCTCTGGATACACAGCAGAGGGAAGGAAGTTTTGAGGTCCTGCCCTATAGTCCCTTTTTTGGTAACATCTTGGCACTGTTTTGCTAGACCACCGGCATCGCAGGACCACCTGTCTGCCAGGGCCGAGATCATCCCTGATAGTGCTCTAACTCTCAGTGCCAGCTCTCTCCTAATGACCAGGCCATACTGGGAGCATGCTTCTGTGTGTGCGCTAATCCCAGGGGGAGCTAGTGTTAGCAAAGAGTGCACACACTAGCCACCCTGTTAGCTGATAGCCCTGTTAGCTAGTACATCATTAGCTGCCAGCCCCAGTAATCCATAGTCTTTTTTCCCGCTATCCTCTTTAGCTGATAGCCTTGCTAGCCAGTACACCATTAGCCCTATTAGTTGATAGTGTTAGCCGCTAGCCCCGTTAGCTAATAGCCCTGTTAGCCAGTACATCATTAGCCCCATTAGTTGGCAGTGTTAGCCGCTAGCCCCTGTTAGCTGCCCGACTCTGGTATGCCTCACCCGAGTTCAGCTGAAAATAATTAAGCGCTGACAGAATTTTGAAATGCAAGCTGTAAAACAGAAATAAAATCAGCTGCTTTCAGAAAACGGCTAATTGGTTCCATCTTCCATGTTTGCGCTGAGTGGACGGAGACCGTTGAGAGACCAAATCGCTTGTCGGATTGTGTAGGATTGGGGCTGAGGTGTTTACAGCACATGTCACTCAAATCTGGGCCGTCCTGGGCGTCACTTCAAGGAACTCTCCCAATTACTGTTAAACTACCCATCAAACCTGCGCTCATTTATAAATAATAGTGACCAATGCTTGCCAAAGAAATCTTAGTTCACCCAGTACTGATGAATAACCGTCATAAGTCTGTTTTTTATATCTGTTGAATGTAGCATAATTTGTTGCATGCGATTGCGGTCAGATTTTTTTTTTTCTGGAAAGAATTTGCTTTAAAGTATCTAAAGTGCCTTCCATTGGAGTATACATTTCCATTCATGCCCTTGTGTAAACTGGTGAAATAATTTCACAAACGGCTCAATATCCTGTCGAGAGATTAAGCTGGAAATGCCAAAACAGGTTAAACTAGTAACTTGTCATGTAAACAAACAAAACCAACCCACTGGGCTGGTGACTGGTTCACGGTTCTGTTGTCTTTGATGACAGTAAATAGCTGTAACAGCTTAAGTAAACAGCCGTGTGCGGAAATGGGCGAGAAACAGTGAGCAGTGTAATTTGTCAAGGATTTTGGCAGATGCTGGAAGATTGTAGCAGCATTAATCTGTATGCGTTCACTGCATGTGTGGGCGCGTTCGCATGTGTTTATGCGTGTACGCTTGGTCTGAGGTGGGTGCCGTATTAAGACTCTAGGCTGATTAACAGCTTGTATTTATAGAAAATATATATGAACGACCAAATTATCGTGTGTGTGCGCTGGTTTAAAAAGATCTATTTCCATGCAGCGATGCCATGCTTGGGACAACCCGGATGTCTTATCATCATCCTTAGAAAAACGGTGAAGTAACGGCGGAATGTAGTTAAGATAGTTAGTTATATAAGAAGAATTCGTTAATTTTTCCAGAGCGGAAGGAGTTAAAATGCTCACACTCAAAGAAAGATATCTGTCACTGCTGTTGCAGATTGTAACTGGCATCTCTCTGCTATTGAGGAGCAAGAGTCGTTTGGCCAGGGCAAACGGCAGGGAAACACTTGCGGCTTTAAAGTGGTATGACTTTCCTGTACTGCAGCCTAAACGTCAGGCTGGCGATCACTTCTGCTGCGTGCTGTGCCGCGGACAGCTGAAGGTAATACATAATCCTGGGCAATCGGGGCGAGAATCTCAAGAAAAAAAAATAGCTTGATTTATTTTATTTTATTGAAGTCAGTCAGGAGTATTTATACTCTCAGTTCGTGGTGAGGTATTGATATGTAAGCGCGTGGTTCAGGGAATTATTAGCCAAACAAAAGCTGTTTCGAGAGAAAATACAGTGTCTTGCTGAACTTGTTGAAATGTGAATGCAGCATTTGAGCGTATTAGTTAGCCTGCTGATACCAGTCCAGGCACACATGAAGGTTCTGAAAGGGCATTACCGTAGGAAACCAAGTCCTGAGATGCACTTTGGGTCAGGGTGTCTCAATTCCACGGCTCCACCTAAATGGACTTGGAGACAGAATGGAAGACATAGAAACACTAGTGATTTTAGCGTTATTCTTGCCGTTGAGGAAGTGATCTCCAAAATTCTTGGCTTTGTTATGGTTCTTCTCAGTGAGATCCACTCTTGAGGTGCTGTGAACCCATTGTTGGTAGCCCTCGATAGGTAAAACTTCCTCTCTGAATCTCTGTTGTTTCCTAAAGGATCCTTTTCCTTTTGTCATAAACTCTGCCGTTGTAGCCAAACACAGCACAGCCGACCATGACGGACGTGGAATAGGAGCACAGGTGGTGCACGTGGAGCATCGCGCACCAGACGGGAAGCCGTGTGCCAGTATTTGGTGTAGATCAGAGATTCTCAACCCAAATTTGGGTTGCGGCAAGTTTTGAAAGGGTCACGAGGCAGAGCTGGAAATGTAAGCATTTTAAAACCAGGAAGCCTTAGAATTAACCTATAGGCCTAAAAACCGGTCTTGGGTCTGCAAATGCTTAGCGCAAAACTAGTGAACACTCAACCAATCCAGGAAGCCAAACCACAGATGCTTAATTTAAAATTCACTGGCACATCCTATCAGATTTTTGTGATAAGCATTAATTGGAGCAAACTGCAGACTGTACTGTGCCCTTGATCATAGTATTAATTTAAACCTATACTTGACATAGGGTCGCGAATGAGCTGGTATGGTAAAGATTGGGTCGGGGTGCAAAAAAGGTTGAGAACCATTAGTGTAGATGGTACCATGTGATGTCACGTGCAACCCTCCTGTTAAAAAATGCAAATACTGATCCACTCGGTTGATGAAGGGCAATTGTTTGGTGCTTTTACAGATGGGGATGGCCATTGATGCATTCTCCAAGTGCTTCACAGGTGTTTGAGCAGAAGTTCCGGACCTGGTGTAGTAAACTGCCAACCCTGTTTATGATGTTTGTTACGCAATTCGACCCAAGTGGTTTCAGCTTTTCCTTGCAGATTGTCCCATTCACACTACGCCAAGCTTAAATGACCATCATATCAACATAAAATACTTGGAATTTCTATGAAGTGCTTAAAAGAGTGAGAGGGAGTGTATAAAATAACAGGTGTATACTGGAAGGTTCCAAGATAATTGTAATTTTTGGTGGACAAACACGTAGGTGAAAGAATACGGCGGATGGGGGTCAGTTCCTCCACCCTTGAACCTCTTGGTGACTTTATTTTCCAGGGTCACCCCTGCCACCCTCCCTCAGGCTAAATGTCTAAGTCAGGGGTGTCAAACTACAGTACTGGGGGGGCGGAGCCCAGTGTAGCTTAGATCTTTCCTATTCTACCACAAATGATTCGGCTCAAGAGCTGTGTGGCAATCAGCACAAGGAATTGAATTAAGTGTGTTAAACGAGGGTGAACCAAAAACTGAGAAGGGTTCCGGCCCCCCATGACTGGAGTTTGACACCCCTGGTCTAAGTAGTCTCTTTACCTTCTTCTAGATAGGATTTTTGGAATTATGACTGGATCTAGGAAATATTTCAGCCCGATCTAAGGTCATACCTTTGGTGTGAGAAGAAGAAGAAAAAAATTGAAGCGGCACGGAGTTAATCCGAGTGCTGCAGTGTTATGTTTTTGAACAGAATAGAATGTAAACACACAGTAGCTATGTGTTGTTCTAATTATCTATCCATCCATCTTCCATATGCTTATCCTATACAGGGTCCCGGGACTGCATGTCATTCTAGAAACTTCTGCATGACCTGTGAGATTGATAGGCCAGCGTTTATCTGGCTGTGCCAAATAAACAGAACCACATCAGACACCAATGCGCCTGATCACTATCCACAGCCAAGTTTCAGACTAAGGTGACACTAAGCAGATCAGGGGCATCACTGTTGTTGGCCGCTGTTGTTGTACCCTTTCTCCCAGTTTCCCAAAGCATCCATGAGGAATAAATCTGTCAAACATACCAGTTGTCACCCAGTTGCCTTTTCTGTGCTGTCACTTGTACCACAAACAGGAAATTACACGACCTCATCTTATTTTCAAGGGTATGTTGTGTAAAATTAATGGTAGCAGGGCAGGGGGTGTGTTCGGTGTCGCTTGTATTAAGTCATTTAATTGCAGCAAATGGATATTTATGCACATGCTCATTAGGGAGCATCCTGGTAGGAAAACTGCTTTTTCGTTGCTAGTGCTGCATATGTATTGAGCGACAGTCACACTTATAGCAGAATAAGAGTGCAGCAGGGAGATGCGAAAACATTCCCAGTGTC
The DNA here is from genome assembly GCA_026779585.1 of Mormyrus proboscirostris. Lineage (NCBI taxonomy): Eukaryota > Metazoa > Chordata > Actinopteri > Osteoglossiformes > Mormyridae > Mormyrus > Mormyrus proboscirostris. The sequence continues at coordinate 8,543,569 of JAODKF010000049.1, read as the reverse complement.
TGTGGCTTTGGCAGGAATCATTCAGCGAGAGAAGCAAATAAAAAAAAAAAAAAAAAAACATAACGGTCCTGTTTTTCATCAGTTCACGCATACGGGCTAAATAATATGGACTTGTGTTTCTGTCCCGTGTGTCTGACATTGGAGGGCTTTATTTGAAACATGTCAGCGCTAGTTGAGATATTCAGTGTGGCTGCAGAAAGTGCTCTTTAATTTTTTTTTCAAATATACGCTGCTTTAAAAAGCATCTCTTTGTTTCTGGGGTGTGTGTGTATGTGTGTGCGTGTATGAGATTTATATATACTATAGCACTGTGGCTTTTCAAGAACCAAACTCGTGGGTTGAACCCTACAGTTGAATCAATTGCTGCAGCATGCTGGTGATACGTTAAGGAACGAAGACATTATTTGTCTTAAGATAGAATAGGAGGCTCAGAGTTCGGCGCGTATGGTTTCAGCGTACCAGTGGCCTCGGGATTCAAGAAGTCAACAGTTTTTCCTGCTTCTGATTTAACACAGAAAAGAATTTTCAAATTCTGGGAAAGATGATGCCTCGACACGTGCCGAGTTAACACAGACTTTTAGCGCATTTGCTAATGACAGAAGGCGCGAGAGCATAACTGTTGTTTCCAGTTTTTTCCAATATCGTGTTACTGTGGTAGATTAAGCCTTTGAAATCTGGCAGGATGAAATTCTCTAAGGCTTAAGAGCGATTTTGATACTGTGGGGGGAGATATCAAACTTGATAAATTAAAAGAAAGGTGGGGGGGTGAAAAAATTGAATACTGGGGGGTATATATCCCCCCCCCCCCTTTTTGAAAAGAGATCATGGATAAACTCACATCAGTTTTTATTTTTAATTTCAAAGGAGTGTGGTGGTTGCCCACTTTTAAGGAATGCTGCATCCAAACACGGTTACCTGCATGTTCAGTTTGCACTGGCAGGTCGCCACCATCTCCCAGCCTGCGGAGTTTAGTCATGACCGAAGACACCAATGAAGTCGACACATCTGGAGAACATGAAAGGAGGGGTTTTATTGAAATCCACCTCTGTGAGGATTTCCAATTTTCTCTGCCCTTGTCTGTGTTCCATGTCCGTTATGCCGGGAACCCTGAACTCCTGACCTGCACAAAAAATGATTAATGTAAGTAGTGCAAGATTATACTGTCAAAAATCCCCCCTAAGGAGTTAAGAGATGTATAGCTAAACACCAACCCTCCACGGGATCAGGGCTAAGTCTTCCAGCACACAGAAGGGCCTGTCTGTGAAAGAACTCACTGTAGTGTTGACTCATCTGGAAAAAGTGAATTAAGTCTTACTTTCTTGGTTCTTTATGATATCGTCCTTTTTGCTCTGTGGGGGAAAAAAAAGCTTTTTCTGGCTGCTTTTCCTTCTGTGTGTAAATGTACTGATGTAGTCTGGACACCAAACACCTGCTGAAAAATCTTTGGTGAAAAATTTTAGATTAACGCTGAGAATTCCATGCTACTATGGAATCCAGTGTCGTAACATTTGCTGGCACTCAAATTACAGAAAGATGAGCCGCAAAGGGAAGTCCGACTGGTAACCTGACATGTCGGATTTCTGTAGCGGTATATACTTAGTCCCGTCTCATATTGTGCTTTCTACAGATCTTTCCAGAATGCGCACTATTGTTCACCCTGTTTTGCATCAAGTGCTCTTGCGGAACACGCACAGCTGAGTAACGGCACAAGGAGGGAGCTTTTTCTGAGGCTTTCAAGGCTGACCTTTGACCTCTGACCTCCTACTCAGCCCAGGCCGTCCGGTAGTGTCAGACTTCAGAGGGCTGGGTTTATGGTGGCAGCCCCCAGCTCTCATCTGATCAACTCCGCAGCCACAGGAGCTCTAGGCTGGGGGTGAGATGGCCAGCCAGCTCTTCTCAGGGGGGGCAGGCAACAGTGGGCCACTTCAAAGGCCACTAGAACATTCCTCTGTAGTCAAAAGAGAGCAGCTCACATGGACTTAGGCCTAACTCCTTGAGAGTAAGAGCAGCTCTTGGGAGACCTTGGGGCCAAGTATCATGCCTTCAGCTGTAGTGATGCTCCCTCTCTTTGGCGTGAGGCTGTCTTGAGTTGTAAGCATCAGACAGTCTTCTCCAAGTCGACAAGCGAATTCGGAAGGGTAACTTCCGTGCAAAAAACTGTACAGAGTTGCAGAGGATCAAAGGACAATTAGCCATACCTGTAGGTATAATTAATATACGGTTCACTTCAATCAGGAACCTTTTAACACTGGGCAGAAAAAGCCAGGTTAAGACGTGGATGGATGGATGGATGGATGGATGGACATAAACAGATATTGTACTGCTATAGCATGAGGTCTGAATATAAAGACAGGGTTCTGGCACATTCTTTCTGGCCTCCACATCACTCAACGTATGACGCTTCATCATACTTGAGTGTAATTCAGAAAGATGGAGCTCCGCCATTGACAAAGGGGTGAGGTATGACTGACTCCAGACGGGGGAGGCGCGGCCGTTGATCCGTCTGGTGGACCAGAGCCTGTGTCCCACACCTCTTTCATCGTGCAGATTATTCCACCGGGATAAATAGCTCACGGGCATCAGACACTCTGCCTGGAAGGCATCTCTGGCGTCTGTGAAAAGCATTCATTCAGCCCACCGCATGAGGAGTCTCGAATCTCAGAATGCACTGGGCGGCATAATCTGAGGCCATCCTAAACATCTTCAATTATCTGCACCCCTTACCTGTAGCTTACAAAGAGGGCTGGGCTGTGGTGTAGACCTACACTGGATCAGTTCGCCTTGCAGCGATTCGCCAACTGAATTTCTCAAAAGGGACTTTTCAGGGGGGAATTTTATTGCAAGAAAGCATGCTGGGAATCCTTGTTTCCCCAAAGAAAACGTTATAAATATTCACGCGAGTTGTGCTTTGTTCGCTTGCTACTGTTAGAGCAATAAGGCGTCCGTTAGATGATGGATTCCCCCTTTCCCAAATTCCTGATCGGGCCTGGACGCACGACACATCGCCCGCCGCAGTCGTGGGTTGATCAGGGTTTGATTTGTGCTGCTGGTGATTCATAGAGCAAGATGTTTGAAGGGACCAGGCAGCTGAGACCAGCAGTTTCCGCTGGAATCTCATGCGTCACATTTGCAGGGGAGCGTAAGCACAGACTGAGCCTCCCGAACACTAGGTGGTGGTTAATAATTAGTTAAAAATACAAATGGAATGACATCAAAGCTGAGCACCAGACCACTAGTTAGGAGACGGTTTGTTTCAGCTGGTTTGAAACAGGATTGACTGTGATTAGGATCCGATAAATAATATCAATATAAATGATACACAGTATCAATAATTCCAGTACAGAAAATTAACCGAGCAATTGACTCTAAAATTATGAGTATGTTTTAAAATGTTGCCAATTTTTTCATGAAGTAATGGAAGTAAGGGACTCGGTGAAATACTTTGCACTTGATGAGGCAGCAGAAGTAATGGAACATCTCTAATTAGACACATCTTCTTTTCATAAAGCTCCATCGTTTGTGCTGGTCCCCGGTGACCGAACTGTCCACTTCTCCTTCCAGCCCCGATGACCTCATGGCTTCACCCTCCCACCAAAGCACATTCTCTCCTCCTATTCTGTTAGAACTGTGCTGAGCTCAGTTAGAAAAGCAAGTGAGCCTCTTCCACGTGGCCGCACCATTCCAGCTTTGCGTAATTGACTCTTGGCACAGGTCGTCCGCGGCGATCTGTAAGCAATTTAGATGAACACTTCAAACATTTTGCTTTTTTGCCAATTTTTTTCATGGTTAAATACATATATATAGTGATACTTGCAAAGCAGCCCCCCCTCTGCCAGTTTTGCCAGTGAAGAATTAGATGTATATTTTATGACACTTCATCGGGTTAAAAAGGCATTTCAACGGAAGCTATAATTCTTCACGTCGAGCAATTCTATGAGTAGCGTGAAGTTTGCTGAGAGGCAATGAAGGAAATTCTACTGCCTCTGGAGCCCGGGGCCCCGGACAGCCTGAGATCTCCCATCCTCTTTAAAACATGCCTGTCTGGGCCTGAAAAATGTCCGCCCCAGTCAGCATGAGCAAGGGGCTTTATGAGGTCCAACGCAGCCGTTTCCATTTTCACACCCAGGCTTGAATGCGCTTTTGGGCGGGAGACCTCAAAGGACCATCATTTAAAAAGCGATACATATGATAATCTATGACATCTCCAGATTTTATTATCAAGCACACTCCCAAACACCCCCGACCCCGTCAAAGGCCCCCGACATGGCCAGAACTGTTGTTTTCAATCATAAAACATAGCTCAAAGAAAGCATAGCATCCATGATGTATGCAGCTATGAGTTTAAGTCACTTTTACAGAACAAATTTGTTTTGACATCTCGGTACGGTGATTCTGTTCTCAATATCTGCTTTGCTTCCAGCACCTAAACAGAAACTGCACTGATGTAGAAATGGAAGATCCCCCCCCCATACACTCGGCCAGCTTGCATTTAATTCGTCGATTCATTCTGAGCAGTATCTTCCTGGCTTAGATCAAACTGTAATTGTTACCTTTTGTTGGAAACAGCTTTTCTTCTTCCTGTCACTGTTTCTGTCATCAGAATGTTAACGTTCAAAGAGTCATCGGAGCTTAACACCCCATAAAAAATAAGACTCTTTTAAAGCAGAGATCAATGCCCTAGCAGCATATGATATATAAATTGCAATTTCTCACAACTGCAACAGTACTATCTACTCATCATGTGCCCAATTGCACTTCTGCTAGACCTGGAAAATTGGCAAAATTGTAAATAATTGGTTCTATCCAATGGGCACTTAAGGCCTTGGATGGTTCTCAGAGCTCGACCGGTGTTTTTGACAGAACGATAAAGCTGAAAGGAACACACATTCATTGTTCAAAGTAAGACGACTTTGGTGGCGTGCATCACGGTCCACTTGACATCTTAAAACTTGATGATTCATTAAGTCCTAAAGAGGCTGATGTAATTAGGCTGAATGTACCAGCGAACAATTGTGATTTTTATCTCTGCAGCAGAGTATAAACAGATGTGTTTTGTTTGATGAACATTGTCTTCTCAATGGGAGAAGAAAAAACGTCTTATTGTGGATTTGAGGATTCTAGTTTGATATGGATTTACAGTGCACACAGAAAGGCTTGGGACGCTTGCTTAGTTTTGCAATAATGGTGCAAATGTATTGGGTTTGTTACAAAGGTCCATTGACAAGCATCTGCATATAGACATTTTCTTTTTTCAGTGTCATTTGTTTGACTGACTCATTCAGTTCTGTTCCTGCCATTTTGCCATTAATTGTATTTGCAGTTGTTGGCTTCCAAAGCAATGCTAAACTGAATGTTCGGTGTTTTATGCTATTTCAATGGTGCTACTAATTACTAATCACCCAATGATGTTTGTGAATGATTTGGGAATGAGAACAGCTCTTTTAGAACTATGATTTGGGTTTTAGTTTATTAGTACTTGAAATTAATGCTGGCCTTTAAAACTACCGGTTGTTTCTAAAGTGATATATATATATACAAATGAATAAAATGATGGTTTTTGTTATAAAAGCAATAAATTTGCAATATTTCTACTGAATAAAGCAAGCATCCCAAGACTTTTTGTGAGAAATGCATCTGTGAGCAATGTGTCCGATGGAAATGTTCACTTTTTTCATTCTCCTCTGTTTACCAACAGTGTTTGACATTTAATTGACAAGTGAAAAGACGTTTAATGAAGTCATTTATTTAACTTGTATTCATGTTTGTTCTGTGTTTATACATATAGTCATTTGTATGGATTACTTTATATTGCTAATTTGAACAACTTATTTTTTATAGCTGGAAACATCATTGTTAATTGTGAATATAAAGCAAGATTGGTTTGTATCTTGTTGACACTGGCATATTTGCCTGGCTGACAACAATCTGCAGAAGCCCATTTAAAGCATTAAACCATTCACCGATGTCTGTGGAATGAGGTTTCTGTTTGTGGTCCTAATGCTGTCTCATTCTGTTGATTTTTTTATTTTTTTTTGTGAAGTAATATCTAAGAATATGTGTTTTTTCAAGCTCCTGAAAAATAGATTCATGTTTTTTGATCTAGATCTAGATTCATGTTTTTCATTACACAGTGCTAATGTGTTTATATATAGATTATACATATATAAATATTAACAAGACTGATTTGCAGACTTTCCATATGCAGTGAAGACACTGGGACTGAAAAGTGACTGATACAGATATCCAGTGAAGACACTGGGACTGAAAAGTGACTGATACAGATATCCAGTGAAGACACTGGACTTGTGGTCAGTGGGAGACTCCATAAGAGTCACTTTGGTTGTGCCGTGCAGCAGGACTCTTAACCTCAGTTGCTTTTGTAATTATCTGGCCGCACTTATGGGTTAAGTGGAAAATCGTGCTGTGGATGTAACGGCCTAAAGGGGGAAAACGAGAGCATGGAGAATCCCTTCACACTGTGACATCCAGCTCGGAAAATCTCTGCTCTTTGGCCACAAACTGGGAACCGAAATCCTGCTACGTTTATTTATTTTTTGTTTGTTTCAGGAATCAAAATATATCAGATATGTAAGACTAGTTGACTCCTTCAGACTCCAGGACTCGCAGCGCATCAACCATATGGATGGGTGTCTGTCTGCATCTCCCTCAGCAAACGGGGCTTTATCCGGGACTACCAGGTCAGGAGGAAGGAACAAGACCTCACTTTCTTCTGGGGTTTTTAGAAAACAGTTCTCAGGTCTCCTTCTTCTCTCCCTGTACCCCACCCACACACATACATACTCTCCAAGAGATCTAAAGTCTCCCGTTGTTGTAAGGGAATTGGGTCCCACTAGGAGCTTCCAAAGTAGAAATCAATTATATTCCTTCTCAGTGTGGGTTCTACTTCCTGCTTGTTTGGACCTCGAGATGCTGCCTGCCTGTGGAGAGGATGCTTTTTAAAGATGGTCAGGAAAATTTGCTTAAAGAAATTAGATCTAAGTTTTTTTAGCTGTTTTATATAGCTGGGCATTGTATGGGAATAAATCTACATAAATATCTCATTCAAATCTACTACAGGCTACTGAAAGAGTCACCTCCAGGGTCCGACAAAATGGTGAAATGCTAGCTGAAAATTTTACCCAAAGCAAATCCCAATTTTTTTTTGCATTTTATGCAGTGAAAATGCAGCTCATAAGAGTTTTACTTACGCAAAAATGTTCTGAGGGCAGAAGGAAAAATGATTGGTTCATAGACATAACCAATCAGATTGTAAAGGAAGTAGGTTCAGGCAACTAGAGGAGGCGTTTCCAATCTATCACATGTCTTGGTCCCAGCTCCTTTAGTGGGATATAGCAGTAGGTCCTTGTGATTAACCTCAGCAAGACCTACCTGCCCAAATGTTTGTTTTTGTCTTATGGGTGACTTCATGATAAGGCAAAGGGGCCCTTCACCAAAATAGCAGCAATACTCTGCAGTCTCCTTATCATTAACTGCAACATACTCGCTCAGTGGTTTTGGTCGTGTCCGAGTGTGCCTCGCTCTCCATCGCCCGCCCCATCCCATCCCGGTGGACTGCTCTGGTCCAGCAGACCTCGGATGTCTTGGGTTTCTCACCAGCAGCAGGTATTGACAGGAAGATTCTTGGGCCTGAGCCTATCAGCTCTTATCACCTCTTGAACCGGCTCCAAGAGCACACTCTGGAACAGATGGCCCCGCCGGGGCATCCGCCCCCGCCCCCCACCATCCTCCCGCATGCCACAACCCGCGTCAGCGGCCGACAGCTAGGCCCGGGGGGGGGCGGCCGGCTCCGCAGCTGGCGGAAAGCAAGCGGTCGAACCCGGGCTCCAGGTGTCCAACTGTGAGGGTGATGGTGCTGTATTGGCAGAGCAGTGAAGGGGACAGCGGTGGCAGCAGGCACACGGTCAGGGTGTCCTGGGGGGGGGGCTAGTGCACAGAAACATGGACCCCATCTGGCCACATTGGATCAGAGTGTGAAATTTGCCCTTGTGCTCATCAGATCTTAAATGACATTTTAGGGACAGAACTCATAACTCCCTGAATGGAGCGGCTTAAACTAGAGATTAAACCTAACAGTTGCTACATATGCGACTTATAATGATTTATAATTTCATCAGTATATTTTACTGTTATAATACAGCTAATAAACCATAGGTACAACCAGGCTACTAACTGAACCCCATGAATAAACATTCAGCTGTGAATTGCAAATTTATATCTTGCATCCAGCTCTTTGACAGGTGACAGAAATTCAAGTAACGGAAAAGGAAACTCTCTGACCACCTATGTATTCCAGAATATGTCATAAAAAATGTCAAAAACCCAGTCTGGGATTTTCTGTATGTCGCGAACGGCTCACTAGCTGTCAGCCCGGACTCGCTGTGATTTCTGCGCTTGACCCCGATTACGTGGAGGTCACGTTTTCGTTGACAGGACCCAGAGGGGTTTCTGTTCATCGCTATATTAAATCTGTAGGTTGGTGTTTTCTCCCCCTTCAGCCTGACGTGTAACTTTGTAGTCGGCATATCCTACCATACTCATTATACGACTTGTTCTTTTGCACTCACATTTTTGCTCACCCTGAAAGATTAATATTACACAGTCTCATTCATTCCAGTTTATTAATACTAATACAGAAATATCATGTCAAACATTACAGTATAACATGAGCAGTGTTCCTAAGTAGATAATTGCTAGCATTCTGTAACACAATCCCCTTTGTAGTGAAACTTCACCGATATTATATTATATTATATTTCACATTATGCGGGGAGTAGAACCTCTCCCTGCTTATAATGGTGCTGTTTGTGTGTAATTCTGCATTGCAGCTCTATATCTTGCAGATAGATCTTGTTGGGAAACCACAGAGTATGCACAGGGCAGTGGATGTGACATGTCGGGTCGGTCAGAGTATGTCTGGAAATGTTTGAGACCTGAAGAATGGTGCACTCCCTGGCCTCACCGTTTCCCTGTTTCTGTTGGACCTGCTATACTCTGTCCTGTCCACTTGGGGGCGCTGTGACCGTCATTGTTTTCGGAGCTGTGACGAGGCCTGGATCTTGCAGCGCTCAATGCCACGTTGTAGGTGTCAGGGGGCGGAGTGGTAGGGGCAGTTATGGAAGAGTAGCTGGCACACAGGTGGGATCACACCAGCATTTTCTACAGATTTCCATCCCGACCGCCTCTCCTTCACGTTGCCTCTGTCAGACTCAGGAGAAAAAAGAGTGTCATGGAGTAATCGTCAACAGATCCAGGCTGCAAACTATTATGATCCGTGCCTGTTATATTACAGCACGGCGTTTCAATGCCAAACTGCATACCTGCGTGCGCTATAGACAACCACAAGCAATGGGGCCTGGAGATTAATGGAGTTAAGCGGGGTTTTGAGAGGACATGGGTTCTGGTAGCTTCAAATGCTAAATGGTGTCAAACGATCCTTGAGGAGAAGCATCGAGGACTGAAAGACCTACTGGTACCAGGAGCTCCATCAGCTGTTAGCCAAACAGATACATAGACAGTTTCGAAAATGACAGTTTTAAAATCAAATCGTGACCTATGTAGGATGATGTGCTTCAGCGACAATCCCTGGATCAATTTTCAGCACAATGTGATGGAAAACAATGCATCACTCCTTTACATTGTAGCTTATAGCAACAATTCATATGGTCTTTGTCAGTTTTTGTTACAAGGAAACATTTCGTAAGATTAATGGTCCAGTGTTCATTGCTGCAATGATCTCTGGTGTCCAGAAAAGCATGTTGGTGGAGACTAAGGGACTATGAGAGTAGAGTTTGCTGAGACAGCAACCCGTTACACACACACACACACATACACACACACACACGCATTTTCCCTTTGCAGTCTGTTACTCCCACTACCAGAGTGTTTGATCTCAGCAGATTCCAGAAATCCAGCCTGGAAGCCAAGTTTCAGCATAGATTATTTTACACAAACCAGGTTGTGGCCATTTACCTGCTCACCATTAACACAGAGTCTCTCTGGTGTCGATGTCTGGGCTCTGAGTCACCACCCTGCCTTTAGAGAAAAGAGCTTTTCCAATAATTGTTTTCCTAGAAAAGGAACAGGAAATGCCAGAAATACAATATAGTAATTTTTAAAATATGTTATTGTGGTCAGTGCAAAATACAATATGAGAATCATATGTGGTAAGATCCGGGTCATTATATATATTTGTGGTAAAAACAATCTTAATCTGTATAAAACATTCACATATTGCATATTACACAATACATGATTCAATTTAGAAATGAATGCAGGCATATACTTACTTTGCCTCCAGAAAATGGGATTATGGGAGTATGACCTATGAACTCTGCAAAGATACAAATATGAAAATATATGCAGCAACGCTGTGTCTTGAGTGGGACTTGGGTTGGCTCAGCTTGAAGTGGTTAAAGAAGATTGCAGCAGGGAGAAACTGTCCGAATCCAGCTCTTTGCCCCTTCGTTGTTGACTTTGCTGCCGTCGTACGTCTCAGTCTGGTCTCCCGCCCCCGCCTTTTGACAGGGTCGTCTGCAAATACCCGCCCCCCCCTCCACATTTCTGCTGACATCGATTAGGCCCCTTTGAAGACCTCCGTGGCTCATGTGGTGAACCGCGTCTGCCTGCCTGTTTTGTCTCCCGGATTCCCCCCACGAGAGTTTGGGCATCATAGCAGGACACCGCTTTGTTGTCATGCTGATATCCCCACCCACCCCAGGACCCCGCGTCGGCTTCAGCTGCTTGCGGCTGGAGTGGTGTTGATCCAGTACTTAAGGCTCTCTAAAGGGAGTCGTTCCCTATTGAAACATGACTCGCGCGCCTTTGTTGCCCCGCTAAGTGTGGCTTTATGCCACTCCTTGTGTAACTCTTGACACTGCCATGAAGGGTCACGTGTTCCCTATCACATAAAGCCCTGCTCATCTTTTAAAATCGTTGTTGTTTAATCTGCTATTAAAAAGTGAACTAAAGAAAACTATCACCAACTTGAAATCATCCTCTTGTGGGACAGTGGTGGTTGATTTAAGTTTGTTTTGAAAAGAACCACACTGACCCTAATTTGATTTAAATTGGATTTTGAGGGATTTACAGCCAGTTCAGTGTCAACACTGAGTTTCCTTTGCCTCCTCTCTTGTCTCTGCCTTTTCGAAGCTCGTCATCTGAACCTGGCATTTTCACAAAAAATAATTTATCAGTAGCTGCTCAGTGCTGTATTTTCTCACATGGACCAAGTCCTTCTCAGCAATAATACTTGCCAAATGAACCAAGGCAGAGGCAGCTGGACGGTGGAACGGCACACTCCACATTCTGTTTTTACAGAAGCTATCTCAATTAGTGGACCGTTTCTTCAATGTAGCAAACAGGAAGGCCTTAGGAATGCTTTTCATGTCCTACTGATTTCAGATCCCAAGCAGAGGAACTGGCCATCGCAGGTGAAAACTCAGAAGGCGTCACTGGGCATCGGTGTGAAGCAGGCATACGAACAATGGCAGGTTTATATGGTTAAAATGACAGCCACGCTGAAGGCCCACCTTAATATGACACCATTACTTTGAAAAAAAATAGGGCAAAAAGTGCTAAAAAAGTACTGTAGCGGTTGCGGTCTGTCATTACCGACATGGTATCAAATACAGTCCCAGCGAGGCCCTGGAAGTTTAACTCTTGAAGGCTTTCACTCTGCCGGCTAAGTAAAAATATCCAGCTGTATGAAAGGGTTCTGTGTAAAACCAGCGCTTGTTTGGGTCGAGGTGACACCGGATGAAAGGCAAACAGGTGGAGAAGTGCTTAAGGAAATGGACTTATGACCCAAAGGTTCACATCCCAGGAGTCTCCCTGTCAAGCTGAATTTCTTCAGTAAAATATCCAGCTGTATAAATGGATTATAACTGTAGATCGCTTTGGATACGGGTCCCCGATAAAAGGCCCGGTTATGTAGTTGCATGAAGGACAGCGCTGACCTCGGCTTGCGTTCCAGTAAAAAGCCCTACTGGAGAGCTAACAGAACTGCTGAAAACATTAGCAAGGCCTTTCGCCTCTGCGAGCGGCCTGCAGAAGCGATCGCAGGCCCCGGCTGGGCCTCGCCAGCTCACTTATTTTATTTACATTCGGAGGAATGCAGCATAAATAATTTTGATTGCACTAAGCGATGCAAAGGGCACTGCAGACACTGAAATCACAATATGTTGTCAAGTGTTTTTAGTGTTTGCTGCAAGTTTGTCCAAACCCAATGAGAGGGTCATATCTCATTACTATATGATTGAAATCCATCAACTTTATTGGACAGGAGTTGACATGAAAAGCCATTACCTCTCTTTAACGTCAGCATTACAATTAATTACATTGAAAATCATTACATTTTCCATTATATAACTTCAGTGAGTTTTTTTTCCAGGGGTAATTAGATTTGATTGACATTCGTTTATTGGTTTAATTATGCAAAAATTGCTTAGCAGAGTTTTATGGTCATTTCACGGGGTTTTTTTTAACATATGGTTTATATTTCTGAACACTTAGGTGATTACAAGTCCCATCAGCGAACATCCATGCGAGATGCGTAGGACACAATGCCCCTCTGATCTTGGCTTTCTTCTTATTTTCTTTTCACCATTAGCCGCCAAAGTGCGAGATGAAAGTGAATTAAATGTATAATCTCCCCTCAGTATAGAGTGAAACAGCTGCGCAGAGCTCCACGTGGAGAAGGGGGAGTTACAGTCCGTGTTCCACGAGGGTAATTTATGAGGTGCCGTGTTCAGACTAAATTTGGCAAGGGATAACTGTGACTAACATTTTAAAAATACTTTGCCGTAAAACCTCTTAAACCCTATAAAATATTAAGCATAAGGTTGCATCAGGTTCGGTCAACTCAGCTCTAGAAAATCCTTGGCCCTTCCTCCGCGCTCAGCCTTGCACACTCACGTGTACGCAAGCGACCAAAATCCCTTTACCCCTGCCCACCCTGCCCACTCTTAACGAAACGACCCGGGCAATAAGCAGGACAGATGGGAAGAGCGGCGGGAAAATGATGTGACCAGACACCCAATCTCCCTCTGTACCTTCTTGCTGTCATCTTCACAAATGGGTTCAGCTGCACAGCAGATCATGTTCAACCCAGATGAGGTGAATCATTTTAAATTGTGAATTTATAGACTGTGCCCTGTGATGGATTGGCGCCCAGTCTTGGGTTGTTCCCTACCTTGTTTTTGTTGCTTCTGGGATAGATTCCGGACCCCGTATCTCCGCATGGGACAAGTGGCCATGGAAAATGAATTAATGACCTTATGGACAGAGGACACACATATTCAAGGCAGCATGTAACGCTACGGTGTAAAGGGAGCATTCTTACTGTTTCTAAGTACTACTTTCTGTATGTTGTTCATACCACAAACACCATCATATATGTGTATTAATTAATAGAAGCTTCCCTAAATGATGATGTAATATCCTTGCCATCATTTAATCGGGGTTGAGAAACAGACAGCGCTGCAATGATGGAATATTGAAATTAAATTGTAAAGAAAATGACATCATGTTCTGTGCTGAATTTACTGCACCTACCAAGTAGGGTAAGCATAACATGGGGGAATCTGCAGAGAGCAATTGCTACCCTCTAATGCAGTTCGGGGAGTGGGATAGTTGTTGATTTCAGAGCCAAGAATATAGTATGTGAAACATTATTCATGGTAACAGACTTTACATCCCAGCTACACTAGGCATATATTAACAGATTTAACAGTTGTTATGTTGTACCTTGGCGCAGCCTAACAAGAAGAACTATATTCTGAAGCAGTACCGACAATGACAGATGGAAACCATGTTCCTATAGTAATTAGAATTTTTAAGTAATGGTAAATCTGAAACAAGACGTGAAAAGCGACACCCTGGCTTTCTGGTTTAATAATTGGTCTTGGGACTCCTAGACTTTTGGATCAAATGTGACAATCTTGAGTACTGTCCCAGCCATCTGTCCAAGGGTTAAAGGGTCTTCCAGTTTCCTCAATTAAACATACTTTGGGCCTGGCCACCACTGGGAGAGAAGCCAGCTAATCAGGCCCAGATCTGCACGGCCCCCCCCCCCCCCCCCCCCTCTCACTTGGAGTTCAGTATTTCTTACCTGTTATTGACAGTTAAAAAGCTGCCACAACCAATTACCTGGGCCGTGACGTGTTGATGAAGAGCAGTAGCCAGTGGGAGCGATATGACTGAAGGTGTTGCATGCAGAATGCTGTCTATGGCAAGCACGTCAGGATGTTTCACTATACGGCCAAATGGGATACTGGGTAATACAATGGAGCCCTTTGTAAGCGTGTTTCCTCTTGGTCTGCAGATATTTCTCACTCAATGTTCTCTGCCTTTCTCATTTTAATCCTGCTGGAGATGGATGTCGAGAACCTGAGATATAGCAACAACAAAAATGACTTTCTAAAGTGTAAACTTCTTAAGGGCACACGAGCGGGGTGTGTTTTGGAAGTTGGTAAATCCATAGTGTGTCACTAATTAAACTTGATCATCTCAGAAGAAATTACTCTGAAGGAGGACTGAGGGCCTCATTAGTTGTTCCAAATCTGTATCATCCAAAGTACACAGTTTTAATAACCTATAAGATCCTATAAGAGTCTATGAACACATCCGTAATATATTACAATGTGTTCATGAAGCATGTATTACGGTTCATCTCGTTCATCTTGGCCCTGCCCATCAATACCCACCCCACTGTAAGTTCACCTTCTGGATACCATAAGTGTTCACTGAGAGTTTAGACTCAAGGTCAGACAAGAAGACTCCAAACTCCAAACAATGCTTGATAAAAGAGTCTTAGGCCACAAATATGTTCACTTAATTAAAATTATTTACAGAGCTGGCAAGTGTTAAGACCCATAATAAGTCGTCATTTAAGATTATAAAACAAAGCACTGTTCATGAATAAAAAGAAAATAATGCCTTCTTTGATATTTATCACCATAATACAAAAATATTTTGGGTGTGACATAAAAGGACTTATCATTTTTGATGATTTTTTTATGGAATTGCAACAGCCAGGCAGGAATGCTATACAACATTTGGTGTGCACGTGTGCCATATGTGTATATATAGGTATATCTAATATATGTGGTTTTTCTGTGCTAAAGAAATACTTTTGATTATATGTATCATTTACATAGCAATTTCCAGCTGCATTTGCATTTATTCATGCTTAGCATTAATTTGTTGAAAGCACACAGTGATTTAATACAGCCCAGCTCCACACAGTGAAACAATAAGGTAACTGTTACCTAATAACATCCTAGGGTAGTAATATTGTATGAAGTCATAGGTATGGTAATCTATAGTAAGAAATACACCAAGACAGTGTATGAGAGCTAAAATAAGTATATATACAAACATGGTAGATTAATTAGTCTCACATGGTGAAGTCTCTGTCTGAAGAGGTAGGATCTCTTCTCCTGAAGAATGGAAGAAATTCAGAAGTTCATCAGTGTGATATGAGACCCTTCGGAAATTACACAGTGATCCAAGTTAAGACAACGATGTGCGCTGTAACTAATAGCCAGCAAGAGGAGACCAAGATCAGTCGAACAAATGCGACATCTCAAGCTTGGATGTTGGGATCGGGAGTGACTAAGGCACGGCTAGATTCCCCTGCATTTGCTGCTGCATCTGCATGCCTCACCGCATATTGTTTAAGGGTTGAAGGTAGAACAGTGCAGGACCTAAAGCTGCAAAGGTTACCTTCACTTCCTTATGTCCTTTTAGTCAATCAGTGGCAGAATGCGTGTTTCCCAAGTCAGTTAGTCCGAGTCCCCTCAGGCCTGTCTCTCAGCTAGACTACTGGTGTTAGTCCGAGTCCCCTCAGGCCTGTCTCTCAGCTAGATCACTGGTGTTAGTCCGAGTCCCCTCAGGCCTGTCTCTCAGCTAGATC
>JAODKF010000049.1:8517301-8527535 GCA_026779585.1 Mormyrus proboscirostris | reverse complement strand
GTCCCCTCAGGCCTGTCTCTCAGCTAGATCACTGGTGTTAGTCCGAGTCCCCTCAGGCCTGTCTCTCAGCTAGATCAGTGGTGTTAGTCCGAGTCCCCTCAGGCCTGTCTCTCAGCTAGATCACTGGTGTTAGTCCGAGTCCCCTCAGTGTGCATCCAAGAGACAGCAGCCTCCTCTCAGAATGGCCGGAGTCGGCGTCGACCCCTAGCGACCACACGCCTCCGAAATTGCCATTCTCTTAAATAATCTCCTCCAGCTTGTCATTTCCCACCAGAACAGCCTTGGGCCTAATTTTAGAAGGTTGACAAAATGCCACCTCCTACTACTGAAGAGGAGTTTTGTTTACCATGAAAACATGAAGTTTCTCAGGCTGGTTTTTTATTATTTTCTTCTGCGCAGTCGATTGGAGCTGCATATTTTCACATACACACCTAGTTAGATGAGCGGCGAGTCAGAAAACATATACAGCCTCCTTTTCCTCGAAAAGCAATCGGCCCGCTAATGTAGTCGCTCTCCACCCGCCCATGCATATCTAGTGGTCTTGTGCGGTCAACGGCTTCCCAGGTGTTAATTAGCACCAGCGGTGGCGTGGGTAACGAGGAGGGGGGGGCACCATGACCCCCTGCCTCGACACGCCCGCGGTTCAGTCCCTCAGCTGCGGGAAACCGGGCTGATGTATCACCAGGCTTGTTTTACATTTGGATGGGTTTTCTGGCTTTGGTGTGAGGCAATGAAAAAAACGGTTATAGAGACTAGGGGATTGAGCCAGCCAAAGTTTAAACATTATTGTGCGCTGACTGTTGCAATGCGGCAAACCCTTCCTCGAGTCGACCCACTTGTTGGTAAAGTGGAAAGAACATTAAAGGGATTTGCTAGGACTTTGTGTAGCATGGCATCTACTCTTTTGCTGCGTTCCAAAGCCAAAGTTCAAATCCCACTTCTGCTGTATGGCTGTGTAATTTGTATGTTTCTGTTACCTTTACTTATTTAGCAGATGCTTTTATTCAAAGCAGCATACAGTGCAATTTAGAGAGTGGGGTCAGTCTTTATACAATGGGAGGGTGGGGTTAAGGGCCTTGCTCAAGAGCCCAATGGCTACATCACTCCCACACCATAGGATTTGAACTGGCAACCTTCCGATCACAGTGCGGGCCTAACCCGCAGAGACACACGCCGTACCATGTGGGTTTCCGCTCAGAGTTGTTCAAACAAGAGTGTTTGGGACACATTTTGTTACCAGGTGTATGCATGTGGGTGGTAATTGGATAAGCACCTCTCTGACTGGATCTGACCCCAATATGTCTATTAAAAGTGACCCGTAAATGGGATCTTTGTCCTTTCTTTTAGGATCAGACCCGGAGCCTAATGTCTTGGCCACGTTCTCCCGGAATGTCTCCAGCGGCGCTGAGAAAGGTGGGAATGTTTATGTAAATGTTTGTTTTGTTCCAATCAGCTCCTTTTGTTCCTGGCGCGGAAACATCAGGCCATGTAATCAGCGGCACGCATTTTCCATGTGCCATGTTGTGTCTTTGCAGACCCTGTAGCGTCTCGTGCCGACAGCGTTACGTTTTCGCCTTCCCGAACACGTATGTTGCCCGGGATAAGATCGTCTGCAAAGAGAATGAAATGTAAACGTAAATGTCGTTCAGCTGTGGCTCCGAATTCACGCGGAATCGTCCTTCCAAAAAGCCGGACACCTTTATGGACCGTGACCGGCTTTGCATCAAATCCAGAGTCTCGCGGGCGGGAGACATATTTTTCACATCTTTCCTGTGAAAATTGCTGTAAAAACCACTGAACAGATATTCTCGCTTTCTTACGGTCGCTGTGAGACAGATGTTTCTGTTTGCCTTGTTTTACCATTAGACTGTAATATTGGGTGGAGGCCTGTCTAGTTCAGCAGCGATATGGTAGCAGGCCGCTAATGTCATACCTGTTACTAACCCTGTAAAATGCACAAAAAGCTCTGTCACTGTCCGGTAACCGTGTTTCTCTCAGGCTTCATCAATCCTCAGCTTCCTTAAGTCTTCACTAGCCCTGAACAACTTCTTTGGCTCTTGATTTTCCATACTTGAGCCTATTAGGGTTAACGGGCCTGCAGAATGAACAGAATGATTGGGCCGAGGGACTGGAGGGGCGGAGCATAGCTTAAGTGTGCTAATTTGCCGCTCATTTTACTTTTTTATTGTGCAATTTGTTTTACAGAAACAATACAGGATGTGATCTTTCTGTTCCCAGGGGTTTCAGCTGCAGCTGTGGTGGTATGGATGTATTCAGTCTTTATATACCCCACCCTTTACAAAAAACATTTGGTGTCACAGTAAAATAATTTGTTTGAATTTCAGACTGTCATTGCCGGCTTTCTTTACAACCAGTTTCTTGAAACAAAGAATGGTTCTCTTGTGGAAATGTTTGCTGGTTCTCAGAAGTAGCTCTTCTGTTGCCTGCTAGTTAATGTAGCACAGAAATATGCAACTTGCGTATGAATTGCATTGCGCTCTTATTTTTAAAAATTGTGGCTGGGGCAGCACATGCGGTGATTGTTTTTCTAAATCGTGCGTCTAATAAAAGTGCTAAGGATGGCTGCAAATGAAAGGTATTCTATCAACTAAATTCTTTTTGGCTTTTTAATTGACTGTATTTAAATGCATCCATGCATCCATCCCTCTGTCCATTTTTAGTTTTCACCCATCTGTTGCAGTGGGTATATGAAGTCTGTTGCATGATTCATAGGGCCAGGGGCAAATAGAGGGGTGGAGCTACAAGGCCACTGGCCCCAGCTGCAAGTTGATTGGCTCCTGGAATGCCCCCTCCCCTGTCACTCACCGATTCAAAACACATCATTGGCTAATGGTGAAGTTGGCCCCTCAGCGTGAATTATGGTTCCTCATATGGCCCCCACCGTAAAAACATCTTACAATTGCCCCTGCACAGATCAAAAACCCCATCTGAAACACACTCAATCAACCAGCCCACACACACAGTTTAGCTTTCTATAGACTTTTTTTGACAGATTTTGGGGGGCTACTCGATTGAGCCACCCCCCATTAAAACAGGACTGACGGCCACTACCCGAGCCCCCCCCAAGAGAAGCCACATTCTGTGCTCCCTCCCAGCTCCCTACACACCTGAACCAAATAATCAAGTGATCGAGAAAAACCGAACATCTGGTATAGGTGTGTTTGGAAGCTGGGACAGAGCAGAAATGTTGACCACTGGGAGGACCTCTGGGAGGACCACTGGGAGGATCACTGAGAGGACCACTGGGAGGACCACTGGGAGGACCACTGGGAGGATCACTGAGAGGACCACTGGGAGGACCACTGGGAGGATCACTGGGAGGATCACTGAGAGGACCACTGGGAGGACCACTGGGAGGACCACTGGGAGGATCACTGGGAGAACAAAAAAAAACCTTGACATCGAGAGAGATACTATATAAATATCACAAGTGTAACATATTTAACAGATAAAATGTCAGTTTAATAATCGGCACTTATCAAATCAAATCCAATTTTATATAATTCAAAAAGGGTCCCAAATTTTATAAAATTATTCACTCCCGCCCCTCATAGGATATGTAACCTTTTCTAATGGTACACAACTACACACCTCCGACAACCACAATCCAATCGGCACTTCAATGTCTGCTTTCCATTTCAGAGCAATACATTTCTTAGCTATTATTAACAGCTTAATCATGTGACTATGTCGGAGGTTAGAAAATTACCTAGTAAACACACCTCTGGGTCCACTGGAAAATTACTTCCATGAATTTGTGATATAATGTTACATACTTGTACCCAAAACACCATCACTTTCGGACACAAACAGGTAGAATGTAAAAATGTTCCTTCCTCTGTACCACATCTGAAGCAAAGTGGTGAGACACTGCTATTAAATTTATGCAATCTGGATGGAGTATAATAAAGTTGGTGTAGAAAATTAAATTGAATTAATCTATATCTAGAATTCAAAGTTGAAGTGACCCCATCTTTACATAATTGGCCCCATAGATCCCCATCTATTCCTATCTCCAAACCCTCTCCCATCTACTTTTGGATTTGTCCGCATCATCTAAAGGTTGACTTGAGATCAGAGATTCATAAATTCTAGAGATTGTTTTATACAGTGGTTTATCAGAATAACAAATTTGTTCAAATCCTGTCGGATCGGGTATCTTAGGAAAACCTTTTAATTTGACCCTTGAACAATCTCGTAATTGCAGATAACTGATAAGAATTCTTTATTACTCAAATTATATTTTTCCTTTATCTGTTCAAATGACATTAAAATGCCATTATCAAAGCAATGCTCCAAATGTGTAATACCCTTCTCGAACCAAATCCTAAAATTTTTGTTTTGATAACACATTGGGAGCATTCTACAGGTGAACCCTAAACCTGCATTACTGAATAGTCAGCCACAACTAGTTCAAGGTTATTCACTTCTGTAAATGAATTACCTTGGTGTATTCATATTTTTCTTAGCTTGCCATAGGGTATACAATATATGCCAGGAATTATTCTATTCAAACAATGGGCGTGTGCATACATCTCAATTATTTTCACCACATATGCCACAGGAGGTAAGATATAAGGTCATCTACCCTTTAAATCAGCCTTTAGCAAGCTGAAGCCAAAATTTGCTCCACTTCTGCTAATGTCTCCAAACAGCCATTAATGCATGATTCATAATTCAGACATGAGTAATCGTGTGAACTGGTTAAAAGTAATAGCAATTTGTCAGTGGTTGGATTGCTGGTTAGAGAATAAGAGCCAAACAGTCAATGATGACGTTCGCCAAGCATGAAGTGATACAGGACAGTAGAATTCCTTATGGATGAGAGTAATGTATAGGCTGACCCCAGATTACAGACAAGATCTGCACCCTGCATCTTTTAGGCTGAATATATATGTAACTATGGGTTCCTGGGTAGCGCAGTAGCTCAGTAGGTAACGTTATTGCCTCACATCTTCTGGGGTGGGGCTTTGAAATCCACCTCTGCTCTGCCTTTCAGGAGTTTTCATGTTCTTCCCACGTCATGTAAGTTTCCTCTCGCATTCCAAAGTGAGGCAGTTAAGTGAGTTTGGGTTCTTAATTCAATTCGATTAAAAAAACTTTATTTGTCCAGAGGGGCAATTAAGGCACGCAGGGCACTTGAAGAAGGACACTGTGACATAAAATGCAACAGTGATTACAGTGTTTAGAAGGTTCTGTGCAATTACCGCATGTTGGGATATAACATCAGAAATTAATGGAAATCTTTATGATAGACCCGGACATAATCTGACTGATGGTGCTGCATGTTACTGTTGTTTGCAGATGGCTTTATGGGTTCTGCGGCCCCATGCAAAAAGTATTTAGAAATGTATTTAGAAACACATCTATTTGGAAATACATCATGTTTAGAGATTGCATGAATATGAAAATTAATTTAGAAAAATATTAGGCGAGGGAGGAAGCTTGCCAAGTTAGATCTGAACAGTTACTTCATTTGAAGCGATTTTGCTCAAACTGCGATCACAGTTACTGCAACTCATTCCACTTTGCGGCTCCATGGCAGGAAATGTAGGAAAGATCAGATTCATTGGCTCAACGAAGGAAGGACTCGCCACAGGAAACCTATTTTTGGCAAATCCTTGGTCACGGTGGATGTGGGATACCGACACCATGCAGAGCAATGGGAACCATGACTGAGGAGAATGAGAGAAACATCCCGTGTCACATGACTGCAGGGGGCGGGACTGGGAGGGAGGGTGGGACTGGGAAGATCAGGCCTTAAATATGGGTGAATATAGATGCCGTTCCCACAGTCCTGTAGTGGTGGCTCCCAGGTCCTGCGCCGTCTGCATTCTCTGAGGTCACCGCAAGACGTGTCGGCCTCTCCCGCGGTTATGAAAATGCGCAGTTACTGTGTTTGTTTTGGCCTTCGCACAAAACCAGGGAAGCGCCTGGCGGCACATGACAAGCTTTTGGGGGCGAACGTTCCAAAGTGTTATTCTTCTTTTTATGTGACATAAGAGTTTTTAGACACCGCCTGGAAAGATGGTATAAGTGCTGCTTGTCATCGTGAAGGCGCTCGTAAAGCGCCTCGTAAACAAGTCTTAAAGGGCTGTGGGGGAAGACACATTGGTATGGAAACACAGGTGTGAATACATTTGTTTGTTAGAGCAACTTATAGAGAAGACATTTATCCGTAACTGAAACGGAAAACCTTTGAGCTGAATTGTGTGAGGGGTGATTTGATTCACAACTGTACTGTTACAAAATGACCCAAATTCTTAATTAGTGGAATAATATTAATAATAAGAAGAAGAAGAAGATCTTCTGAGGGCATCCTGAAATGTGTTTATCACTGATGAGGCGCAGTGTGGCTCCGCATGTTAAGATGTTGTGTGACGATCAGAACATCAGCAGTTCAAATCCTATGGTTGGAATAGCAATTTTACCATTAAGTTGCTGAACAATACCCATAAACTCAAATGCTCCGGCCATTGTATGACCCTGCTTTCTTAAACGTATGTCACTTTGGATTAAAGTATCTGTTAAATAAATCTCTAGTACTCACTTAAAATATCACGCCACTAAAAACATAGTGGGAACGAGTTCACACTGGAACTGCAGGGTCCCAGCAAAGGCTCAAGGCCTCAAGTCAGAAACAGAAGCTCTTTCATTTTTATTCTTCCACTAGACAGTAACTGACGACTGAATTTTGAAAGACATGGCTGTGGGGTGGTGTTTAAATAGTTATGCGTATCGAATTTCCTTAAGATACAAATCACATTGTGCATAAACTTCCTTTGCATGTTTAAGTATGTGGTTTGTCCTTGGGAAAGTTTTCCGTGTGGGGGGGGGGGTGAATTGAACGCTTCAGTTGCAAACCTGTAATTTTCCCCTTTGACTTACAGCAAACTCTATCAGCACCCGATCAGGGCAGAAAAAAAACCTCAGAAGGGTCACTGCGTAGGTCAGGGGGGATTTTTGCAGGGCTGAAATGAGTCAGTTGCCTATTGGTCTTGACTGCATGATCTTTTGATTCGTTTCCCCCTCCATCCTGTCTGGCTTCGCCTTGTTCACTGGCTGCACGGTTCACTGCAGAAATAGGCCCTGGAAGGGAGCCGTGATGAACTGGCTTCGTCTTGTTCACTGGCTGCACGGTTCACTGCAGAAATAGGCCCTGGAAGGGAGCCGTGATGAACACCGAGCTGGTTAAACCTTGGCACTTGACCACATGCTTCTACACTCTGGTATTTACACTGAAGTGGCGAGAAAGACCCATGAATGCATGCCGGTCGCTCTTTGCGGGTGCAGTGGATGGCTAAAGTTGTACAGTATTGACGAAATGTTCCCACGCATATCATTACATATCTAGAGTAAGATGGCCCCCCCTGTCTCTATTTTATGTTCATCATCCTAAATTGAATGTATGGATGCATGTATGCATTGAAATATAGTTGAATAAAATGCTGTGTCCTATTTTGAACTAATATGGGATGCGATTAGTCCCTCCCCCCGGCCACACGCCACTCAACAAAATTGTTTGTCAGGATGCCATTCAACTCTCGAGGAACCCCCCTCCCTCCCAATATGCTAATTTTAACGGAGAAGATCCCCTCCCACAAATTTTATCACAGACGACCATACCCCCCCGCTCTGCAATTGTTTTTTTCCGTGAGCGACTTGGCCTCCTATTTTTTCTTCAGCTTGAGAGTGAGACCCCCCTACTTCTTTTGCCGCTCGGCCTCCCATTTAACGTTAGCTCTTCCTGTCCCCCGCAGACCACTTTCTCACGCTGGATGCCCCGATGAACAACATAACGGCATCCCTGGGTCAGATGGCGGAGCTGCACTGCTACGTGTCGGGAAACCCCACACCCGCCATCCGCTGGCTGAAGAACGACGCCCCCGTGGTGCAGGAGCCGCGCCGCGTCTCCTACCGCTCCACCGCCTACGGCTCACGCCTCCGCATCCGCAACCTGGACACCACGGACACCGGCTACTTCCAGTGTGTGGCTACCAACACACATGACACGGTGTCCACCACTGGGGTGCTCTATGTCCGATTCGGTAGGTCTCTTTTTCTCACGAGTCGCAGTCGAGCACCAGTCAGTATAGCAGCTACGTGTGTTAAACTTTTCTACTGTCGCTGCCCCCAGTGGTTCGCAGATGTGAACGGCTGAAAACCCCAAAATCCACTGTGGGCCGGATTATCATACACTATCTGTCATCGAGTGCCTAACCTGCTTCCTAGTGGCTACTTTGTCACTATTCGTTGGCTTCGGCCAGGCAGTGATTGGCAGGGCACGATAATCCCGCCCTCATTTTGAAGAATAATTTTTCCCTTGACTGGATGATGATTTCATTCAAAAGCTTGTGATTTTCATCCAATTTTAACTGCCGCTACATTCTGTTAGCCAGAAAAACTGGAGATCTCTAAAGGGGCTGAAACAAGAGTAGTTTCTATAAAATATCAAACATATTTCTTTCATTACCCTTTTTACTAAATAAAGCTATTTAGGTATCAGTTATTTATATATTTTTTTTCTTTTTCTTCAGTGCTCCTTTATAGAACATTTCCATTTTTCTAAGCTTTGTACCTGACCTCGAACTGCTTAGGGTTGGACGATTGAATCCTGCTCCTTATCCACATAAGTGGAGTGCGGATGTTCCTCCCGCGTACTCCGGCAATTGCCATCTCAAAATTGCTCATAGTGTGTCAGTCTGTGTGCCCTGTGATGACCCAGCATCCAGTCCGGGGTGTGTCTCTGTTCCGTGCCCTGTGTGTTCTAGGATCGGTTCCAAGGTCCGTGCAACAGAATGAGTGGCTATAAGACAGATGGATGGAAAAGTTTACATTTAAGCATTTGAAGGCATATTTTTAAATTTTCTTCATGAAGAAGTGCGAGACTGGCACCTTTTGCTGTACCGCTTTGTGTTCAGCGTCATGGCTAATTGGCAGCACTCTGGTCAATGTGGAATGGCGTAGGTGTAACGGCGTAATTCAGTCAGTTCACATTGACCACTGAACTAAGGCTACTATACCTTTTATCCCCACCATAGAGGCCTGTAACATTTCTCGTGCAAAACATTAATGACACATGCCAGGCTTGTGTGTGGTCCTGAAATCGACCGTCAGGACGACTGACCAGAATGGATTTTCCATACTGCACAGCCCAGAGCCTTAATGTATGATTTCTAATGTATGATGATGGATATAGCCTTCTGGAGCTTCACCATACACAGGGGAACCTACCCCAGAAGCTCAAGCATTAGGCTCTTTTGACCAGAAACCAAGCACCCACTGAGCACAGTTGCAAGTTACAGGACTGTCAATCTAAGTGGCTGTTTAGTCAAGGGCACAAATTCTGAATTCAGGTCTTTGAAGTACAACATCCATCCATTATGACGCCCCCTCCTCAGCATCCCATGAGTGGTGCACGAAAAAGTCTAATTTAAAGTTACCCTACTACAGATATTACCCTACTGCAGATATTACCCTATTGCAGGTATTACCCTATTGCAGGTATTACATTATTGCAGGTATTATTTCTAATTGCCTAAATAGTCAAGACAATGCACTGAAATCCTGAAGGAATGTGGCTGTATACTGTATAGGGCCTTTACCTTGCAAATCTAATTATTTTCCCCACTGTGCCCTAAACATCTTCAGCTCCTGAGGACTAAGAGATTAATTAATTTTGATTTTATATCATAAACTGTATTTTATTAAATTTTTTGTGCAAAGTTATCTGTGGAGTTATCTGTAAGTGGAATAATTCAAACACAAATAGAGTGTATTTCCATTAATGGGTCTCGTGCGAATAATACTTGGCACTTATCCCACCAGATTAAGATCTAGGTGTCATACTTCAACATGGAGCTGCTCTTCAATGAGCTAGCAGCTGTAGAAGAACTAATTATCTTTTTAAACTTATGTCCTACATAACTGTGGATTAGCAAATTCTTTTTTTCCATTGGAGTCTTGAAAATCACTTCTTTTTCTCAGTAAAGTTTTCTCAAAATTTGAGTGTTTCCATTAATGAGTTTCCAGTTTGCAGTTTTTCAGGGAAGCACCACCAGAACTGCATTTCCTAATTGATTGTCACCTACTGTAGTGATTACGCAGGGTGGGCCACAATTGTACGATCCAGAGCACTCTGTGGAGCTGCCTTAGTAGTAATTGGGGGGCAATATAGTGTCGTATAGTGCTGCAATGCTTCAACCAAACAGCT
>JAODKF010000049.1:8498938-8513861 GCA_026779585.1 Mormyrus proboscirostris | reverse complement strand
GGGCGGGCGGTGGGAGGGAGGGGGCATCTGGAGCCTGTGTCAGGAAGCACAGGGCATGGGACACCCTGGGCAGGAAGCCACGCAGGGCACAAGAACAGTACACACTCCACTGCTGTTCACCTACCATGTTCAGATTTCAACCATCGGAAGTGCGAGTTAAACACGTAATACACTGCGGCACTACTACCTTAAAGGAGAAAGAAAAAAAAACAGCAGTTCAAAATGTATTTAAAGAAGGACAATATTCAGTCAGAACAATACTCCCTGAACTGTGATACACACTGTACACTTTTTTTTCCCCCGTGTGAATTGACAGCTGTTCGATCTCAAGCGGCGAATGTTTACTAACCTCGCTGCAGGTGGCCACCGCAGGTTCACTATATCACGGAGGCCGCGATTGGCTCTCTGCAAGAGGGACTTTCGATAACACTGAACTGAGGCCATCGTGCAGTCAAAATGTAACGGACGCCGTGATTGGCTCTCCTCAAGAGGAGCTCTCTCCCCCTCTCTCTCTCTCTAAACGAGCATGCCATTGACCCCAACTGCCATTTTTACGGGACGACTCTGCCTTCCCTGCTTCTGTGTGGACATTTATGAAGCAGGCGGCGGATATTAAATTGACAGACATGACAGTTTAATAAGTAATAACAGGTATTTCACTCTCATTCATGTGCGAAGACATGGACGATAGAGATTTAGGAGAATCGTCAAAGGACACCATCTACTACTGGGAGACAGGCAAACCATTCTCAGGTGCGCTTTTTATGACGTGGACATAAATAAAGCATTAATTAAACGTAGCTGACGGGAAAGAGGAGGCTATGGGAACATGAGAGCGGGACGGTTCACGAAGCGCTGAACTGATCTGAAGCAGTTTCTACCCACACATAAATTATGCATGAGAGCGATTTGTGTCACTTACACAATGGCCATCGGCGCGGACCTGTAGCCGTGGCATTAGTCATTGCTCAGACGCCTCTTACGTAACGCAGAACCAGCCACGGGGATCTTCTGCGTACGAGACACACTCACCCAGGAGCACAGATACCTAAAGCTGTTATCGAGGATGGCATCTTAACAGGAAGTGGTGGGATTACATCTAGCAGGGCTGAGGAATGAGGTTTAGATCCTGCTCTCGATCTGCGGAGACTTGACTCATCCAGGCGCCCCTTGTCGGATTTAAGGTGCTGGCGTAAGTGGGGCCATAATTCGTATAGGGAGACCAACATTATCATTAGCCAATGATATGTTTTGAATCAGTGAATGACAGGGAGGGGGGCATTTTGAGGGCCAATCAGCTTTTTCCACCCCTGAACTAACCACTGGAACCAGCAAGGCCTCAATGTGACATTCAGATGAGAGGTTCAGATAAAATTTTGATTTAAAAATATTCGACCCTGATATCAGGCATTTCCAGCTGTTGGAGAGTCGGAGGGGAGAGATGGCTCCCAGTCCCTTAGATCAGCCGCAGGGCAGCCCCTGGCACCGTCCCGGAGGAGCAGAGCTCCTCCCTCTCTTCATAAGGGACCACAGAGTGCTTGTTTACAGGATACCACTGGGGCGTCACAAGGCAGGCCCTACACCTGCTGCTCTAGCGGTGCCAGGCTCGCGCCGGGGCTGCCGGCCAGGGCACACGGTCAGCATCGCGAAGGGGAGGAGAGGCCCACACATGCGGGGCCATGGCAGGCGGCGACAAGGCTCCGCAGAGTGCAGCCCCGCGGCACCATGGGAATGTTCCACAGGAAGTAAGGGATGGAGCTTTCCCCGACATCAGGGACCAGACCTTCCGCTTCAGTGACAGAACAAGAGGTCAGCATCTGTGCCGTGCTGGACTGGAAACACTGAAAAGCCGTCGAAACACCCAGTATATTTACCCTGTTCCCTGTCGGTTCAGTGGTCTGAATGAATAAACGTTTACTGTATTCATTTCTTCTCAACTGGTTTCATCAGGAAGTAATGTTTTTTTTTCCCTTCTTTTTTAATTTACGAGCTGTATTCAGATACATGGATGTGTCATTTTTAGACTGTTCTTAACAGTCCAGAGTCTTGCCGCTGTATAATCACGTTGTTCCACATGAGTCTGAGGACTGCAGAGAAAGGACATTAAGTAAAGGCAGGAATGCACAGATATCATGGGGAGTTCAGGCCGATTCCCGGACTGAAACGCTCTGACGGTGCAGGGAAAGCAATTAATTCCCTTCTGTATTGTCTGTGGAGTTTGTCATGATGAGAAATCGGCAGAATTTATTAAAAACTGTGAAGGTCATCAAAGCCGGATAATGGATATCTTGTTTCTGAATTAAATTATGTCCTGGGGACCATTCTTTGCTTCTCGTAGCACTGAGATAAACCTTGTACTGTTTATAAATATACACACAGGCACAAACAAAGTATATGCCCAGACTCTGATAAGCAAAACACAAACACGAAGTCATCTAGTTCCAACAGTAGCCAGATATTAAGCAGTGTTAGGAACACTCTCTCTCTCTCTCTCTCTCTCTCCCTCCGGCAATACAGGTACTGAAGTTGGAAATACTTTGCAAGGATGTGCCCCGTCCTCCTCAGTGTCATTAGCGAGGTTTCGGAAGGACACAGTCCTCCCACACACTTGGAAGCGGCCAGCAAATGGCCAATAGGAAGGGTGCCATGGAAGCGAGCCTGTTCTGGCTGACTGATCACAACACGTCCGCAAGGTGCCAGAATCCCACGGCGAACAGTCCATATATTGGCTGGATCGACCGCAGCGCCGCCCAGGACTGCTGTAAATACCCAGGCCGTGGCACTTACTCCATCCCTGTGCCGTTGGTTGTATAACACATTGATTAAAGACAAGGAGTTACAACCCCGAGGCCAGCGATTGTAGTGTTAGGATGGAGCAGGAATATGAGCCCGGATTTGGCAAAAGTATGCATCTGTTTGAGTGGGTAAAAACTGTAGAAGTAGGTTTGGATGCACGTGTCACTAAAGCGACTAAAAATAGGAGCAAAAACACAGGCTTTGGGGCAAATTCCTGCCACCTGTGTAGTGTGTGGAACTGAATTAAAATGACATCAGCTGGGCCACTGGAGGGGGGGTGGTGAGGAGGGGGTTGTCTGGGTCAGCGGGCGAAGCCAGCAATGTGAAACAAGGGGGAGAAAGAACGACATTAAATGGCATACATCTTATTCCAGCATACATCATCCTGCGACTGAAGAGAGCGTGACACAGTCCTATACAACAGACCAATTAGAAGACGATGGCAGTACAGGCCATGCTCTCGATGCGGGCCCGGCCCGGCTCGGCCCACGGTGCCTCTTCTTTCTCCAGCTCTGCTCGTGCCGGCCAAGTGCTGGATCCAGGCCCTGTTATGTAACCGGGCTGAGGAGAGTGCGCGGACCCTCTGACGCATGCTGCACACCGCTACCACTGCCGGCGCCTTTTCAGGCCCCTGTCACCGTGTGCGCCAAGGTGGCGGGTCCCAAAAAGGGCCGGAAGCACCCCCCCCCCCCAGGCTAGTCACAATCAAAGGGAAAGATGCAGATCCTCCTACTTAAGCAGGACGAACTGAAAGTTCTTTGCAGAATTCTGCCTAGCAAAAAAATCCCTTTACGTCGTTATATTAACACCGTATAACTGTCATCGTATTTAAAAAGGCTTGCCCATAATAATAAAAAATAATAATCCAGGAACTAATTGTTTTATTGTAATTTTAAACACATTAATAAGGCCGCATGAATTTTAATAAATGACCAATAAATACTGTATATATATATATATATATATATACGGTATATATTGAACTGTATTATTTTTCATAATGGCTAAAAAGATTTTTCCAGATCGAGCGTTCACTGTAATTTGCGGAGCAATCACACTGTGAAATTGTCCATACACCTCGGGCTATTACGACTATAAAATATGAGCGATTTAGCTCAGGAGGGCGGCAGGAAGGTCTCATTCCGGTCACCGCCCCATTCGTTCTATTTAGTGTCGCGGTGACGGGTGGTGTCGCCACTCGTTACAACGACGCGTCTGTTTATTCCCAGCGGGGCTCAAACTCGCGCGCCGTCCCTGGGCGGGGCTCAAACTCTCGCGCCCTTCTGCGAGGGGCTCAAAGTCGCGCGCCTTTCTCCCAGTCGGACGTTCGCTGTTCGTTTTCCAGGAAAAAAAAAGTTCATATTCTGGCCAGTACAAACACACGCGGAGAAAAAATGTCTCCCTTTCCAGAAAAAAAACCGCCCTTTCTGCACCGGTTTCCTCCCAGAGGATGTGAGACGAACATTTTTAAAATATCGAGGCAGGAAGAATTATTATTAACGACGCTTCTTTTACACCCTGACTGGTAAAGGTACTTGTGCTCGCCGTACATTTACGCCATTTTTTGCCATAAAGTTTAGCTCCGGAGGAAGAGCTGTCGTTTGTGGCACTGAGAAATAGTAGGGCAGATACGCTTCACGCGATGACAAGAGCAGATGCCATTTAAAACGAACCTGCTTTCCGCGCTCCTGGCGAGGAATCACACGGGAATTTAACAACACAAAAACGACACTGGATCTGTCATTTCGCTGTCATTATTAAAATTTTCTTTAAGTATGATTTATATGAAACTTCCATGCTCCCACCTATATAATATATAATACGGAGATATAATACTTCTTTAATACATGCAGTAATGTCTTCAGAGGGTACCTGTACAGTAGATTATAGAAACAGGACCTGTCATTCTGACCACCCATACTCCAGTGCTGGAAGGTGCTTCTTAGTTGTAGTGTGGCTACACTGCCTTCACTAAACACCAGAGATGGAGATTTCTGGTCCAGAGAGTAATCCAGAAATCCAGACCAAGATTTTGTTTCGACCAACCAGTCAACTATAAAGAGTCACATTCACAAAGTACTCAACTGGTTGGTTGAAACAAAATCTTGGTCTGGATTTGTACTCTTTGGTCCTGAAATCTCCATCTCTGCTAAACACTTGTGACCAATGTTGCAAAAATAAGGTATGGAGTAATGCCTGAGCTGGACTTCCTGGTTCCGGCCTGATACACTGATATTTCCTTACAAATCTGACCATGTGGTGGTAATTCTAACATAGCCAGTTTACAGGATGGAGATCAATGGTGTATCTCCCCTAATGGATCTGACACTATGAATTTAATGGATCTGAATTTAAACACCGGTGATTTACTAATTGCTCTTTGATTCACACACTTAATCTTAATCCTGAACTGTGCACTTTAAGATTACCCTATAATAATCCCTATAATAATTATTTATTGGAATAATTTTCCTTTTTGTGAACTAAGAGCCCTGTTTGTTAAGGCATTTTATGTAGACAGCGTACACTGGGGCAGGAGAATGACACAAATCCATCTGGTTTATGATAGATCTCAGTAAACCACTCAGACCATTTTTATCACTGACCTCTTAGGTATCATTTTTGTACTTTTACTGATCTATCTGTCCTCAAGAACAGCAATGTAAATATGCATATAAAAGAGGTTTGCTTATGCTGAGTGAATGGGGCTTTTTTTAGCCAAATCAGAGCATTAAAAATTAAATCTGCCTGAGTGAATTCGCGTTCATTGTTTACAAACACTGGCTCACAGGCTGTATATTCATGCAAGTGTGTTGACATGAAGGACAATATGTTAAGGAAATTGTCCTTTAGGGTAGTTTATTCCCAGAAGAATTGTTGACTAAGGAGAACAATGACCTCCCCTTCCCTCCAGTTCTGCAATTCCAAAGATGGCCATCTTGGGTTTGGTCCTTGGAAGCTCTGGCAAACATCACGCATGCATTTCCCTGCCGTTGCTTGCCACGGGACCTGATAAGCACAGCGAGGCCTGCTTGCCGATGCACAGTTCCCTACAGCAGTGTGTGTTAGTGTTGCGTCTTGTGTAACAATATAAAAACATTTCATCTGTTAGATTTATCTGCTTGTATAACCTGCAGGTCATGTATGGACAGGGCACTCAAGAAGCCACACACAAAGGAGTAACGGCCATAGGTACAACAGAGAGGTTATAAATAATCTTAATTAGTGCTGCATTCCTCACCGTTTTCTGCTTATCTGTACTAAGTATAAATAATGGCATCTGCGCGGACGCCTGTCAGTTTCTCTAAACTACTGCAGTTGGGGGTCCTTGGAAGCATCTCAGACGTGTCACAATAGCAGTGTTGAAAACTCGGCTCCAGTTACACTGGTGCGTACCCAATAAACACAGCTAGCACCAGCGCACAATACCTGTTAGTTATGGATGTTTTATTTCGTCGGTGCGAAGGAGGCTTCTTCAAAGGGTGTCGGGGAGGAGACCTGTCCAGGCTCTTTGTAAATAGGGCCCCGCAGGAAGTGACACATTTGTGGGTCGAATACCTCAAGCATTTGATTCGGTATACTGGAGTGTTCGGAAAAAGCAGAGACCTGAGCTTGGACTTTGGTTTGGTTTGGTTTATCTGTGGGTGGGCCTAGAGGCAGAATATATCAACGCTCAAACCACAATCCCTTTTGTCAGCTTTATTGAGGGGCTAAATCATTTATTAAATCCCACCCTCACCTTCCTCAAGGCGTATCTAAATCGGGGGGGATGGGCGCGGGGGAGGGAATATGGTGGAGAGGATTCTAAAAAAGCAATTTGAGTCAGAAAGGCCATGTGGAAGGAGACGTGAGGGGAAGATTCCGGAGCCTGGCTGTCGGATTCCACAGTGGGACCTGTGCCCTGCTGCTTATATAACCCGCCCCGACGGCGCTGGTAACACGCCGTGAGGACAGACCCTGGACCATACCGCCCGTCATGCTGGCCCAATCTCCCTGCTTCAGGCCCCTTTGCTCCAAATGTCTGCCAGATTCAAGTGTTTTCCGTGGAAAAAGTACACAGAATGGAATGTTTTTGGGAAATAAATATGAATGGCTGACTTGAAAAAACCTTTTCTTCCTTCTAAAAAGACGCTCAGAGTAATAAAGCACATGGTATAACACCCTTTTCAGGTTTCATTCCATAAGCAACATATCATTCCTGCACAGGGACTGGATCAGGATTCGCTGTGCATAAACAAAGGGACCATTTCTCAATCGAACATGCTTACAATTGTACAATTTTTCAAAGAAAAATGATACTGTGTAATGTACAATTACATATTAACAAAAGTGCTGTTCCGCATGCGTGCGATGCTTTAATAGTGCAGTGCTTCATTTTCTTGCTTGTTTATGGACAAGAAGAACTTTCTTTGGTTCTCCGCAGAATGCTCATTTATGGGAGGTTAAAGCTGCTGTTGGGCCTATGGGCAAGGCACTCAACCGCCAGCTCCAGGGACACTGCACCGCAAGCTGACCCTGCGCTGTGTCCCCCAAGCTTGTGTCACCTGTTTATATGTTAGTGTGTCTCGTGGAGAGTAAGATAGGATAGGTGATTGGACAGCTTACCCATGGGAATCAACAAAGTATCACTACTCTATTCTCTTATGCTGCTTTGATGGGACGTGTTTGGAACCCTAAGATCCTTATGAAGAACGCAGATGTAACAGGCCGACAGCTCCTGCATTTCAGTCACTTCTCTGGATTGAGATCCCACACTGTCTACGTAGTGAAGCGAATTTGAAAAGCCATCAAAATCTTTCCTAAAGCTTTCTGAAGGCAGTTGTGTTCTCCGAACTGTTCCTTTGAAGCGATCTGAGATGTTTACGACTCAGTTATGACAGTTGAATCTCTGGTAGCATGGAACGAGGCCAAGATTGAGAGAGGGCGGCTTCTTTCCTCTCATTTTGTGTATCCCGAACTCGCCGCTGCAGAATCCAGCCGCAGATGACCCCGAAGCTGCATTGCGCATGATGAATAATGCATGCAGCATGCTATTGGCTGTGGATATGCATGCTGGGGTAGAGCTATGCTGTGCACCAATGTTCTGGCGGCAGAATCAGCTGGAATGATTCGGGGAGGTGGAGGTTATGAAACGAGGTGGGATGGATAACATTCCAGGAGGCCGGAATGGGAAACCTTCCCGTGATGCTGATCGGGGGTGGGGGGGATTTTTTTACTGACCTCCAGGGACTGTCTTTCTGCTCTTAACAGATGCAGTTCATTCAGTTAATATTCACTATTGATATCTCCATGGCTGCTGACTCTGCTGTGTGCAGGGAGGGGCACATAAGGACACACTGTTAGCACCACGGTCCGGTTGTGTGTAATATGCAAAATTATAATAAAATTCTTTATTTACATAGCACTTTTTGTGAATGAAATCTACCTCAAAGTGCATCATCATATATGGGATTAAAATAAGAAATGAAGACAGAGAAGGCTTGTAAAATGCACAACTAAGGTACAGGCCTAAGAAAGTATAGAATGATGGTACAGGTACATGCAAAGCCCCCCAAACTGGACCGTCCCACCCCATCCATCCTACCAGGTCTTATGTCCAATACTCCCTGGGCTTGTTGAACAGGACAGGGCGGTAAACAGGTAAACTCCAGGCCTCGGGGCCACTGATTGGACAGAAGGTCCCAGAAAAAGGTTGGGAAGAAGAGGACTCAAATATATATGGGAGTTGAAAACTGGGGTAGCAAACAGTGGGACACAACACTAAGGGACACGAATTAAAGGGACAGATTAGATTAGATAAGCGAGGCTGCAAACACTGACCTGAGACAAACAGGAGCATGAGGTCTGGCTCTATAGCAACTGAGAGCAAAGTCTTCTGCTCTGTGTCCATGGAGCACTTCTGCTTTCAGTTAAGCCCCAGGTGGCTAGAGTGTTAGGTTCTGCTTGTGAAATTCACAGGCTACCATTTTATTGTTACATCCCTGCTTCTCTTTTACGTCGCTGCCCCGATCAGCAGTGCCGTACTTTGTTTAGCAGGACGTGACCCGTCAAAGCTGTTTGGTGGTGTGTGCGGGATCTTCCGTTTTATGTAAGGAGTTACACAACATGTCCCAAAAGCATCCGGAAATAGCAGTGTCAGGCCACGGGTCAAAGCGAACTCTTCCTGAACTTCACCAACTCCCCCCCCTCCCCCCATTAAGCTGCTGGCTAGCAGCACCTGATACTGCCATGGTGATAGAATTAAAGATGGGCATTGGTGAGAATGTAGAACACATCTGAAGTTGCATACTTACACAGTACGACTGAGATTGGTTAGAAACCTACTACTTAGTCATCAATGTAGTGTGTACTTTATGTATTAGAACATGGACTAGGACACACTGTGTTCACCATCTTGCATATTACCTGAACTGGATGATTACTAATGACATAGCTTCACCCTGGCATAAGTTAAAAACTTAAAAACTATCAACAAAAAAAAATAAGTATTTGACATATTGAAATTATGTAACTAGTTATTGTTTCCTACTTAAATTTGTACAAAGAGGGCACTTGAGCAAGAGACATTCTTTGTCTCCTATAGTCTGGTGGGTTAGGATAGTGTCAGTTGGTTGCAGAATGTAGTATGTCACCCATTTGCCTGCTGTCTAATCCGTACTGAGGATTCGGACATACAAATCATATCACATTCTATATTTCGCTTTCTACATAGAAAACAAGTATATGATTTTGGACACACCCATAGACTTCCACATTAATCAGAGCTGTCTTACTTTTGCTCCATACTAATACACATTAGTGTCCAATCCTATAAACCTTTATGTCAAGAATTCACTATATGGGTGAGAAAAGGAATATAGAACATAAGCGTATATCTAGAATGACTTAAAAGCATACAATGTCTTTCACTATTGAAAATTTCTTCCAGTACAGATCATTTGATATACAGACGCTCCTTTATTTACGGATGAGATTTGTAACTTGAAAAGTCATTATTCAACATCATTTTAAGGGTATACACAAGTACAAAAAACTGGGATGCCGGGATTACGCGCGCTACGCTGCTGCGCGGCGGGAGTAGCGGCCAGAAGTCGTACCAGGCAGAACTGGCGCACTGAAAAAAAAAATTGATGTTGCGGACAGGAAGCGGGAGCCTAATGATCACAATTTGGACTTACGGTCCTCTTCATTTGTATGAAAGTTTGTAAATTGAAAGTTCGTAAGTAGAGGTATATAGGAAAATACAGATAAGATCATTCAAATTAGTTATAGCTATATCTGGGCTGCATAGTGACTAACAGTGTTGCATCTGGAGTGGGCAGGTTCCAGTGAAGTCTCTGGTGTGCGTGTGCATGTGTGTGTGGCTTGCATATTCTCCCCATACGATGTGGGTTTCCTTTGGGTTCTTACTGCAGTCCCAAGACATGCATTTAGGTTAATTTGTGTCTCCAAATCGCCCATAGCGTATAATTATGTGCGTGCGCGCCGCGAGGGACTGACATCCTGTCCAGAGTGCACTGCTTTCTGAGATAAGCTTCACCCTCCAGGCTGCATATTGGTTGGGAATGTATGTAGCTATCTGGTCAAGAGTGCTGGTAAATCTTTGTCCTCTTTGTAGTCTCATATATTGAAAGTTTATTATCTTGCTTTGTTTTGCGATATTTGACTGTCTCCCTAATTATAGCAGCTTCTAGAGTCTTGTGCCAACAATGCTAGGGTACCACATGGCCTCATTCTGCATTTCTTATTTGGATGAAAGTGTCCGGTAAAAATGTATTTGGTACTTATGGTTTATTAGGTCCTAGAAAGGGGGGAAAGTGGTGGGGGGAAACAAAATAGTTTCTCTTTCTTCATATATGTACAAATAGATGCTGAAAAAGAAGAGATAGTGAGCCAGGAAGCTCGGCGTTCTTGCACAAGAGGGAGCACTGTTTACCAAAATAGCGACCGCGAGTGTTATTTCTGCTAGTGCCCCATGGCTTCTTCCCTCAAAGTACAGACAGTCGATTGCGCCGGCCTTTGGATGAGAGAGGGTAGCGATTAGCCTCGACCGCTCTTCCTTACAGAGCCTGTGTGCACTCACTCCCTTGTCATTTATCCTGTTCTCCTCAGCCTCATGGTTGACTAGGACGGCAGCACTCCAGAAATACATTCCTCGCTGACGTAGGCGTAGTGTACCTCTGGACGAGCCCAGCTGAAGGATACAGCCTCTTGAATTATTTAATCCTAATTGCCTTTGGTTAGGGTTGTTTATTTTTTGGTAGTTTCAGACGCTTCAGATTTGTCTTGCTGATTGGCGACATCCCTGCCATGATTTTTATTCTGATGATTTGTAATACAGCAGCGCTGCTGTAAGGGCCAAAGGCATTTGTTTCCAGGAATGGGTTTATTGTGGCATGAGGAAGTGTGTCATGTTTGTTTTTAGTACAGATCTATGTCTGTACTCGTTTCATTGTTCCTTGTGTATGTTGATTACACATAGATATTCTTTGACTTACTGTCTAAAGCCTTATTATTCTTTTATCCCTCTTCCAACCACTTATCCTGGTCAGGGTTTGTGGGACCTGAATAGTATCTTATGTAATATAGGGCACATATACCCACGACACTCTGGGCCAGTGTTTCCTAATCCGGTCCTATGGGACCCACAGACAGTCCATGTTTTTGCTCCTGATAGGAAGCTGAGAGGGAGCAGAAATGTGGTCTGTCTGGCAAGGAGGTTGGAGGGAACAAAAACAGGCACCGGCTGTGGGTCCTCGAAGACGGATTTGGAAACACTGCTATAGGCAATTTAGAAGTTAACTGCATATCTTTGGACAGAGATGGGAAGCCAGAGTACCCAGGGGAAACTCCCCCCCCCAGCCCTGGAGGTGTGAGGATACAATGCCACCCATAGAGCCAGCATGCTGAACCTTATTATTATCGTTGTAGTACTGGATACATGTATATACAGGCTTTCACAGGAATGCACACTTCTCCATCCAACCACCAGGGGGCATACAAGAACATCTGCATCCCAGACAAGTAATGGTTTCAGAGAGCAAAGACTCCCACTGACCCTTTCGTGACCCCCCTCAGTTGAGTTCCTGTGTCCCACAGCCCTAAGATCACAAGGTGTAATAAAATCGATGACACCATGTGTCACTGTTGAAAACATCTGTTTGTAACGTTTTATCTGTACATGAATTGATGAGATGATTTCAACACACTTTCTCTCCTGTGTGTCCTCAGTCCCGTGCCCTTTGCTCACCAGAATAGCACGTACCGACTCTGGACTGGCCTGGTACCAAATTTTGTATTACAATCTGTGCATTTCTGTATTTCCAGAGTTGCTTAACAATTGTATAATTAATGATTACTGAATCCCTTGCAACAAAACTGAAGACGTGATCAAAACTGATGATAAGCAACAGCTGGATAGTGTTACTTCCTCTGTGGTGGTATGTTCTTTGTCTTGGACAAAGAGCGAAAAGCACAACTCTCGAGAGCAAAAGTGTGCACCATACACTTATACTATTCCTGTGTATGGTGCAGCAGTTAGCATTTGTCATAAGTCAGTGATTTTTTTGTTTTTTTCCATTATGACAAAAACTGGATATGGGCTGGTTTGTGGATTTTCACACACAAAGGCTAATTCTTTTCTATTTTAGGGATTTGGCCATTCATGATTACAGGGAATTGCAAGGACTAGTGACTCTCCATCTTTGACCTTTTTTTAGACAGAGCAGAATGGAAAGACCAGACAGTGGTGTCCCTCTTTTCCTGTTGAACGAGCAGACCCAAAGCAGCGGTGTAGCCTGCCCCCTAGTGGCTGCCACTAGAACTGTAAAAAACAGCTGCACGTTGGTATGAGCAAAGCAGACGGACCCGGGGTTTCGCCCTCTGCTGCTGGATGTAATCAGTTCCCCGCTGTTAACGCTTCTTTAACCACTACACCCCCTGCTGTTTTCTTGGTGCCTGCTGCAGAGATGAGGAGGGTTTCTGCCAGCCATACAGGGGCATTGCCTGTGCTCGTTTTATTGGCAACCGCAGCATCTTCGTGGACTCCTTGCAGATGCAGGGCGAGATCGAGACCCAGATCACAGGTACCACACCCCCAATCCTCCTTTAGTTCATAAACGGCAGAAAGATACGGCCGTCTTTAATTAATAGCGTGCAGTAGTTTATAAGCGTATATATTTGCCCATTTACATGAATATTTCAAGACTGGTGAAGCAACTTTTGTTAAATGGAATTAATGGATGCGTTATCTATATGGCATTTTTAACTTCAGATCACACCCACATTCTTCTCCCCTAACCACCAGCGGCCTTCACCATGATTGGCACCTCCAACCACCTATCGGATCGCTGCTCGCAGTTCGCTATCCCCTCGCTGTGCCACTTTGCCTTCCCGGCATGCGACCGGAGCTCGGGGGTGGACAGGCCGCGCGACCTCTGCCGGGACGAGTGCGAGATCCTGGAGAACGACCTGTGCAAGACTGAGTACATCATCGCCCGCTCCAACCCGGTCATCCTCAAGCGGCTCAAGCTGCCCAACTGCGAGGACCTGCCCGCCTTTGACAGCCCGCTGGCGGCTCACTGCATGAGAATCGGCATCCCCATGCCTGACCCCATCAACAAGAGTAAGGGCCTCTTCAGACCCCCCGCTTTGTGTGCCAAACACTGATGTGCAGTGCACGATGATATTCTTATTTCCGGTGCTGCAGAAAAAGAAAGAAAAATGAAAATGTAAAAAGAATTGCACATTAGATGTCATATAAAAAAGTGAAGAAAGAAAATAAAATAGTTACTAATGTAAAGTATGCATAATAGAAAAATATTTTATTTATAAAAATATAAAATATATATTCATGACGATGAAATATATGTAAAGTTACACATCAGACATATTTAACAACCTTTTATGCAAGTAAAATAAACAAAATGTCGGATTTCTTGTGAGAAAAAAAAGAGTACACCCTTGTACATGTATTCATGGGTGTAAATTATCAGGGTATAGGGGTTACAGCCCCCCAATAATCAAAACCAGCAAATACAACCCCCTGGACCCAGTTTAATGGGTGGAGACCTCAACCCCCCAGTGCTCAACCCAAAGTGATGCCCTGGCATGTATTTCTACATTAAACCTAGAAATTAAAATCCTAAGTCTTAAGTATCTGTAGATACTTGTCTACCGGACTATGTAGGACTACACCATTGCTAGTTATGTATTTTTCTCTTTTTTACATGCCTACCTTATTATCATCTCCACAGATCACAGGTGTTACAACAGCACAGGTGCAGATTACCGGGGCACGGTCAGCGTGACCAAGTCGGGTCTCCAGTGCCAGCCGTGGAACTCGCAGTACCCCCACAGTCACAGCTATGTGGCCGTGCGCTACCCCGAGCTAAACGGGGGCCACTCCTACTGCCGTAACCCCGGCAATAAGCAGGCTGCACCATGGTGCCTCACCCTGGATGAGAATGTACGCATGGAGCTCTGCGACATCCCGGTCTGCGGTGAGGATGCGTCTCAGCCGCACCCTGCGGTCATCTTTACTGTTCCCTGGTCGAAAGGTCAAAGTCTCACGCACAAACACACCAGTATCTCCTGGCTTCCGTAGTCATACCCTTGTGTCTCCCTTGAGTCAATTAGTTTCACAGCGTAACACTGCAGCTATGGTAGTGGGGCCCATTTCCATATAAGCTCAAGATTCTTGCTAACTGCTCTTATCTGATGGCAAGGGGAAACTCTGCTGCTGACTGGAGAACTGTGGCCAGTCTTCACCCTTTTGCCACCATTCATACCCAATGATTTTTAAAATTGTTCTCATTCTTGTAGAGTTTCATTGACTGATTGATTGATTATGCTTTATTGATCCTCCTGAGGGATATTTTTCTTAGTCCAACAGCATGGGTATGCAGAAAGGAAGGTAATACATATAAAATAAACTCTCAGCATAACCACTGTGACTCTCACCATAACTCCCACCGTGACTCTCGGCATAGCTCCCACTGTGACTCTCACCATAACTCCCACCGTGACTCTCACCATAACTCCCACCGTGACTCTCACCATAACTCCCACCGTGACTCTCGGCATAGCTCCCCCTGTGACTCTCGCCATAGCTCTCACCACGACTATC